>VDFB02058242.1:773089419-773441235 GCA_007258455.2 Sequoia sempervirens
TTTCTCCTGCATTCTTTAGGCCGAATGGCATCATGTTCCAACAATAGGTCCCCCATGGACAAGTGAAAACTGTCTTGTGTTGGTCTTCTTTTGCTATCATGATCTAGTTATATCCTGAAAATCCGTCCATTAACGATAGCATCTCGTGCCCTATTGTCATGTCTACTATCATGTCGATGTTGGGAAGCGGGAAATCATCCTTGGGACATGCCTTGTTCAAATCTCTAAAGTTCGTACAGATTCTGATGGCTCCGTTAGGTTTTGACAAGGGTACCAAATTTGATACCCATTATGGATAATCGATTGGTCGGATAAATCCTACATCCAACAACTTTTTGAGATCCATTTTGACCAATAAGGCTATTTGAGGATGCATTTTTCAGAGTTTTTGTTTGACAGGCTTTGCCTCTGGATACACTGCTAAATGATGGACAATTGTCTTTGGATCAAGTCCTGGCATATCAGCATAACTCCATGCAAAGTTTATTTTTCTTTCCCTTAGGAATGTTGCTAGGAGTTCTTGCTCTTCTGATAATAGTGATTCCACATAGAATGTGATATGCGGGGTCTCCTCTGTTCCTAGGTTAACTGGGTTGCATTTTTCAGCCAATACTGTTGACTTCTCTTGATGAATAGCTCTTAGGGGAAGATTGAATTCTTCATCCTCAGGCGCCTCAGAGAGGTTTTCACCATTGGATACATCCTTTCTTTTTACTATGTTCTTGTCGAGAGTGCCGCGGTGTGGTTTTCACTCAAGGACTTGGATATGATTCTTAGTTTCTCACTTTTGTCACTAAAGGATTCAATCATTTCCCCATAATAGGCATGTGTGTCCAACTCCATTATGAATCCTGCCTTGTGATCTCCATCTGGAATGTTATCCCTCAACCCCATGAATTCGAGAGTGCTTCATCGTTGCGAATGTATCGAGAACTGGTGGTCCTCGTTGGTCATAGTCGATCAGTTGGGGGTAGACTAAGCGGATCTCATGATTTTGACTATCTGGTTCAAAGGATATGGTACTAATCATACACAGGGTGGTATCTTCAAATAACCTAGGTAGGTTGGATAAGGTATCTTCGTCATCGCTACTAATGTAGGGCTCAGTTATAAAATTATGTGCGCCTCTACCTATGACTATGGGTGAGTGTAATTGTACTATTACTGGCTGAGGAGAAACATTAGCAGCTCTAACCGGAGGACTTCAGTCATGTATGGTTATTCTCAGAGGGGTACATCCAAGACCAAGATTTGTTATAGGTCGTGTCTCAGGCATGATTGGTATTAAAAGCCCATTGTCATTTTGTCCCAGTCTTTGATTTTGGTCATAGCCCATTGCAAGCATCATGTGTAGGCCCTTGCTTCTTTCATCCATTGGTAAATTAGCTACCGGTCTTTCATCTTGATACAACATGTGAGATGGATCTACTTCAATGACCTCATGACCAAGGTCTCCCCATCTTCTGAATTTAGGATAATCCTCAAGATTTGTTTGCGATGTAGAAGCTTGATTTTCTTGTGGGCGTCCCCATGATCTCAGAGATTGTGGTAACTCTCCTATCATGAAAGCATTGTTAGGGAGTTTGTAGCTTCCACAACCGTCCTCCTAGATGATGAGCTTGATATCGGATATGGTGGGAATGGCAGGTGTCTCTGTCACAGAAGTGGACGTGAGAGTGGCGGGATTGATGTATGATGTGGATGGGCCCTCATCATTTTTTGGCACTTGGGGGATTTTGTAATATTTGGCTTCAAGGTTCTTGCAGTATGAAAATGGCTCAGGATCTCCATGGATGGTAACATCTTGTCCATTATGTGTGAATTTCACACATTGGTGGAAGGTTGATGCTACAGCTTTCATCGCATGAATCCATGGGCGTCCCAGGAGGATATTGTATGGCAATTCGAGGTCCAAGACCTGACATATGGTTTCCATGAGTGTTGGCCCTACTTGGATAGGGAGCTTAATTGTGCCTTGAGACACTCTTTCTTGGTCATCATATGCTCTTATTGTGATGCCCTTTCCTTTGTCGATGGAATCTTCTGATATTTTCAACTGCTTGATGAGGCTAAAAGAACAGATGTTCAAACATGCACCTCCATCCACCAAGACCCTTTTGATTTTGCTTTTGTTTACAATGACCTCTAAGTGAAGTGCGCGATTGTGAGATGGTTGGGTGGGAAAATCTTGGTCAGAAAATGTAAGGAGATTAGGTGTTATGATTTTTATGACCATAGCTTGGAATTGTTCTGCATCAAGGTCTGCAAGGACAGTGGATGAGGCTAATGCTTCATCAAGAAACTTTTTATGTGCTGATGATATTTTTAACAACTCCATGATGGAGATGTGTGCTGGTGTTCTCTTGAGTTGGTCTACAACATTGTAGCTATACGGAACAGCTCTTAATGAAGGGACTCTATGAGGTTGGGATGATCCTACAATGGTGACTCCATAATCTTCGGCATGGGTGCCCTTGATGGTGATGACCATGTAGTTTTCATTGAGGTTGGAAATAGTTGTTTCGTATACATGATTTACACTACCCTTTCCTTTATCCTTGTTATTCCCTTTGTTACCATGATTCGGCATCGGATTCGTGTAGATTTTAAGGTCCTGATTCCCTGTAGGTGATTCCACATTTATGATTCTTTTGTCGATGAGATCTTGTATGATGTTCTTGAGTCTCATGCAATTATTTGTGGTGTGGCCTTTGATTTTGTGGAACTCACATAGTTGATTTTCATTGTACCAAGGAGGTTTGACATCAGGTTCTTGATAATTCTCAAATGTAGGAGCTTGGATGAGTTTTTCGTCGATTAGCTTTTTCATGATGTCCTCAAGTGGTTCCCCCAAAGTAGTGCATTTTCATTTGGGGTATGTTTTGCATTGAGGTGGTCCTCTTTGGTCGTTGACGTTATTGATGGTGGGATTATTGGGTTGGTATGTTGTGTGATGAATATTTTGATTTGGTGTTTGGATTTGTTGTGTGGGTGTGTTTTGGCGCGGACCACTAATGACCACCTTGGCGTCTACAACACCATCATTAGTGACATTTTTGTTTCTCGCCCACGTGCAAGGTTTATCATTGTAGTTTGATGATGAGTGGTTGTTTTGCTGTTCGTGATATGATGTTGATTCGATGGGTTGAGTCACAAGGGATCTTTCGATGCTAAGTGCCTTGGTGATCAATTGATTGTATGTGGTGATACCCTAAATCTTGAGATGAAATGATAAGCGACCTTCAAGGTTGGCGATGATTGTGCAGACTTGTTGTTCTTCTAGCATGGTCCACTTGCTCCGATTGGCCTTGGATCACCATCGTTGAAGGAATGAAGCGAAAGATTCATTCTTCCCTTGTTTTAGAGTGTATAGTTCTTCGAGACTAACATCCATTGCAATGTTACCTGCGTAGTTCTTAATGAATGCACTTGTAATCTCTTGGAATTTTCTAATGCCTGTAGGTAAGTGAGAGAACCATTCTATAGCAGGACCCGCCAAGCTTCTAGGAAATAGCCGCATCAGATACGTATCGTCATATGTGACCTCCACGCAATGAACCTGGAATTCCCTGATGTGATCTTCAGGGTTTCCTGTCCCTTGATATTTGTCAAATTTGGGGATTTCAAATCCCTTAGGGAATGGTTTCATTTCTAAGCTCCTATCAAATGGATAGGGAGACAAGTTGCTTTGCGTTTTGGTTGCTCGCCCTAATTGAAGATTGAGCACTTGTTGGGAGAGCAACTTGAGTTGTGTTGTCACATCATCTTGTGGGTCAGGGGGTGGAATGAAGGTGTTTTGGGGTATCACAATCATGGTTTGGATAGATGGATTGGTTGGTGCATTGTTCAATGGTATCGGTATGTTGTGGCGGGCGAAGTAGGCTTCTACTTGCTTTTGGATGAACAATGCTTGTTGTTTCTCTTGTTGTTGTTGCACTAGGATTTGTGCTTGTTGTTGTGCTTGTTGTTGTGCTTGTTGTTGTTCCAACAATGCTTGTTTTTGTGCTTGCTACTGTGCTTGTTGTTGTTCTAACAACGCTTGTTGTTTTGCTTGTTGTTGTTCCCACAACGCTTGTTGTTGGGCTGCCAATTCTACTGCCTCTTGCTACTCTTGGTATTGCTTTAGTGCTTGTTGGTACGCTTACAATTGTGTTGCTTGTGTAAGAAGTTGTGCTTGTGCTTGTTATGCTTTCACTTGAGCTTGTGCTTGGGATTGCGCTTGTGCGGCTTGTTGCTGCAATAATAGTTGTGCTTGAGCGACCCTTTGTGCTTGCAATGCTTGCGCGACTTGGGCAGCTTGAGCGGCTTGTTGTTTTTGTTGTTGTTGTTGTTGTTGTAATAATGCTTGAGCTTGTTGCACTTGTATTGCAGCTTGTGCAGCTTGAGTGGCTTGTTGTATGGCTTTTTGTTTTTGCACTTGTTGATAGCCTCTTTGGAAAGCAGCTTGCAATGTTGTGTCAAATTGGTTTGATGTGGTGAATGTTGGTGGTGCTGGGGGTGGTGGTGGATTTGGAATGGCATTTGTGGTGGTGGTGAATGGTGATGTTGTGTTGATATTTTGTGTGTTGGATGATGGTATTGATGTGACTGGTCCTTGTGAGACCATGCTTTGTGATGATGTGGGGGTGTTTAATGATGTCGCCATTTCTTGCATATTTATTGTTTGTTGTTACAATATCAACGATAAATTTTGAGTGTTTGGTGTGATTCTTTGATTGATGGTTGGGATGTAGGTTTGATTGATACTTGGTAGGGGAGGAAGCCCTAAACCAAGGAGTGATGTGGATGATAATGGCAATGGTGGAAGAGGTGGGAATGTAAGGGGCATGAGTTGTTGTGAAAATGTCGTGGTGTCGAATAAGCCCCCTAGTCCAAACGTATCTCCCTCTTCTTGTGAATTTGCGAGAAGAGGTGTTTGTGGTGCTGCATGAAAATATGATGATGACAGATCATGATGGAATGTGAGAGGAACATTCTTGTGTAATGGGTTTTCAAGTATGCTTTTTTCCAAGGTAGTGTTTGTGTCCAAACTTTGATTATTAACAAGGGGATGTGATTGAAGAGCATTGAGGAATGTGTTTCCCTTGTTGACATTTGGTTTGGTTGGAGCAAACGATTTCATGATTTGCGAAATGTTTTGTGTGACATTTTGAGATGGAGGTGTAGATGAGATGGGGATGGTGGATGAGATTGGGGGAAATGATGTGTCCATGATAGTACTTACATCAAAATATGACGGCAACTTGTCCCCTTGTTTTGCTAGTTCAAGCATGTATAATGAAGGGTTAAGTCTCATCATAATGTTGATGATTCTATGGTTGTCTGGATTTTGGAGCATTTCTGCCATTTCCTCACGAGACATTTCGAAAGTGAGGTCCTCTCCTTGATTTTCTTCTTGGGGATGTTGTGTTGATGAGAGGGTCAATGGGTTGCTTGATTCTGTTGGATTCATTTATGCATTGGTTTGGCTAAGGTCACTTGAAGCGAGTGTTTCTTTGTTGGTTCCATACTCTTCTTGTATTGAGATCTTGTTTGGACCATAAAACAAGGATCAAGAATATGGGAGATGAATCTCTTGATTCTTTGGATTGATCTCTATTTTATGTCCCAAAGTGAAAGTTTTTAGGATTTTTTTTTAGGATCAAAGGTGATGATATGATGATGATACTAGGGATGGATAATATGGATGTTCTTGACTTTTGATCAATCTTGAATGAGACACTAGGCTTTAGGACTTTGGATTTTGAGATTTTGAGATTTTGTCCTTGACTTTGATTGTGATTTTGTTTTGGATTTTGAACAAAAGGACCCTAAGATGTTTGATAATGATCTAAGGGATAGTTTTGTTCAAAGGATGATGATTTTGGATATGTGTGAGGAGAAGGATGCATCTACCCACACCTATCCAAATAAAATGATAGTTTCACCAAGTATATGAAGAAGGATTCATCCACATACACTAAGTTAGAGAAGATGATTTTGATAACTTTGACTAAGTATATGCAAAAGGATGCATCTACACATGCCTAGCCAAAGGTGTTTTGATAAATGTTTCAAGGACTTGGTCTCAATGATTTTGGTGTTTGCTTGATTTTGTCATAAAGCCTATCACTTCAAAGATGATTTCAAGGTTTTTCAAAAGATGATTTATGAGATGATGTTGTTTTGGAGGATGGATGAAAAGTTTTGATATGTTTTTGATCCCTAGATGAACCTAAAAAGACCACTTTGTTTTCCTAGACCTAGGTATTGAAGAGCATGCATATGCTTCCTAAAGACCTTTGTAACCAAGAAATGATTTCATTTGAACATTCATTTTCAGATTTCCAATGATTTTTTCTTTGGGATTTGTGAGTCTCCAATCACACATGAAAATTAATTTTGCTTAGCTTTGCTTAATGGCTTTATTTTACCAAAAACACTTTCTTTGATTAAGTTTTCAAACTAAGATGTCCAATGTCTCAATTTCTTTAAACCCCACAAGATAGTTTATGTGGAAATTTAATGAACTTAAGGCAAGGGTTTTCCTATTGTTTACTCAAGAAGACAAATTGAGATATAATCCAATGCTTAGAAACCTCTAAGGACATAAGTCCCAAGGGAAAGCAATAACATATGGATTGAGTCAATGATATTTGTCTTCAAAAGGGTTTGAAATTTTGATGATGTTAAGTGTTTGCTTTTATTTGTTTTCGAGCAAGCAATGTATTTTGTAACCCAAGAATAAGTACAATCCTATGGATGTGTAAGACAATATTTGTTGGGTTCCCACTTGGACAAGTCCAGCTATGCCTATCTCTAGCGGATGGTTAGATGCTTGACCCCACTGGCTCCCCTCCATGGCTCATTAACGTCAATCAGGGCAACCAAGCATCAACACCCATGAAACTCCCATGGCATGCTTTCCATCTCTACTAGAAGACCGTAAAAGTGTGGGATGGCTTTAGAACGACCGTTCTTGCACCAACAAATAGATAAAGGATTTTGGAAAATTCTAGCACATGGGTTCTAGTAAGGACTTTCCGTTCGTAGGAGTTGACCCAACGTGGCAAGAGTCCCCTTTCGAATCCATCTTGTCAGAGTCAACTGCATGATATTGGCGTTTCTTCCAATATCCACATTTATATCTCGGCTGGAAATACTCTTGGCTTTAGAGTGTTACCGGTTGAGCCATTCACTTGGGTGATTACTTTTTCCCACAAGGCGGGCCCTCTAAGATAAACAAAAGCGAATGAAGAACAATATTCGTAACTCGATCAATCATTGTAGGCAACAAGGAGAGAGAATGTGAGCAACAAAGTTCCCACTCACACTCGCACAATAGTTTGATCAATTTTAAGCCCAAATCGAAGTGTGGAGGTGATTGCTTTGTCTTAACCCAAAGTCATGGAAAAGACCTTTTGATTCTCAAGATCGCCATAAAGCACGAGAGAAGTGCATACGTCCTTTTCCAATGGATTTGGTCTAAGTAAGCCCTCACAAACAAACAAAGCTACACTTGTTCTTTTTAAACCCTCAAAGCAATGATGATTTCGTTTTAAAGCACCAAATGAAGTGTGAGAAATTGCCTTGTTCAATTGTTAATCCAATAAACCAAATCTAGTAAGTTGTGATCCTAAAGTTCATTTTAGCCTTTGCAAGAAATGGAAAAGGTTCTTTTTAAGCCCAAATGAAAACTAGTGTCCTAAGAAGGAGAAGGATGACAAATTCTTTGAAGAAGTGTTAAACAAACACTTAAGTGTTAAAAAACACTTTGATTAGACAAAATATCATCCCCATGCTCCCCTTTCTTTTGATTTTGATTTCCAACCTGCAAAAGTGATCAAAATGTTAGATGAGATCAAGAAAAACAAAAGGATATAGGGGTTAGAAGAATCATTTACCAAAACACCCTAAAACTTAGCCAAGTTATCATGTGTTTTTACTTTAAATGAAAATTTTAAAATTTTAACTAATTTATAGCTAAGAAAAACCTACACCATTGGATAGCTTACAAAATTCTACCCTATTTTAAAAAAAAAGCATCAAAAAAGACCTTCGTATGACCAAGATATGGTCATTTTAATACTGACTTATGGGTGCTAAAACAGTGATCATGGGCGCTGCAGGAATGATTATGAGCACTGCAGGAATGATCATGAGTGCTGCAAGAATGATCAAGGGCGCTACAATAATGGTCAAGGGCGCTAAAAGAATGATTATGGGCGCTATAACAGTGATCATAGGCGCTAAAACGTGGATTTATGAACAGAACTGTAAAAAATGGCAAAAAATTAAAAAAAACGTGTTAGAATCTGTCAATCAGCCCTCCTAGCGCCAATATGTGAACCATGATCCTAATACCTGCAAAACACAACAAACAAACATATTAGAAGATTGAAATGCAAGTTAGACACATGATTCCTCAAGAAATCCATTTATCAATACTCAAAATAGGAAAATGAAAGCAATACAATAAGAAATCAACAAAAGAGATTAAATCCTATGAAAGCAATGTAAATTCTTGATCTCTTGAGGGAGTTGGTGCCAATTTGATGTTAAAATTGTCCCTTTCCCAACTCCAATGCTAGCTTTGATGATTTGATGAAGATTGTGATCCACTTTGATGAAGGTTGATGAATGCTCCAAGCTAAAATCTGCAAAAAACCTATCTATGATTCAATGAGATGGATGAAAATTGCTAAGTATTTTAGCATGGTAACTTTGCTTGATATGTGGATGATGAAATAAGGATATGAGCTCTTTATTTATAGAATGCCGAGATGGATGAATGTCCAAAATAGAGCATTCATCCAATGGCATGATGCCACTTGTCAAGCTATGAATGGGTGGAGGATGTGCAAGATTTGGGGAATGGGCCAATAAATGCATGAATTTGAAATTCAAATTTGTTGAAATGACTTGAAAGGGGGGAAGAAAGAAAGCATTAAATGCCACTTGGCTCAAGGCAAAGGACATGTAAGAGATCTTAAATGTCTTGTTGGAAGGACTTATTCCCACTTGGATTTTGAATTCAAATTAGGGGAATATTCCTTAAAAGATGCCTTGTTGAAGGAAAATAGAAATTTAATAAATCAAATAAGTCTATTTTCATGTGCAAGTTGCAAAATCTAGAGGATTTGATGGATTAAGATTAAATTAATCAAGATTTGATTAATTTAAGGGGATATTTAGTTGATTTGACAATTTGATTTAGATTTTTGGATTAATGATAAGAGGCTAATTAAATAAAGATTTTGATTTATTTAATTAAAAGGGATGGTGTTAGATTAAATCAAATAAAGTTTTAATTTATTTAATTTAACAGATAGACTTTAGAGATTTAATCAAATAAATTGATTATTTAATTAAATAGGGATCAATTAGATCGATGAATTGATTTAATTAACCGACTTAATTAGACAAAATAATTTATTTAATTAAGAGACGAATATTGATGAATTTAATCAGATAAGGGAATTTGATTAAATAGTTAGACCGAGGGATGATTTAGGAAGAAACAATGTTAGTAGATTAGAGTGTGATATCAATCTGTATATTTTCAATGTCTACAGGTCTCATAATGTTCGCGATTCTCATGGGAGTGGCAATAAAAATTGATTAGATACGATGACACGATGCTGGCAGAGGAATTGGTAATGCTCGCGACACTCAGGGGAGTGGGCAATAAAAATTGGTTAGATATGATGATGTAGAAGAATTGATCCACATGGTTTCTGAATAAAAAATAACCTCAAAAAATAATAATTTAATTGGAGCGGTTACTGGTGTGAGACAAGTTCGAGCTCAAACTACATTCACAATATATATAACCTATCGACTAAATATAATAATACAATTTAATGTAATAATAATTATAAAAGAATAATACAAATTTAATTACATTAAAAAAATTATAATAATAAATATTATTATGAAATAATAATACAAATTTAAAATTACGTTATAAACATTTATAATAATAATAAATAGAATAACAAATATATAATATAATAATTTTATAATAATTTAATAGAATAACATAATATGATAATATAATAATAATAATACAATTTAATGTAATAATAATTATAAAATAATAATAAAAATTTAATTACATTAAAAAATTTATAATAGTAACTATAATAACTTCGAACGTTTATTAAATGCATATTATAATCTACATCTATTTTCTTTTAAATAGACTACTGATAATAGTGCACCCATTAAACATCTTTTAATTCACTAAAAAAAAGGTTTGAAATGAAGTCTCAACACCTGCACATGTGAAAATAGTGGCAAGCAATAAATATGAATTAAAGTGCAGACGTTGAATACTTATGTCATACCATCAAAAATCGTCGTGAGTTTCTACACACTCCACCGCCCGCGTGTTATTTTACTTTATGAGAGGAAAAATATTATTTGTCTGTGCCATTATTTGCCTTTGTGAGATAAAAGAAAATCTGAGAAGGGAAAAAAGGCAAGGGCAAAATTAATTCACGCAATTTTCGAACAACAAACAACATTCAAAAATGGTTTAACAGGAGCGATTACTGGCATGAGACAGGTTTTGGCTCAAACTACATTCATAATATATATAGCCTATCGGCTAATTAAATGAAAAATTTTGTCACCTTTTTAAAAAAAAAAAAGAATTAATATTTGTTTTTATTTGAAGTGGGGTCCACCTAAGTATTGCCATATAGTCAAATCAGACGTTTTCTTTAAACTTGCATAACTTTCACCCACGATGTCAGTTTTTCAACTTCTTATAGTCATTGGAAAGCTGGTTCCGAGCACTATGTAGTGGTATAGGTTTGGTTCCCTGATTATTCCATTTTGACATGTTTTTGGAGACTGTAATTCAGATGTTCTCATTTGCACAGTTTTGATCATAACTTTTGCATACAGAATTGGATTTTCGATTTCAAAGAAGCATTGGAGAGTATTTGTAGTGTACTACATAGTGGTTTATATTGTTTATCAGTTTGAGGAATAGGTTGAGCTTGGTACTTGTTTGATTTCTTGTAGGTGCCTGAGAATTGGGATGTGATTGTGTGAGCATCCAGACGAGTCATGAGACAAAACCTTGAGGGAGTACATGTTTTTATATGTTATTTATGATGTTATAGTTGATTATCAAATTGGTGCTTCCAACTACAGGTTTACATGTGATTTTTAGAGTTGGGACTTTGATGGTGATAGGTACATAGGTTTTATTTGATTTTGAGGACATGGTTGGGCATGGTTTGAGACTAGGAGTCTTGTGTGGGTGATAGTTGAGTGCAAGTGCAATGATGCCTATGGTTATGGTGTCATGGATATGTAGGTACATTTGATGCATTGGCAAGACATGATCATGTATGTGGTGTTTGGTGGTGATATGATTTGATGTTAGGAGATTGGTATTATCTTCTTGATGCTTATTTGGTTCCTTGACTATGATTACTGATTAATGGACATGGTTTTCAAATCGGATCTATGGTTTATTTGGTGTTTGAGTCTTGATGTCTATAGGATTATCTTCTTTGATATCTCGATTTGTAGTTACTAATGTGATGATGAGTTTACATATTTTAGTTATTGGATCTACGAGTTATGTAGGTGTGTGGGTTGGACACTCATTCATTTGTAGTGGGATGACTCAAATGTGGATTTTCTATACCCACCAGGTTTGATTCATTTTTGTTGCAGATTTTATTAGTTGGCCTTGTATGTGGTCATTTGTGCATTGGTATGTTGTTTCAGGATTGAGAGGATGGATGATTTGAGTACTTGATTAGTCAATTCATGGGATTTGTAGCATGTGTTTTGATCATGATGTCATGATAGCTTATTACATTCATTGGTTATACACTTTCAGTGGGAGATTTTGACAAGTGATGACTTGGTGTTGATTGGATTAGTTTGTGATGTTTTGATGGCAATTGTATGTATCTTCTTGGCTTGGAGATCTTGGTTTTACATGTATGTTACTAACATTGCAAGTGACTGTGTGTAGACTTGGATGATCTTCATGGAGAGGATGGTTGTCATGATGCCATGTGTAGCTCGTATCCTGGTTTAGTGGGAGTTGTTGGCAGTGACATGGATGCATCATTGGTATGGTTATCTTCATGTGATTGTGGATATGTTTTCTTGGTTTAGAGTGATTGTTATGGTTTCATGTTATACTCTTGATACTATTTTAGAGTTTGGCATATTACATATTCTCTTGAGACCAAGATGTATGTTATGGTGCATGTGATCTCCTAGGAGGAGATTAGATCATGTTGTCATGATAGGTTCTCAATTTTTCGGTTGGAGCTTTGACATTGATCATGTGTGATTCTCTTTGTATTGAGTACATTGATCATTTGTTTGATTACTTCATGATGGTGTTATGTTGCGTTTGGATTTTGGCATGTATTGATCAATTACAGGTGCTCGTGGATACTTGGAGATGTAGGTATTGGTTGGAGTTCTCTTGTGGTTAGAGAAATTTTCTTGAGACGGTTACTCTTTGGAGGTTTCAACAGAAAGACCGAGGATTTTTCACTTGGATATGGACATGAGTTCATGTTGGACTGATAGAGGAGATTTTTCTTGGAGTGAGTCATGATGGCTTGGTTATCCTGGAGGAGCATTCTCATTCCCACTCTTGGTCTACTTGGCAGTTGATTATTTAAGAGGTATTTTCCCATTATATCTTTTAGATGTTTTATGGTTTGTGCTTTGGTTTCTCACGGGATTGAGTTGATTCATGGTTTTTTGGATACTCATTTGAGGATTGGTTAGCATGATTTTATATTCTTTATATTTCATAGATATGGATCTTGAGCTATGGATAGTTAGTTATGGAGGATTCATTTTGAGAGATGTTATAGCATGGTTATCTCCTTATGCATTTGATTTTATGATATCATTATTTGATGAGGATTGTTAGGAGATGGTTTATGGGTTGATTTCCAGTTTTGGGGATGGTTACTAATGAGTTTGATCTTCTTGATTAGAGAGGCTTACATCCATGTTGGCATTTACATTGATTCATATGTTGTGCTTGATCTATGAGATTGAGTTTTATGGATCTTGTTGAGACTTTTCATTTGGGGTTGTTAGATCATACTTGACACAGCAATACACTTTTGAGGTGTTGGTAGAAGAACATTATGGTTTACAGGTTTCTCTCTTCATGGTTCCTTTCATATGCTTTGGGAGGATGGTGGCAACATGTTGTGAGAGATTATGAAGCTCTTTGTAAATTGTATGTGTGGATCATTGTTATTGTTCTTGGTACTTCATGATTTGATTTACTTATTGCACCTTGATATATAGTGTTAATTGCTAGAATTGATATGCTTTGAAATTACCTATATAGTGGGAGATTTTGGATATGTATGTACTTCATTGATAAGTTTTATACATGAAGCTTTTGATTGCAATTTACAAGTTGCATATGTTCTTGGCATGAGTTTACTGATATATTGATACCCTGGAGGTATGGATGGTTGGATGTATTAGCATGTGTTGTGGATGCTATTTCCGATCATGTGGGTTTTTCAGTTTACAACAACTTGGTTAGATCCTTTGTTATCACTTGGATTTGATGCTTGTGTTCATGTATTGGCGCATCTTCACCTTGGCATGTTCCTTTTCTTCCATAGGTGGCATGTTACAAGATGAGAGGAGTTCTTGCTTGAGATGGTGGTCACTTTATTCTTATTGCAGGTATCTTGATGGATCACAATAGCATGTTACAGATTCATGGGGTTTCATGTATGGCTATGATGATGTATATCATGCATCGATCCCTTATGCAATGTATACTACAAGTGGGAGAATGTTGGGTATGGTGTTGTACACCATTCAATAAAATGATTTATTATATTATTGTAATTAAAGAATTATTTAGTTGTGATACACCTTGGTGGTGTTGTTAATCACACTAGGTAATTATTTGGGGTCCACTTGATGTTGTATTGTAACATTGTATTATTATTATTTGTGTGGGAGACATGTGATAATAATTTAATATTAGTGAAAATATTAAATAATGTGATGTCTTAGTACCCAATATTAAATAAGGGGTTAGTGGTTTTGTATTCACATGGATTTTTGGTACATGGTTTCACCTTACCACTAGTTGTATTATGTGTTAGCTTGTGTCTATAAAAAAAAACACGTGTAGTGGTTTAGGTTGGCTAAGTGGGTCGGTTGTCATTATTGAGTCTTCTTGTGGAGTGCATTTGTGAAGCATGGCATGGGATGTGTGGATTCATGCTTGGACACATGGGAATGCATTGGAGGGCTTGATGCTTCATAGGTATTCATTGTAACTCTAGTATTGGTTTATTGTTGAATAATATGATGGAGTATGGATGCTTTTGGAGGATTGTTTTTTCCCTCTTGAGGTTTTTCCCAGGGTATATCTTGTGTTATCTTGTGGCTTGTCTATTTGATCTATGCATTTAGAAAACAAGTGTATGCATGTTTATCTCTCATGGGTTATGTAGGAAATGATTTAAGATTGTGGGTTTGGATGCAATATTTCCTAACACAAGGAAGATGGTGCACTCATTGGTTTGAATCCGATTGATGGTAATCTTGCCTTTGGTGATGTATGGGAAAACCTGATGATAAAAAACCTCTCCTACTAGAATCTCTTTAGTTGCTTCATTTTTTTTATGTTATGTTTGAGCTTGGTCCTATGACTTGTTTCTAGTTTGGACTTAGTCTCTTCTAGACTTTGGAGTTGTGACTTTTTACCATCCACTTTTTTTGTGCAAATATTGTAATGTTATCTTTTAGATTCATTAAAATTTAAATAGGCTTATTCATAAAAAAACACCTAAGAAATATCAATCTTGAATTAATTTATTTACTTAAAAGTTATTATATTGACTACAAGTATATATTTTACATAGTTTATAACTATTTTAAAAAAATATATTTAGTTAAGAATTATTTTACTTTACAATTTTTTTTTGATAGGTAAGAGATATATTGTATTGATTTCAAAAAAAAAACTTTACAAATTTCTAGCCCTCTTGGGCTTGATTCAAAGACTACCAACTGATCCAAACACACCAAAATGAAACTTCTACAAACCCCTTGATATAATGTCAAGACTAACTCCACCAACCCAAACTTAAATATAGAAACTATACATACTACTGCCCAATTTAGCACCTCGAGCCACAAATAACTACTTCTCTATTAGAAAATTATCACCAGAAAACCTACCCTACACTCCAAACCTAGCCCACCTATTGGAAAATGTGCCTCAACTTGCTAGCTTGAACCTTTGTTAAAGACTTGGAAAAAATCCCTTTGTCAGTCTTCATTATTGGCCTACCACCCAAAACTTGAACCTTGAAACCTAAGTCACGAGGTTCTGGAAGTTTGAAACTGGGTGAAAGTGTGTTGGTTGTGGGATCGCTATTTTCTCCAACCTTGAAACCTAGGTTGTGGGGTTCTGGAAGTTTGAAACCAGGCGACAATGTGTTGGTTGTGGGATCATTGTTTTCTCCAACCTTGGAACCTTGTCACGAAGTTCGAAAGTTTCTTAACTTCCCAACTGGCTGATCTCCTTCAATGTATCGTTGTACTGCCAGGTGATGGTGAGAGTGGCACAGTAGTGGGGTGATAAAGCTATACTGCGGAATTCTTCAAGCTGAGATGCAGTAGTGCGGTGGATACAACCATACCTCGGGGTCTTTTGGATGGCTAGCAATGGCGCAGTAGAAAGACCACAAGGAACGACTGACAATTTGGTGCAATGGACGAGTGATGTGTCGACATTTGGCATGATTTCATTTGTTGATTTTACATCGCTGTTGTAAATCAACAATCATTGGCTGAAAGCTTTATTTTCTGTTAGAAATATATTTGCATTAAATGCATATTCTGACTCGGGGGTTGACAAAGTGCAAATATAGTAATATTCTCTGTAACCAAAATTTAATGTTGGGTGGCCCGATGTGTGCTACATGGAGGTGTGCATAACTTGAAATGAAGGAAGCTTGTCGATGAAGTAATTGAAAACCCTAATGGTTGTTGGTTGAGAGAATTCATTGTATACTATATGAGCATTGGAACAGTGAGTGTGAATTTTGTACGCTTACGAGCATTGTAACAAAGAGAAAGGTTGACCAAGAGGTTTTGTGTTGCTATTGTGAGTTAACATCAGAGAGTTAAGTCTGTAACTCTGTATGTAGTTTATTTATTGTAATACAAAGTGACTTTACTTGGTGTTGTTGGTTTTTTCTCCTGTAAGGGTTTTCCCATGTATATCTGGTGTTATCTCTATGTGTGATATTTTTTGTCTATCCTGTTATACTATGAATGTGCATCTCAAATGTATGTAACTTGTTAAATGAATAGTTTTTGCACTTCTCCTGAGGATTTTGCGTTAGGAAGACATTTTCCACACCATTGTTTTCCTTACACCACCAACCTTCTAGCTTTACCAAACATTTTGTTGAGAAAACACACAGAACTCCCTCTTCCATGATGCATCCACAACCGGTGCCAATCAAAATTTCTTCCTAAAAAATTCAGCCCCAATGGAAGCCAAGCTCCTATGTTCCAGCAAATCCATACCAAAAATATCCAAGATAAAAGGATAAAACTTTACTAGAGCCTTTGGGTCATTGAGGAGAGCCAATTCACGAGGGTGAGGGATGCCTTTGCCCAAGGAAGCCACCACCAATGCCCTTTCCAAACCAACTAGCATATCTTTGTGGAAAATCCTTTTCATAATCACCCATGAGTTGACCTTTGAAACACCAACATCTAGTAGACCAGCTGGGACACAGGATGAAATGTCTGATTCAAGATGATATCTTTTTGCATCCTACATAAAGACATTCCCTGCTACACATTTGATTGCCACAAATGTGAGGTAATTTGGGTGCCTTATCAAATGATGCAATCAGAGTGTTGATATATGGCCTTCAAATGAAACCTTGTGTTTAGATCCCTTCAAATCAACTGGGGTAACCATGCCACCCATTTCCAACTCTTGTGTCGAGACGAGCAATGTGAATCTACTTTTTCCCATCCAAAATGTAGAGCCTGTGATGAATAGATTATTACCAAGGGGAAAGGATAATAAACATCATTCGGCACTATCTAACCCATCCTCACACACACAGTAATGAATGTGAGATGTTTGGCGAACGTCTGGAGAAGGATGTCACATAGCTCCCAACGCCGGCGGGAAATTATGAAAGGAGCATGTTCTAGGTTTTTCCTTATGCCATGTGATTTTCACCAACTCATTCCCTAATCCACCTCTGCCACTTGGCCACTTCATGCAAACATGTATGGGATGAAGTGGCGCCTGCCCTGCCACCCTCTATTTTACTTTACAATTATTGAAGAATGACTTATTTTATTTACATTCTTTACTCAAGAGCTATTTTTATTTACATAATAATTATTTTATTTATAAAATAATTATTTTAGTTACTTAATTAACATTGGTAGGAATTCTACAATAAAAGTAAATAAAATTTGTACAATAAGAAAATCTTTGTGTTGGAAATATATATTTATGGAACACTATTTTTTATAAGGAAAAATAGGTTTTAAAGGGATCCGAAAACCCTTTACAATGAGAGAAGGTTGCTAAATATTAAACAACTAACACCAAACATCCCCAAGAAAAAAAATAGTTGTTACGAGATAGACTAAGATAAACCAACAACTAACCCCACAGTCATGAGTCACCAACCCAGTATGCATAGGGGAAACATCCTAGTACTCTTAAAACCATCACCCTCAAGACCTTTTTCTTCCACATGAAGCCCCTTATTAGCCTTATTGCTCCCATGTTTCCCTTTAATATTATGAACAAGGGACACACTAGAAACTTTCACTGCATCCTCAACCAAGATTTTTCCTTTCCCACATTCCCACTTCTCATCCTTTTGACCACCTTTCTTCCCCTTCGACCCCTTCTTGGCACCAAAAGACACAACATCCTTCATTTCGACATCGACCTCATAGCCTTTCAACCAAGAATTAGACACCTCAATATTGAGGTCCTGCACGGTCTTACCATCTATATCTGATGACTCCAACTCTTTATAGTCATCCTCCTCATAATCCCCATCACACTCCTCTTCAAATTCCCTCATGTCATAACCTAGTTTAGGCCCCTTACCTTTTTTCCATTTAAAATCTTAGGGATTTTAGGAATGAATTTCATTTTAATATAGTCAAGGATAAGAAGCGTGAGCCCCTCATGGAGAATAGCTTTACTAGGATTTCTTCTATTATCTTCTATGCTAGTTTCCATGGAGAGGAGCAAATAGTAGGGAAACTACACCAAACTGTTGTTCCTAAAGTGATTCAACAACATAAAATGGTACACATAGATAACATAATACCTACCATCAAGCATGAAATATTTTATAATTTTCAACGCCACATCCCTCCAAAGCGGCTTGATAGAAGAACGGTCATACCCTCCGTTCCCCACACTCCTAACCTTGTACTGCTCCTTACCCTTGAAGAAGTTAGCCAGAGCGCACTTAAAGTCCCCACGCTCTCTATAAAATTTCTTACCCTCTGTGGGTAATCCCATGATTTCAAAATATTAAACCCTTAGTAATATTCACCTTCACCCCTTGATAGCGCAACATACAATTATTCCAGCCCTTCACAAAAACCTTAGTGGTCTCTGAATCAAACCCATCCAGTTTAAGAAGATAAGGGGAAATTCCCCTCTTATCTAGATACTCCCACACAACCACATTATCATTGAATTCCTCACAGGAGAGAGGAACTTTCCTGCAATGATCACCACCCATAGCAACCAAATACACCCTCCTTATTCTAATGAGCAAAAAGAACTAAGAGAATAATCTAGAAAAAAGGTAATAACTCCCCCATAATCTGTGTAAACCTAATAGCACGAGTAAAACCAGCTATAATTACCACTTCCATGAGCTCTTTTCCATAAGAAATGTAATTATTAATAGGACAAGCTCTAAACTCTATACTCTTAAACCAAATAGAGAGGAGATAAAGCCAAATTAATAAGCCATTGTCTCCCAAGGTTGCCACCACCAAGACAAGACATTTGATCATGATGAATATTTTTTTGGAGATTAATGAGGATGGCATCATAAGAATGCCAACATTTATGAGACAAGACCCCTATGTTCGCAAAACCATTAGCTAAGGTATTTGCCTCATGAAAGACATGTCAAATTTTATAATCATCAAAGGAACTTAGGATAGAAAGAGAATCCTCTATGATGTGCAATATGGACCATGATGAGGAATTCACCTTCTTTAGATAGTTGATAATATTAAGGGAGTCCCCTTCCAACCACAAGTTTCTCACCCCTACCTCTTTATCAAGAAAGAGGCCATAATAGGATATTGATGCCTCTACAAAGTGGTTTATTTGGGTTCCCAAATGGAGCGCCATTGTAAATACAAACCTACCATACTCATCATGTAACACTCCCCCACAACTAGTAGGTCCCAGATTCCCCTTAACAGCACCATCAAAGTTAAATTTCAAGCATCCTTGAGAGGGCACTTTCCAATGAACCCCCTCCTTAGAATATTTAGGCTTCTTCATCGGTAGAGAAATTTCACAAGAAAGATTCCATATACTACTAATCGACAAGTCATAATCAAAAACAAAAACCTTTAGAACATGGATATGAAGCAAGGAGACTTAAAAATGAAAATTTTCTCTTATCGCTTCACAAATTTTGAAAGCAAGCCTTAAGGGAGGAAGCTCTAGCTGACAAAAGGTACGATTATTTCATTCTTTCCAAATTCCCCATGCCATATGCAATAAAATAAGAGACCATAATAGAGTAAGAGAAAGATTTAGGGTAGGAGCCACCCACTAAGACCAAAGATCCATGATAATTGAAGGGAAAACCTAGGATAAATTCCACAACTAAAAAACATGGGCCCAAACATCTGAAGAGAAACTGCAGCCAATAAGAGGATGATTAACATCCTTAGTATCCTCCTTACATAGGAAGCATCTATTAGGCAGAGCATAACCCCTCTTAGAAGGATTGTTAAGAGTCAAGATTTTGTCTTGACACAAAAGCCAGAAAAAAATGTTGACTTTAGGCAAGAGCTTCCAATTCCACAAGAAAACCCATAAAGGAGGAAGGCCAAAGATAACTATCTGGTTAGAAAAGGATAAAGACACAAAAAAATGGCCATTCGAAGAAATCTGCCACACTACTCTATCAACGAGGGAGGAATCCAGAATATGAATCAAAGATAAGAATTGGTAGAGGGGTTCAAGATCCCTATTAACCAAGTCCAACCTTATCCACTTACCATCAGTAATATAATCTGACACAAAAATACCCCAAGACTCAATAAAAAAGTCTTTGAAAGGGGCCACCCAAAGTTCATCCTTCAAGGGGCCATTACCAATTCACTAGTCATCCCAGAAGAGGATACTCCTACCATTCCCAAGAACCCACTGCTAACCATCAACCACAATACAACAAGCTTTAATCATGAAGTTCCACAAGGCTGAACCCAAGGAGGAATGAAACCGACCATAAAAAAATGTCTCTAAATTTGTCAATTCCTATCAAATACTTCAAAGAATAAATATAGTTCCATTCCTTACCATCCAAAAGTATATTCCATAATTTTTTAGCAAGGAGAGCAAGATTAAACTCCTTCAACATCTGAAGACCCAAACCACCCTGAATTTTTTCCCTACAAACCTCCTCCCAAGAGAGCAAATGTAACTAATTCTTATCCTCCACACCAGACTAGAGAATTTTTTTTTTAATACTCTTAATCTTCTCCTAGACCCTCCTTGGAATCTGAAACAGGCTCAAAGTATAAACCGAAAGATTCTACATAGTCAACTTAATCAACTGGATCTTCCTAGCTTGGCTAAGAAGAGCCCACTTCTAGCCAACAAGTTTAGAGTTAAACTTATCAATAATCCCTTTCCAAAAGGAGTATGACACCACATTCGAACAAAGAGGGATTCCCAAATAGGTAGAAGGGAGCTCCCCAATACCACACTCCAAAATCCTTGCAATCCTCTATTGATGCCGCTCTGGAGTATTAAGAAAAAAGACTGTGCTCTTGGGAAAACTCACCTTCTGACCAAAAGTATCTTCATATTGTTGTAAGATGAGACAGATGGACTTGGTCGCAACAACCCACACTTCAACAAGGATAATAGTATCATCGAAAAATTGTTGATGTGAGCATGATTGATGCAACAAAGGAGAAAGACCTTTGAAAGCACCATTAGAAACAACTTGAAGGATAAGTTTGCCCAAAAACTCCACCAAAATAATGAAAATAAAAGGAGAGATAGGGTCACCCCACATTATCCCACGAGAGCTTCTAAAAAACATAGACGGAGAACCATTTACCAGCACCAAGAAAGAAGGAGAGGATATTAACTGGCCAATCAATTGCAGAACCCACTCAGAGAAGCCAAGTGTCTTCAAGATTTTCAATAATAAGTTCCAATTAACATGATCATAGGCCTTCACAAGATCCAGTTTTGAGATAATACCATCTTTCTTGTTAACTGTATCAATGGATTTATTTTGAGGATTAGAGTGTGAGATAAACTAACACATAAAGCATATAATCCAAAGATCCTATCAAGAACAATGAAAACAAGTAC
Source organism: Sequoia sempervirens (assembly GCA_007258455.2). Taxonomy (NCBI): domain Eukaryota; kingdom Viridiplantae; phylum Streptophyta; class Pinopsida; order Cupressales; family Cupressaceae; genus Sequoia; species Sequoia sempervirens. The sequence continues at coordinate 773,111,039 of VDFB02058242.1, forward strand.
AATCATACCTTTGATTCACATGAGTTTCCATGATTCACCTTGATAGTACCTTCTTACTTGCCGGTTGACGTGTTTTGCCCTCAAATTTGACGAGCGAGCAATCTACAAATAAATGTCGATGTCCTACACCAAGCTTTGAAGGATTTGCACAAATGCTTAATGCCTATGCCTAAATGACTATGATAAAAATGACTTTAAAATGCCAAATTAATCTAAGTATTAATATGCCAGAATATTGTAATCTATGTGCATAATCTAGAAATGAGAGAAAAATAGCATTTTATAGAAAATGCCATTTTGAATGGATGGACGAGATTGATTTTTGACAAAGACCTAAAATCAGCAGACAAGATTTAATTTGACAATCCCTAATCAGGGTTAGGGAAAAATCCTTAAGTGAGTAGTCGAGATTTCATCTGAGAAAATCAAATCGGCGGTGGAGAATAAATGAGATAATCAATTTAGAAAATAAAGATTTTCGAAAATCAAGAAGATAAAGACTACTTGATTTGTGAGATTCGAAAAATCAAGAAGATAAGATTTGGACTGAAGATCAGATTTGGAAAATCAAGAATCTGCCCGATTACTTGATTTTTGGAAGATTAGTTACCATTTTGAATTAAATTAATTCAAAATAATGATTTTGTGAGACAATAAATAATCTTTTTCAGATTATTTACCAAAATGGACTGACAGTTAAGAAAGTGATGACATTTTAAATAATTTCATTTATTTAAAATGAGAGGAATATTAATTTTGACAATTAAATAATTAAATATAATTATTTAATTTAGAATAAGATTAATTAATTAAATAAATTAATCAATTCATTTAATTATGACAGTTAGTGACATTAAATAAATAAATAAAATTTATTTATTTAATAATCGAAGAAATATATGACAAGGGTAATTAAATAAATTAAGAAATTTATTTAATTAAGGGAAGACAGACAATTAATGGTATTTAATAAATAAATAAAATTTATTTATTTAATAATCATGAAGAATAAAAGGACATGAATTAATTAAATAATTATGAATTATTTAATCAATAGTCGAATGTGGACCAAGGACATAATTAAATGTCATAATTATGCTAGGATGAAAGTGGTAAAAATGAAGCTTGTAGGCCTAGGTCATTTTTAGGTGTCTACATTTTGCCCCTCTTTGTCATAATGTCACTTGTCGCGTTGTGACAAAGAAAATAAGTCAAAAATATGCCCCAGTGCAAAATAAGATGAGGAAGAATGATGAGGAGGGTTATGGTATGCCCCCTCAAGAGGAAAGATGGGTTCCAAGAACATGGGTGTGCTCTCAAAATTAATGAGAAGACTAGAATATGAAGAGACAAAGAAATGCTAGTGCAAAGGATATGGATGATGATATGGATGCAATGCCTATATAAGATGAGACAGAGAAGATGACAAGACTAAAGAAGATGCATGTTAGTTCCTAGACCAAATCCTTCAAAGCCTAACCATAAGGCTTTAATATTTATTGCTCTTAATCATCATTGAGTGGTAAAAAAGACACAAATGGACAACAAACACCACGATATGACGTAGACCAAGGTGTGCAAGGTCATCCACTTGAAAAACAGACAGTCACAGACAAGCAATGTCCTAACTCATACTAAGGGCAAAGTTGCCCCAGTCTTTTTGTCAAGACAATCCACAGACAGCGGTCAAAGAAAATAAAATAGGCCAGGATACGTCATTGCACCTCTAAATCCTTCATGGGACATCCTCGAGGTAGCTAGTAACATGACCACAAAGAAAAGACAGTAAAAGGATAAGACAAAATAGCCAAAATAGTCAAAATATAAGACAAGATAGACCAAAAAAATTAACAACCATTTAATTTTGTTTGCCAATGTTTGTTTGCTAAAGATTGAATTCTTTCCAGTTTGATAGTTTTGATAGTTTAAGATTTTTGCCAATTTGACGGTGTTGACAATTTGGCAGGGCCTATTGTCAGGAAGGACACATCCTAAAAAAGGCAAAGGACATTTTGACGAGGTCCAAATCCGAGAAGGACACATCTTGAAGAGGACCAAAGAGTGACGAGACTAACATTGTTTTGACTAATATGTTTTGGCAAGTTGACTGATGTTGACTGTATGGTTGATTGGGCTGTGCTGTCTGATTTTGACCAATTTTGACATTAACGTTTCAAATGACTATCTTGTGTCCAAGTTTGACTATGTCTGACTTATTTGACCGATGTGATGATTGTGACAAATGCAATGATTTTATTTGGACCAACCTAAAAGGACTGACCTAATGTCTCGGGGATTCATCGACTGATGGCCTTGCCTACGTAGCAAATGTGTAGAGACAACGTAGTTCGACAATGACATGGACTGACTGACATGACTGACTTTGACTCCATTTTTAGGATTTTGACATTGATTTGGATTTTTTGTGTTTTTCTTCAGGACATTTTATGATTTTTAGGTCTTTCTTCAGGACATTTTATGATGTTTTTGGTCTCTTTTTAGGACTTTTTGCCATGTTTTTGTCTTTTTGTCATTTTATGAATTTTTTTTTAGATTTTGACGTTTAGGAGGATCATGACAAATGCATATGACTGATTCCTACACATGAGAATCCAAGGACAAACATGAGTGTGCCCCTAGTCAAGTTGAATACCAATTGACAGGTGATGACAACGTTGTTTGATGTGGGGAGGACGCATCCCGAAACAATGTGAGGACGATGATGATAATGTGATGAAAGTATCAAGGTCTACAGCTAGGCTAGGAACATAGTCAATTAACATTTTGGATAATGTGTTTGTATGGATTAGACTCGTTGCATTTGGAATGACTTGGTTAGGACTAGATGGGATGATGATTATCCTTAGACCATTTGACAAGGGAAAGCCAAGATAGGTGACATACATGAAAGGATAAGAGGTGGCCTTGGTAAAGGACAAAAGACATGAGACTAATGGAATTGTCATATGGTTTTCAAGGACTATGTCGTATAAGGACAATAAGACTATGACGGTCAATGACATGATGTTTTGTGAATCATGTATGACCGAAGGATAGACATATCAAGAGTTTTCCCAAAGCATGATTTATGTGTGTCAATTTTATGTCAAGACCAAAATAGGTGGAAAAAATGGGTAGAAATGATAGGGCTTATATGAATGTCAATGTCATGAGGAAGGCATGGGAAAATGAGACGATTTGCCCCCAAGTGTAAAAGTCCACATAGATGATTTATTTTACACATCATGCCTGTTTGCCAGGTTTTCATCATGGTACTTATTCATGGCACCTGTTTTCTAGATTTTCACCATTGGATTAAATTTTTCTCTTTACTATTTTCTTGACTTTTTGATTTTTTTGATGTCACCAAGACGCCTGTTTGCCAGGTTTTCATCAAGGTAACGATTTTTTTAATTTTTCAATTTTTATTTTTGATTTTTTATTTTGTAGATAGCTTGGATGCTTTAGATGACCACTGACTGTTCTAAATCCATTGACGGTGTCGATATAGAGACTGGTGCCATGATATGCCAATAATGTCCTGTCTGAAGTAGTTGTCTTGTCAGGATTGTAGCGCTTGTATACAAATGATCGATGTCATTGTGGTCCTTTTTGATACTAGTGTTGGCCTTATCAGAATACGCACATCGCGATAGAGTGTCATGAGAGTCCTTGTGGTAAAGAGTTGCTGCCATGATGTGATGGATTTGTGACGTGAGATTTTTGGACTTTAGATGAGATGTAGGATTATGACAGATGATGGTAGATGTGGAAAGGTTTTTTGGACATTTGGATGAATGACTTTTTATTTTCCAAACTTGGCATGGTGGATGACGGATTTTGGAGGGATGGCATTTGGAACTAACACCTTTAGATGCCTTACTTGATGACCATTTTGAAGGAGGTGGACATTTGTTGTATGTGGGAGTCCTCATGTCTTGTGGCTCCACATTGTGATTGACTTTTTCTTTTGACATATTTTCTTTGTTTGATCCACTTGTCTTTGGGATCCATTTTAATTTCATTTTTCCACTTGTATTTTTGTTTGATTCAATGGCCTTTGAAATTTGATTTTGATCTTTTGATTTGTATGACTTTTGTTTTTGTTGGTTCCAAAGGGAAGGTTTATTTATGATGGAATGACGATTCATGGTGTGGGTGGAGGGGGTGTCGGAAATAATCTTATGACAAGGTTCACTCATGGACTCCATTTTGATGTCTGTATCTGACAAAGTTGCCCCCAGTATCGAGGAGGTACCACTAACATTGTTTGATTTGTTGTATGAGGAACAGCCAAGACCTTGATGTCTGTAATTTTCCTAGAGTTGTATTGGTTCTTGAATGCCTTGCTCATGTATGCCTAGTCCTTTGCCTTGATATTGCATGCTTTGACAGATTCTATTTGCGATGGGGTATTTGTTGTTTTGAAAGCAAGATGCTAACCCATCATTAGGTATGTGGATACTATCACTTGTAATATTTTCGTCTGCAAGAAAGCCTACTCTAACAAAGATAGATGACCCTAAGTGATAAAGTGTCTTAGCTTCATTGTCTTGTTGGACATATTCCTGACCGATATCTATGGTCTGATCTTGTGACATGTCAGGTTCAGATGATTCTGTTGGTGCTTCCAAAGAAATGTCGAAGCCATCATTATGGTCAGTGTCATAGAGTCCAGTAAATTTAGCTATAGCTTGATCATTTTCAAATATGTCCATATTGAAATACTCTTGTACTTGAGGAATATCATCTATGTGTGTAATGGAGGCAAGTGTCTCATTTTGGAAATTGTCAATAGTCAAGACCTGTGTAGGATTGGAAAGTGTTTGATCATGAATGGTGTAAAGGTCAAGGAGTGGATCGTTTTGGATTTCTTGGTCAATGGTAGGGTCTTGGTCAAGGATGGGGTTGTCATGGATTTGGACTTCTTGGTCAATGGTAGGGTCTTGTTCAAAGATGGGGTTGTCATGGATAGGTGTGTTTTGGATGTCATGATTGTCTCGAAGGACTCCCTGAATGGAGTTTAAGATAGGGTCATGGGATGGACTACCTTGTTCTTGACATGAGGGTGACATTATAAGGTTATGCTTTGGGCTTTCATTTTGACATGTATCCTCAAGTTTAGACAATGGGATTTGACTTTGAGCAATGACAAAATTTTAATGACTAGATGTGGCTTGTGAGGGGATGACTTGAAAAGGATTAATGAATGATGGACTAGGATAGGATGTGGGGACTTGGACTGGACTAGTATGTGAAGGACTAGAATATGACATGGGTATTTGCATTGGAATAGTATGTGAAGGACAAGGATATGACGTGGAGACTTGGACCGGATATGACATGGAGTCTTCGACTGGATTGGTGTAGGTTTGATTGAAATAGGACATGGAGACTTGGACTAGATCAGTATGGTATGATGTGGGGACTTGACATGAGTTGGTAGATGGTTGATAAGGGATGCAAACTTGGATGGGATTAATAGGTGAAGGACTAGGATATGATGTGGAGACATGGAATGGACTAGCAGACAATTGACTTCCCTTGTCAAAGTTAGGATAAGGCTGATTAATGGATGTTTGTTGTGGACTAATGTCATGGATGGTGTTAAGTGACTTTTGGTAATGAGGGTAGACGGATGGAGGTGGAAAAGTATTTATGTCAAAGACTCATGGTAACTTAGCCCCTTGGTCCAAAAGCATGGCTAGATACCTTTGAGGGTCGCGTAAGATTGAGTTTTCTACAAAGGAGACTATATTAGGATTTTGCGCTATAGCTTCTAAGTCTTTGACATATACTCATCCATTTTGGTCTCTTTTTATTAGTGGCTCAAAAATGTTTTGTGATCAAGATGGCATGTTCATGGAAGATTGCATGTTCATGTTGTGAAATGGGTCAAAAAAGGTCCAATGTTTGTTCGTGTCATAAGTGTTATTGTCGATGTTGGGATTGGAATCTTGTCCAAAGTTTGCCATTTGTCGTTGTTGTCTTTGAAGCCTAGTCTCAACTGTAAAAGGGATTTGCTTAAATGAGGATGATGAGAATGACAAGTAAATGCAAGGATGGCACTAGCCTATGTTTTTGTATTTTTTGATAAAGTATGACAATGCAAGGTGATGACTAAGGAAATGATTGATGACGAGTTTGTCAAAGCCAATATGAGGACTAAGATGATTAATGCAAAGTCCAAGTTTAAAATGAGGACTAAGTATGGACAAAATTTGGAGAAAGGTTTGTCTAACCACTCAAAGCTAGACCTATGTCTCAATTTTGGTTATCAAAGGACTTACTAAGGGGACTAAACGATGAGGTCAAAATGATGAGTGAGCCTGCCGAACTAGACTGTTGAGTTGGAGGTTCTCACAAAAAGACAATGACTGAAAAGAGTAGTAATGACTAAGTCCCAAGATAGGCTAGTTTTGAAAACAAAAGTTTTGCAAGGTGTGGAGGTTTGGCTTAATCCAAAGTTTGCTAAGATGAAACCTAAGGACGATTATGTCGCCTAGGGAATGCACCTAAAATTTGGAAATGAATGTAAATGATGGGCGTTTTGAGCAATTGCAATTCTGGTTTCTGATAGAGACTATTTGAAAAAGATGTTTGATAGTAGGCGACAATGTGTGGACTTAGATACTGGTCTGAGATAGTGTTTAAATTTTAGCTAAGCAAATGCATCATTTCAAGTGGGAAAATGTGTTGCAGTGTGCAGATGCGTTGCAGACAGAATGTATAGACCAGTTTTGATCGAATTCTTGAAGTTTGACTTGGTTATTTCTAGATGTTTGACCATTGTTTGGTTTGTTTCAGTATCTAGAAAACACTTGCAAGCACGATATTTTGACTGTAAGCAAGCACACATGAGACAAGTACAATCCTATGGTTAGGCTAGGACAATATTCGCTAGATTCCACGTGGGTTTCCCCAACCGCATATTTGTAGCGTGTGAATTCAGAAGCTTGGCTGCACGGGCTCCCCCTTATAGTGCACTCTCTTCTCAGGCCAACCAAGATTCCAACCCCCATGAAACTCCCATGGCAGATTGATCACCTCTACTACAAACTGCGAAAGTGTGGATGCCTTCACACTGACCGGTGTTGCGCTAGCAAATAGAAGGTTTTTGGTTTACTACACAAAAGGTTTTTAGTTTGGGACCCTCGTTCGAGTGGCCATACATGGGGCAAGAGATTAATCACCAATTTAGGTGGCACTCCAGCCTGAAGAGGTTAAGCTCAATAGGGTTTAAGGGAGTACTACTCTGTCTGTATGACACATCCGCACTCGTAATCTTAGGTTTTCCCTTAAGATTCACATTTATATACCGGTCAGGGGTAGCTTGACTTTAGCTCCGTTTCTGGTTTGAGTCACGTTGGGGTGATGAAATCCCCAAGTAGGCCCAATTTCTAGAGTTGGTAACCGTTTCTCTTACACCCAAGATCACTTGAAAGCGCAAGGGGAGAGGATACTCCGATATACCAAATCGTCAAGTAAAAACAGATAAAAATAGGTCTGGTTTTTTTATCACCAAGTTTTCACAAGGTGAGAGCATACTCCCCTACCGTTTTACAAACACATTCAGACATAGAAAATAGAGGTTCGTTTAAATTGCACCAAAATAAAATGTGTGTTACACTACTAAAAATGCAAGCACATTGTTTTGATGTTTGGCCTTTGACAATCGAACCTACAAGACCACACATTAGTAGTTTGATAATGATCTTCGACTATCGATCTGCAAAAATAGTTAGATGCGTCATTTTTTTTTTCACTTGATCCAATGTGTCATTTGAAGTGTTTATTTTCTGCACATGCACAAAACCAACAACAAACCCTAACAAGATAATTGATCACTACTATTAGAGGGTTAGCTAGTCACAACAAATCTGATTTTTAGAAATTATTTTGACAGTAAAATAAAAAATACAAAGAGTAAATCCTGTCTAAAATCTCAAGAGGTTTCCAAAAAATTAAATAAATCAGAAAAATTTGCTGTTTTGCACCTGAAATTAATTTTTTATGAAAAATTTAAAAAAAAAATAAAAAATAAAAAACAGCTCTAAAAATAATTATTTTTTTACAAGAGTTGTATAATGTCATCCCAAATCTGTAAAAAAAAATTTGTGATTAGATCTACAACTGTGAGAGAGATATAAGCAAATATTTTTTAAACCTAGATTTTAAAAGATCTATTTTTTGACTAATAATCGCAAATCCAAATTTAAAATAAAAAGAACAAACCCCTATTAAAATTTAGAGAGCTTTCTAGAAATGTAAACATATCATAAAATTTTGATTATTTTCTCTCGAAATTAATTTTTTATTAAAAACAGAAAAAAATTATAAAAAATTAGAAATAGATCCACAATGTCTGATTTTTGGAATGAAAGTGTGTGATGTTGTCTCCAAGCTGCAAAAAAAAATTGTGAGAAAATACATAGCCATTTGAAAGTTATGGTCAAATCTTTGGGAACTAGGGTTTTATCCAAAATGATGCCAAACCTGCAACAAAAGAATCCAACTCCAAGATTTCTCAAAATGTGTTAAAATATGTCAGGTTCACCAAATGTATCTATGGATTTATTTTTGGTTTAGAGTGTGAGATAAACTAACACATAAGGCATATAATCCAAAGATCCTATCAAGAACAATGAAAACAAGTACAATCATACCTTTGATTCGCATGAGTTTCCATGATTCACCTTGATAGTACCTTCTTACTTGCTGGTTGACGTGTTTTTCCCTCAGATTTGATGAGCGAGCAATCTACAAATAAATGTCTATGTCCTACACCAAGCTTTGAAGGATTTGCACAAATGCCTAATGCCTATGCCTAAATGACTATGATAAAAATGATTTTAAAATGCCAAATTAATCTAAGTATTAATATGCCAGAATATTGTAATCTATGTGCGTAATATAGAAATGAGAGCAAAATTGCATTTTATAGAAAATGCCATTTTGAATGGACAGACAAGATTGATTTTTGACAAAGACCTAAAATCAGCGGACAAGATTTAATTTGACAATCCCTAATCAGGGTTAGGGAAAAATCCTTAAGTGAGTGGTCAAGATGTCATCTAAGAAAATCAAATTGGTGGTGGAGAATAAATGAGATAATCAATTTAGAAAATAAAGATTTTCGAAAATCAAGAAGATAAAGACTTCCTGATTTGTGAGATTCGAAAAATTAAGAAGATAAGAGTTGGACTGAAGATCAGATTTGGAAAATCAAGAATCTGCCTGATTACTTGATTTTTGGAAGATTAGTTACCATTTTGAATTAAATTAATTCAAAATAATGATTTTGTGAGACAATAAATAATCTTTTTCAGATTATTTACCAAAATGGACTGACAGTTAAGAAAGTGATGACATTTTAAACAATTTCATTTATTTAAAATGAGAGGAATATTAATTTTGACAATTAAATAATTAAATATAATTATTTAATTTAGCAGATAAGATTAATTAATTAAATAAATTAATCAATTCATTTAATTATGACAATTAGTGACATATTAAATAAATAAATAAAATTTATTTATTTAATAATCGAAGAAATATATGATAAGGGTAATTAAATAAATTAAGAAATTTATTTAATTAAGGGAAGACTTAGACAATTAATGACGTATTTAATAAATAAATAAAATTTATTTATTTAATAATCATGAAGAATAAAAGGACATGAATTAATTAAATAATTATGAATTATTTAATCAATAGTCGAATGTGGACCAAGGACATAATTAAATGTCATAATTATGCTAGGATGAAAGTGGTAAAAATGAAGCTTGTAGGCCTAGGTCATTTTTAGGTGTCTACATTAACCATATGAGAGTGAATATTCTCATGCACCGTGATAATAGAGTCTAAAATCTGCCTTCCTTAGATAAAACCATTTTTTTGAGGAGAAATAATACGAGAAAGAACCAACTACAACTTTGAAGCCAAAAATTTAGAAAGGATTTTATAAATAGAATTCTACAGACTAATAGGCCTAAAATCACCAAAAGATGAGGCCCCATGCTTCTTCAAAATAAGCACAATATAAGGTAGAATTCAACTCCTTCAAGAGATTCCTACTACCAAAAAATCCTTTAGTAGCACTGATAACATCCTTAGCAACAATGTCCCAACAAGTTTGAAAGAAAAGCATAGGGAATTTGTCTAGCCCAGGGGATTTATTACCTTCAAAGGAGAAGACAGCCTTCTTGACTTCCTCATCAGATGGATTGCACGACAAACTCTTGTTCAACTCCTCAGACATAATATTAGGAATGATATTCAAAAACTTTTTCTAACAGATAGGGTCAAGGGGGAAATCCTCAGAAAGAAAATTGAATAAGAAAGAGAAAGAAACACTTCTAATCTCATCACCCCCCTCCAAAGACTGATCATTAACAACAATTTTGGAAATTCTATTTGAAGATTTGTGCTTCAAAGTAGTAAGATGGAAGAAACAAGTATTTTAATCCCCACTCCGAAGCCAAATAGCCCTAGATCTTTGCTTCCAAAACTCCTCCTCCTTAGCCACAATATTAAGCAATTTTTCCAAAAGAATACTTTCCTCCTGGAGAGTAGCATGATCATTCCCAACAACCTAAATCCTCTATTGTAGGACATCTAGCTTAGCTTTAATCATAGATTTATCATTGAAAATATTGCCAAAAGCTTATTTGTTCCATAGAATAAGGTTTTGATTAATAGAAGCAAGATTCTTAACAACTTTATACATGGTGTAACCATCCACATTAATACCCCACTAGGCAACAATTATGTCTCTTAAGTTCGGGTGGCTGACCCACATCTTCTCAAATTTGAAAGGGAAGGATTTCCTTCTACCCAGTAGCTCTGCATTCAAGTAAATAGGGAAGTGATCTGAGCCAAGTCTAGTGAGGTTTGAGAGAGATCAAGCAAAGGAGATCAGACAATCCATATAAAGGAGAGAATGGTCTAGCTTCACCTAAATAAGAGCATCCCCCACTCTCTTATTAGACCAATTATAAGAAGCCCCACAAAGGTCTAGGCCCAATAAGGCATTATCATTAATAAAGTTCATAAGATCAAATCTACTATCCTCCACCACCTAAGAGCCTCCAAACTTATTAGCATTATTCAACAAGGTATTGAAGTCCCCTATCACCAACCAGTTCTAGAAAGGAAACCAAGATTTAAACCTATTCAAACCATCCCAAAAACATTTTTTGGCACATTTAGAATTCAGAGCATAAATATTAGAAATAACCCATGAGAGCTTGTCTCTAGAGCTCAAAAAAGAAGTAGCCACATGGTTTTCTTCTCCAAACAAAGTAGTCCCAATAACCACCTTCAGATTCCAAAAAGTAGCCACACCCATAGAGGCCCCATAAGAATCAAAAGCCTGGTAACCACCATCCTTAAACAACCTATTCTTGATTTTATCCACTTTATCCACCCCCATTTTAGTCTCCTAAATCAAAATGATATCAATTTGGTGATCTCTTACTAAATTAGCAAGGAGATCCTGTTTGTGAGGATTATTTAATCCTCAAATATTTTAGTAGAGGATCTTCATGGAAGATTATGTGAGGAGCCTTTTAGGCCCATCTCAAGTAGAGTCATCTATGAACCATCAGCAATATCAATTTTACTTTCCTTCTCCTGAAGTTGGTGTAATGAAGGTTTTCCGCTACCTCTAGGCTCAAAACCATAGTCCAACTTCATACAATTTCTAGTATCCATACCCGACGAAGGGAAGACAGGTTTTTTTTCTTGTTTCGAGGCTTATATGCTAAAGGAGGAAGATCCCCTATCTCTGCATCCAAAGAACAAGAACTACTATCCTTGATACAAGAGGTGAGCACCTTATCTTTAACCGATGCTTTCAAAACAACCTCTTCAACCACCTTCAACTCCCCAAGAGCTACCACCCCTTGAACAACTCCCAAGTACTCCTCCAAAGATGAAAATCCCCTAGATGGCAAGACAACATTAGTAACCTCCTTTAAAGGAGAAACCTCCACCTTAGGAACATAAGGCACAAGAAACACCTCCTTGGTAATAGGGGTCTTCTAAACCAAACCCGCTTCCACAACAACCACATGACCAACTTCATCAACCCTAGAGTCAACCAAAGCCACCTCTAGGGCCTCAAAAGCCATTGCAAGAGCTTCAGCTTGAGAAGCAAAAATAGCCTCAGAAGCAATAACCTTCTCCAAAAAATACTTTGAATTAGTACACACCTTAGCACCATCTCCAATGACAACCACAAAGTTACTGACAAGACCCATCTCACCAGCCCCCACTTCTACAGAGCCAACAACAAGATTAGCCTCACTAGAGCATCTGCTATTTTGAACACTTGAAACACCAAAGATACCAATAGGGGGATTAGGACACCTCCCCAGCTCCCTCCACACCTTACAAGAAGGAATGGGATCCTTCTAAGGATATGAGACCTTTTGAGGAGGTTTCTTAGGCTTGAACAAATATTTTTTCTCCCAATGACACACCTTCTTACAATGAATGCTGGCAAAAGGAATTGATTCAAACTTAATGGTCTACTCCCACACACCCAACTTCAAGTTAATCTTAACTGAAGCTGACAAATCAGTAGATTGATTCATGATCACACAAAATTAGGCATACACCAGAAATTTCCTCGATATAGTAAATTGATCAATAGATAATAGATGCCCAAAGGTACTAGCAATACCCTTCAAGAATTGCTCATCCCAAAATTCGAGGGGAAGGCCAAGAAAACAAACCCACATATGCTTCAAATAAAAAGAACAAGAGATTAGATTGAAACCAACTTCCCATTTCTTTAGGACCAAAGTAGATCTACCAAACAACCATAGGCCCCCCACAAGAACCTTCAAAAGGTCTTCCTTACAGGTAAAAGAGAAAGAGAAGAAGCCTATACCAAGAGCAGCCACCTCAACCTAGCCTTTCAGATGCCAACAATTCAAAGACAAGTTTCATACCATATCAATATTTAGATGAGAGCCCAAAAACTTACCTACCAATGAAAGATCCATTAATTGGAGACTTTTCTTAATGATACAATCAAACATAGAGATAAAATGCTCAACAGTCAAGGGGTTAGCAAAGAAGTCCATTGGAGGAGATGAACTCTTGTCCTTAGGCTTCTTACCAAAAATATTTGACCAACTTTTTCCATCCAAAAAGACGTCATCACACCTTCGACCATCCATAGCATCCCTAGAAACATGACCCTAGGCAGCAACAAAAAGAGACCTCGCCTTACTAAGGGTGGTACCATCAGGAACTAGACTAGAAGAAACCAATAGCACCTTCGCATTATCCAATGGAGAGGACCCATAAGTAGTGCCATTTGTTAGACAACCTTTTGACACACCCTTAACGTCAGCAAGACCACTACAATTAATGCCAACATAAGAAACAAAGATTCTTGCCTTCAAAGAATTTGAAAAAATCGCACCACCACCCGAAGAGAACACAAGACCACCCGACAACAACTCCATTATAAAATATTAGAGATGGTTATTTATGGAACATTGTTTTTGTTCAAGTTGTTTTAGATTTTATCTTGGAAAGATTATGACAACAATATTTATTGTATTGTTGAAACTACTTTGTCCAATTCAAGGACTTGTTCATATGACAAATATTTAAATGCTTGTTCTTAAATTTTTATGTTGAAGTACATTATTAAATAGAAATCCAATAAATTTTCTTCTAGAATATCCTTTGAGAGTTGTAGATGATAATTATATTCAACAAAATCAAGAGAAAATTTATAGCAAGCAATTAGCACCATGATTACTCTTTGTAAGAAGTGAGGTGTGGTAATGTTGTACAAAATGTATGGGTAGATTAGAACTCCTATGGTCCTAGTCAGTTTGGTTGAGGTACATTCAAAATTTAGGAAACTAAAGGCATAGGATAGCGTAGTGATCATGTATAATTATTTAATCCCCCACTTAAGATTTTAATAAGAAACACAAATAAACTATTTTCTATTTGTCCCTACATTTTTAACTATCCACCCTTTGTTAAACAACTTTTAAATGCCTTGTACTAATCTATTCTCTAATATTATTACTATGTACTCTCTCTAGCCATGCAATTTATTTTTCTTTCAAAGGGGAAATCATGAATATCATTCCTAATTCTATTGATATTTACACCTTTTCCAATGTGAATAATGATTGTTGGAAGCCAAGATATCTAACTGTTATGCCCTTACCCCTATAGTGTGTATTGGGTTATGAGTAATCGAATTGTGGCTACCTTAACTCTTAATTAAGTCATATTATTATTATTATATTGTTATTTAGTTAGTTAGGTTGGCCTAGGGCTTATATAGGGTTATCTAAGTCAACCTGGGTGATATCCTAGGCATAAATAGATATATATAGGAGGTTGTGAGTCTTATTTCATCATCATGCTGAGTATTTAGTTCTTATTGAAGACTATTGGAGGTATCCCCCTTGAAGGGGATTAGGAGGTTGCCCCCTCGAAGTGACATATTATTTTCAAGTATTTTAATCATATTTCATTATCATCTTCTTCTATTGTGCAGGTTATTTCATTACAAGTGGTATCAGAGCATAATCTTAGCACCATAAAGGCAAGGTTTCTTCTCAATATTGGAGGTGAATTTGGGGAGAGCATATCTTCCAGATTTTGGAAAAAAAATAAAATTTAAAGGGTTTTTGAAGAATATTTTCAAGAAGCTATAGTCCATATTTCAGAAGAATTGGAGCATAATTGAGTGAGTTATTGCATAATTAGGGTTTCTTCCTAATTTATTTGGAAAACACATATCTCCCTCATATTGACGAATTGGTTTCTTATTTTTTGTGGGTTTTTTAAAAAATATTAGAGGAAGCTACAATCCAATCTTTAGATCAATTTATGCAAAAAGAATCTTGATTTATTGGGAAATTTGGTTTTTCAAAAAAATCGCTCTCAAGGTGGCAAATCACCTAATTTTGGAAATATTTTCTATTAGAGTGAGACCTAGGCCTTAGTAAGTTACAAAAAAAAAAGAGTATTTGACTTTATTTGGGTGATTTATTACAAAATTATCTTTCCAGACCTTCTTTACAACAAAAAGTAGCCACAAAAAAGGAAGAAAAGAAAAAGGAAAAAGAAGTAGAATAAGAAAAAGAGCAAGAGCAAGAGAAAAAGAAAGAACAAGAGTAACGAAAAGAGAAAGAACAAGAGTAACAAAAAGAGAAAGGGAAAGAGAAAGAGAAAGAGAAAGAGAAAGAGAAAGAGAAAGAGAAAGAGAAAGAGAAAGAGAAAGAGAAAGAGAAAGAGAAAGAGAAAGAGAAAGAGAAAGAGAAAGAGAAAGAGAAAGAGAAAGAGCAAGAGAAATAACCAGAGCAAGACAAGAGTAGGAACAAGAAGCAATAGTAGAAAAAGAAGTAGTAGTAAAAAAAGGAGATGAAGAAGAAGAAAAAGAAAAAAGTTAGCATTGAGGACAATGCTTTTGTAAAGAGGAGGACAATGTTATGCCTTTACCCCTATAGTATGTATTGAGTTATGAGTAGTTAGCTTGTGGCTACCTTAACTCTTAATTAAATCATATTATCATTATTATATTGTTATTTAGTTAGTTAAGTCAGCCTAAGGCTTATATAAGGTTACCTAAGTCAGCCTAGCTAATATTCTAAGCATAAATAGGTATATATAGGATGTTGTGAGTCTCATTTGATCATCATGTTGAGTATTGAGTTCTTATTGGAGACTATTGGAGGTATCCCCCTCAAAGTGGATTAGGAGGTTTCCCCCTCAAAGTGCCATATTATTATCAATTATTTGCAGCATATTTCCTATTATATTATTTTTGTGCAAGTTATTCCATTACAAGTGGTATCTCCTTGCTCTTATTATCTAGAATGGATGCTAGAATTTTATTTATTTTGAGTATTACCAAGATTGGTTATGTTACTAAAATTGCTTATTATTCATAAATAATATCACCTAAATCAACAAGCTATGTACCTGTTTATGTCAACATACTTCTTGATTGATGATAGTTTTATGTTTCTCTAGCTTGTTTGGTTTATATTTTTTTATAACTAATGTTCTTGGCTTAGAGACAATTTAAACATTGAAGATAGTCTTGTATGAGTGTTCTTAAGGTGTATTATTTAGCTAGCAATTAATTTATATAGTTGTTTGGTTTTCCCTCTTTGCACCCTCTCTTTTGAAAGTTGCTTATTCTTTTGTAATTCTACTTTAATCAATAAAATAAAATAAATAAATAAATAAATCCTTAAATGATTTTAAAATAAAATAAAATAATTATTGAGTTAAAAAATAGTAACTAACTCTTAAGTAAATAAAATAAAATAGAATATCTTATAAGTAAAACTAATTCTTCAAATAAACTTAACCTGAAAACAAATATAATAATTTTATTTATATTTATCTAATAACTATTTTATTTAATTAATTTTTGAACTAAATAAAATAATTATAATTTTATGTATAAAGAATTATTTAATTTACTTACTATTTATTTATTATTCTAAAAGTTATTTTATTTACTTCTCAATAAAAATTAAAAAATTCTTAAATAACTCTTAACTAAACTAAAAGACATCTATATCCTTAACACACTAAATAATTCTTAAGTAAATGAAATCGTAGACATCCAAATTTGACCACTCTCGTATGGTCAAATTCATCCCCTTTATTCGGCTATTTTGCATCCCCCATCAACATTAATGAAATGGTTTATTTAATTAACATTTCCTCTTTTCCTAAGGTTCTTAAAGTATTTAATTTAATAATTAAAAACTTTACATTTTGTCCCTTTGTTCTCTAAATTAAATAAATGTCTCAATTTATTTAATTTAGTCATTTGGTCTTTTGAACTTAAATCAATTTTAAATTCTTTTTTTCTCTCTCCTTGTCCCATCCTCCATAATCCTCCTCTAATCTGGATTAATTTAATTAATCCATGATTAAGATGTGCACACCTTTAATCGGGATTAATGTCACATCCTCCATAATTTGTAACTTTTCGTAATCCTCCATTAGCCTCCTTAATCACCTGTTTGCACAACTTTAATTGCATGATTAGGTCAACCTAATCCCTATGAAATTTATGGCATACCCTCAAGTCAACCATCATTAATGCTTTCTCCATTTAGAAAGGGAAACCTCTCCCCCATGTGAATTAAAAATTCACATTTATTCCTCCAAGGATTTTCTCTTCTCTATGTGGATTATTGAGGAATTTTAAATTCCTCATGTGTCACATCTCCCACATGGGGACAAGGACCTCCTTTATGAGGAGATCTTGTCCCAATCCCAAGGTACTCTAAAGTACCTCCACATCACCTTCCCCCTTTACACCTCATTGACACTTGGAAAGATGTGAGGGCTTGTGAGTCCTCAACTCACCATAGCCCTTCATCTTGTCCATGGTGGCTAAATCTTAACCCTCCATTCCATAGAGGCATTTCCCCTAAAATTAGAGGATTTTTCCCTCTTTTGAAACAACACTCATTCAAGCCATCAAGCAATCAAGCCTTCAAGAACTCACAATCATACTCTATAATTGCAACATTTAAGCTCATTTTGCATCCATATTGTGCAACTACTCACATACCCATCTTCACCATTGCATCCATTTTCATGTTATTTTCCATCTGAAGGAGCACACAAATGATCGAATCAACAGGGCCAACCATTTGATCAACTTGGGCAAGGTAACATACTTTGTTTTGTTTTTCATTTTGTTCAAGTTCAACTAGGTCAATCTTGAGGTGTTGTGTTTCCCTTGCTTGCATTTTGCTTCATTTTTAGACTAGGAAATTAAACACTACACACATTTTTGGTACGCCTGGTGGGACCCACGTCATGGGTCTGCACTTTTATGTTCTCTATTGTTTTAGTTTTTGCAAGTTCAGGTTTACACGTAGGGGTGAATTTTCCCCGAATGAGCGAATTTCCACCTCACAAGGGAGAACTAGCATCGGAAAACAGGCAAATCTACTAAAACAAGCAAACCTACTCATAATAGAGGTGAATTTACACTTGAAAATTTTTCCCATTTGTCAAGTTTAAGTGAATTTGCAACCTATCCCAGAAAACAGGTGAATTTGCTTTACCAGAAAGGAAAATTTGCAAGTCAGTTCAAAAACAGGTGAACTTGCTTAAGTTGCAAACAGGCAAAGTTAATCATTAGAAAAGGCGAGTTTTCTCAGTGCAGGGGTGAACTTTCTCATCAAAATGGGCAAATTTTCCTCATACAGAGGCGAATCTGAGGTAGAACTGAGACTTGAAGTTTTTGTTTTCATATTCTATTTAGTTTCGTTTTCAAATACTGACCCGCTAACTTGTCTGTTTGTGAGTGTGCCTGGTTTTCACCAACATTTTGTGCATCTACTTCTCGTTCGTCCAAGGCTGGTGGTTGCAAACTACTAACGCTTTTCCTATAGAATGATCGATCCAAGTACTTTAGATTAGTCTATTTGTTTTTTTTCATACTAGCTGGGCACACGTAGATTTAAGTAGAGGGTCAATTAATTTTTTTGTTGTGCTTGGGAGTGGTTTTTGATGTATCCAATCCCCTTGCACCATTTGGTGATCCTGGGTGACAAGAAATCACAGTTTACTCTAGTCCAGTCATGCCAACCTAGGAGATGCTAGTGCGTTTAGGCTCTCCCCTTGTGCTATGTGCGAGCCTAGGGACCAGCTGAAAACGTCTAGTATCTTCTTCCTTTAGCAGGACCTGCCCGGGATTTCATCACCTAGGGGATGATTCCAACTACGTGTTACCAGCAGGGTATATAAAGGGGGGAGATCAAAAGTTGAATCTCAATCCATTCATGTTGTGTTTAGCGAAGTATCGAAGCTAGGGTGATACCTAGATAAGACATGTAGAGTTGGTCTGAGTTTCCAGTACCTCATTGGGGCTCTTGACTCACACTTGCGATGGTCTGGTGTTCACAGTTGTGCCCCACGTACCGTTTGTATATTGGGGTCTCACAAGATTGTCTTGTATAGCCTAGATAGAGACCCATGTTGTAGTCGTGGCTTGGTGTAGTGCAGGGGATGTGCACCATACCCCGAAGTTACACAACACGTACTCCCTTCGGTTGAGATAGGAATCCTCATGGTGGACTACGATAGTCCTCGAGTGAGAGTGTGAAGGTGAGCCCATGGCATTTGTTGATCACCTTGTCCCACTACAACGCTAGCTATCTGCCTTTGTGAGAAAGGGTGATCTAGAGAACCATCCCAGTATCATGGAGTATTAACCTTGGGTAGTCTGCTCAAGGTGGTGAGCCTACATCAAGTTTGTAAACCCATATATCACTAATTCTAGGTTTGTGCTACTTGGTGTGTTTTCATTGTGCTATACTAGTGTTTTTCTTTTCAATTGAGTTAGCCTAGCCTTTTGTATGTTGTTTGTCATGCTTTTCATCCTTTGCCACAATCAGCCTCTACCTTTAAAGGTGAATTTGCACTGTAGACAAGCGAATTTTCCCTCTTCAGGGGCAATCCCATCTTTCACAATCTGAGTTGTTCTGTCAGTCGTTTTCCATCAAATTTGCCCATTTTCAGTGAATAAGCAAATTTGCTCCCTCTAGGGGCAAACCTGTTGTCCATAGGGGTGATCTCGTTCTCAGTTTGAGTCGTTCCATCGATTGTTTCCTATCAAATTCACTTGTTTACATAAAATAGGTGAATTTTCCACCCTTAGGGGTGAACTTGTTGTCCATAGGGGTGATCCCATTCTCAGTCTAAGTCATTCCATCAGTCATTTCCTATCAAATTCTCCCTTTTTTAGTGAACAGGAAAATTTTCCCTGTTCAGGGGTGAACCTGCTGTCAGTCTAGGTCAGTTTGTCCTTCTGTTTGTTCGTAAAATTCACCCATTCTCCTTGGATAGGAGAACTTTCCATATCCTTGGGAAAATTTTCTCCATAAACAAGCGATTTTTCTCCTTCTCTGAGTCTATGTCTATCCATTTTGAGATTTAGGTGAATCTGTTTTTCAAACAGGTGATCCCGTTTTTAGGTGAATACGTTTCCTGTTTGTACCATTGAAGAAACAAGCAAAGTTGTCATCCCGTTAGGCGAGTTTGCAAGTCAAATCCGCCTATTTACCTGAGGTTTAGGTGATCCTGTTGTCATTTTGGGTGAACCTGTCAAAGTTTAGGCAAAATTGTCACTATTTTGGGTGAATTTGCTAAAGTTTCAGCGAATTTGCTTTTGGATAGGCGAATTTGCTTTGCAAATTCACCCGTTTCTTGAGTCTCCCCTATTTAGGAAAATTTGATCTATTAGAAAGGTGAATTTCATCATCAAAATCCCCTGTTTCCTTTGTCCCCTTAAGATTTGGGTGAATTTGCTCCCCCTGAACAGGGGAGTTCGCTAGACACATGGGCGAATTTACTCCCCCTGAACAGGGGAGTTTGCTAGACATGGGGGTGAATTTGCTCACTGTGGATAGGTGAATTTCTAATCTGAAGAGGCGAAGTTGCTTGACACATGTTGGAACTATCAAAATCTGATGATTTTTGCATATTTTCATGCCCCCTAAGTCCCCATATGAGTTTTTCCTTATGCATATTTCCTTCATTTCATAATTATTTGCTCACATTTTGGCTCATGTTTGTCCCCTTGATCATCTATTTATGTGTTTTCCGCCTTTTCGTCTCTATCGGCATAGGTATCCATTTGTCTCCCCGACCCACTTTGTTTTTTCTAATAATACTTTTTGTTTCAAGTGTGTCGACGTGATGGGTGTGGGGTCTCCCCAATCCGTTTTTCTCTTGGCAAACATTTGTCGCCTATCGGCAAGACATTTTTGTTGTTTCGGCGACCGTGGTAGCTTCTATCAGCATATGTCTTGGTGGTCGGGCTAACGTCTTACCGAGGTCAAGATGTCTTAGTGACAGGTGCACTTTGTGATCCCTTTGGCATATGTTATGATCTGTGGCAGGAGGTCTGGGTGATTTTTATGTCTCACCGATGATGCAATGCTTTCTTCCATGTGACTTTTGGTGAGAGGTAAACCTATCGAGATATGGTCATAGCGAAAATGTTGGGTCTTGCTAATAGTGTTAAATTAATAGATTTCTTTTGGTGTGAGTTCACTCTGGTCTCACCGATCAGTGGTGAAAGATTATGGGCATATCAGTATAGGTTAGGGCGATCGTCGTAAGGTCTCGGCGAGTGACCTTCGGTCTCACCGATGGAAAACAGGAGGATCCTTGTCGGCATAACAATTGCCTTGTCCTGGCAATCGGGAAAACAAATGAGGACTTTCGGTATAACAAAGTGAAGTCTACAGGAGGTCCCCCAAAGGTTGGAAGCTATAGCGATATACATGGGGCATAAGGACTCTGTCGGTGAGAAATCTAAAGTGTCTTGGCGAGTAGATGTGAGCTCGGGCCTTTCGATGTAACATGGAGAATTCTATATAATGTCTCCTCAAGTTTGAATTGTCTCGGCGAAGACAAGTGGAAGATGGCTTTTAGCGAGAAATTCTTTAAGTCACAGCGACCAAAGTGTTTCGTGGGAGGCTCCCGGTGAAACTTAAAACAGTCTGTGTGTGGTCTCCCCGATATTTGTGTGTTATAGCAAAACATAAAGGAACAAAGGAATACCCTTTGTCTTCAGTGTAACAAGCATGTGGTCATGGTGATGTTCAGGATGGATAAAGATTTTCAGTGAAGCAGTGTGAAGTCTGCGAGAGGTCTTCCCGATGTCAGAGAGCTACGATGACTATGAGTATAACAAAGGGAATGCATCGGTGTGAGATGTGCTCGTGTCTCGGCGACTGGTAAACACATTAACAAAATGCATGTCGACATAACATTTGGTAGTCTCTGTGACATCTCCCTAACGGTCGACAGTCTTGGCGAAAGAAAAATACAAGCGCGCAGGATGATTAATGATTGACGTTATTTTTCCTTCAGCATACCCTCTGTTGTGTCTCGCCGACTATTCACAGGTGATAATAGAATTTTAAAACATCAGGGCCGACATGTATCTGCTTGGATGACCGTTGCTTGCCAGCTCGATTGGAGCCCGAATTTTGTGTTGGGCCGACATGTGATCTCAGTATAATATTTTCTTCAAATGCTTGTGTATAAATAAGCATTTTGGCAATTGTAATAGGGACCAGTTATCAGTTATTTGATACATTAGGAAAATTGTATACAGAACAGTAAATTTATCAAATCAGAGGTTGTGATGCATGTTCTAAAATGGAGTTATTTATGAATGTCAATTGATGTTGCTGCACATGTCTGGTATTAGTTATCTGTTGAATTTAATAAAATAATTGCTAAGTTGTCTCCAAGGTGGATTCTTTCTGATTGTTTAAATTGATATGACAAGTTTGTATTCAATTTATCAGTGCACATTTTCTACACTTGTGTGATCGATTGATTGGTTCTTTCAAGTAAATACTAAATCCTTTTAGTTAATCACAGTAATCAAAGAGATTCAATTGGATTATTCAAGTAGAGCTTAGTAGTCACATTCTTGCATGTTTATACAAGTTGTAAACATAATATATGTTAGATAATTTGAGTCTTCTCATAGAAGTGTTGCTCATCTTGATCTCATTTGACTCTGCATACCCAACAAGGCACTGGTCTCTGCACTTCACCATTTGAACTTATTCAGTTTTATTTACATCTGTTAATTGAGCATTTATTTTAGGATTCAGATCAAAATATTGTTACTGTTTTCAAGTTGGATTTCATTTATTCACCTCTCATTGCCATTGTGAACAAGTTGCTTTGAGATAATCACAAGTTAAGCCTACATTGTTCAAGAGAGGTACACCCGCTTAGGTTTTGCAGCACCTAAAGAGTAGAAGGTTGAATTCTTTCAACTTTGTCTGTTACCCTAAAGCGTATCAAGAGATTGGCAATCCCTTGAGGCATTCAGCCTATGTTTTTGAGAGCTAACAAATTGGTGACTTCGCTGGGGAACAATCAGAATCAAGGCCTTAATCATAGAGTCATAAATCTTGTACAGACTCTACTGGGAATAAAAATTATCAAACATTTTCTCATTTTTTGATAAAAGTGAGTGGCGACTCTGACAAAAATTTTGTAGTTGTTCATCATGAATGGAAGAATATCTTAGTACAGGGGAGGTCATAATGGAGCCCCTGCTGACAGCAATAAGTGGACACACAAAGATGACAAAGTTGATAAGGGAAAAGGCATAAATGAGGACATGTGCATAACAAACAAAGGTAAAGCACCAAAAGCACAGGGTGAAACATATGATTGCTTTGATACGTGGAGAGATTATTCAAGTGAAAAACTTTGTACCCCTGATGATCAAAGAAATCCTTTTCCTTTCACGATTCTCAGAAACAAGCTAAGTTTGAAGCTAGACTTGAGCCTGAACGACTCAGAATTCAGCATGAATATGATCAAAGGATGGAGGGTAATCACAAAACTCCTAAAGGAAACCATGAGCTCTCGATTCTTGATGAAGTAAAAGCACAGTTGGAACTGAAAGAGAAGAAGATAAAGGAACTAGAGGCTAAATTGTAGAAAGCCCAGATTGCTAATCAAACGGCCGGTGGCCCAAAGTATGTCCCGCCTCACAAGCAGGGTGATCCTAGCATAGGGCCCTCCAATCAACAAAATTCTCCTCAAAATCATATAGGGAATCACTGCAAGCAGCCAAATCGTCCACCTCACATTCCTACACAACATACAGGTATGTATCCACCTCCTAGTTAGCATTATATCCCACATCATAATGCACAGTACAATAATCACATGCCTCAGTATCAGCATCCGCCTATTCCTCCCCCTCACCAGCATGCAACCATGATCAGATAGTTTGATTTAGCTAGTTTTCAGTTGTATCCTTACCCTATGGATGGCAGTTGGAGGAATATGGTGCCCAAATTTACAGGGAGTAATGCAATCACAGCTGAAGAACATTTAAGGAGTTTTAATATTTTCATTCAGGACATAGATATGCCTTATGAAGATTTACACATGAAGTTGTTCATGATGTCACTTCTTGAAGATGCCAGGGATTGGTTCAACAGCCTACTAGCATTCTCAATTAATTCTCTCCAAGTATTTCAAGACAAACTCTTAGAGCAATATGGGAATCAAAATGCTCCAGATGCAGCTCTTCATGAATTAATGAGAATTCAGAAAAATCAGAATGATTCAATTTATGATTTCAACCGAAAATTCAACAAGTTGCATACTAAAGTACCTCCTGCATCAAGGTTTACTGATTCTGTTGCATTGAGTGTGTATTTAAATGCATTTGATCCTAAGATAGGGTATGAACTAAGAAGTAGATGCCTAAAAAAATTGGCTGAAGCACAGAAGATAGCATTGACAATTGAAAACAACAGGAAGGCTGCTGGTATAACTAATAAAAGAGACAATCTGAGGCCTCCTCAGCAAAACAATAATTATCAGTACAGACAAGAGAATACATACATAAATGAAAACAGAAATGAAAGGCCAAGGTTGCATGATATGCGTTACAATACAGATTGGAAAGATGGGAAACCTATAGCAGCCAAGCTGAGAAATAATGAAACTCCTGATCCATTAAGCAAGAAGGGAACTTACATGGTGAGTAATAATTACTTTTGTGAAGTTTGTAATCAGCCACATTCTCTGGACTATTGTGTTGTAGCTCAAAGGATGCAAGAAGAGGGAATGTTGATGGAAAATAATGGAGAAGATCACAAGGTCTACTTGACTTCAAATACCTTTTACCACACTAAGGAGTATTCATCTTCTGAGGATGAAGGTTATGAATATGATGTTTCAAATCAGAAGTACAACATCCATATGGCTGAACAACAGATCTTCTATGACTCTAAAGAAGATTGTTATACTGAGCCACATTCTGATGAGGTTCCTGCTCAAAGTAATATTAGAAGACTCACCAAAGAAGAAATAGAAAGACTCACTGTTGCGGCAGTTGAAGAAGCAAGAAGTAAATACTGGTTGAGAAATAGAAAAGTAGATGAGATGGAAGGCATGCTTGGGGGAATTTTTATAAAAGATCAAAAGGCAACACAGGAAACTATAAAGAAGCCAGAGAAAAAGCAGCATGATAAAATTCAACAGAAGCCAGTCCAAAAGGAGGAAGTGAAGGAATTAAATAAAGATGTACAAACGCCTGGCCAGCTTAATAAAAAGGAAAAAGAAGAAAACAAGGGAGAAACATCAGAACTGAAGAAGACTGTTAAGATGGAGAGCTCCTCTTTTGACTTCACACAGGCATTATCCCAGGTAAAAAATTATGTTCCACTACTTGAATTGATGAAAATTAAGGAGTACAGAGATAATGTTGTTCAATTGATTACAAATGGGAATGAAAAACATATGAATTCTGAAGAAGTCAACAGGCAGAAAAGGATAAATAATTCAGAAGTCTGTTTGGGTGATGTTTTAACAACTTCCCCACAAGTGGATTCTTTCTTCACCACATTGCTTATAAATAATAAATTGTTGAGGAACTGCATGATAGATTTTGGTGCTGCTATAAATATTATGCCAGTAGGAGTAATGAAACAGCTTGGCATGTGGGTTGATACATGTGAAGGGAAGTGCTATGCAATGGATAACAAACATGTACCTGTAGTGGGCATTATGAGAGGTGTTGAAGTCAAATTGGCTACTTATCCACAGGTGGCTTACAATATAGACATAACAGTCATTGATACTCCTCCCCAATTTGGGATGCTTTTGTCAAGGAAGTGGACAACTGCTATTGGTGGAAATGTTCAATTTGATCTGTCTTATGCTACAATAGCAGTGAATGGTCAGGAAGTCAAGTTGTATAGAGAGCCAAGAATGAACCAGCTTGTTGATTATGTGCCTCAAGATTAGATCAATTGTTTCTATGATGTTGATCTTGGAAGTTTTAAGATTGAACCAGCTCATCCAGAATTAACTAATAGTGATCCAATTGCAAAACATGTTGCACATAATTGCAATGGTGTCTGGAAGATGTATTTTGATGGAGCCTGCAGCCAAGAAGGTAATGAAGCTGGGATTGTATTTGTTTCACCTGGAGGTATTACTTTTAAATATTCTTTTATGTTAGCATTTGAATGTACAAACAATGTGGCAGAGTATGAAGCTTTATTGATAGGCTTGAACATAGCTGTGAAACACAAGATTAAGTTGCTGACTGTTTTGGGCGATTCTGAGTTGGTTGTTTCATAGATCAAATCGAGATATGCAGAAAAACACAAAAGATTAAAACATTATAGGAATGATGTATGGGATACCATTGAATTATTTGATGCATTCTCAATTGAGTGGATTGACAGATCAAAGAACATAATGGCTGATTTTTTAGCAAATGTGGCATTGAAAAGAGATGATATCACATTGGCTGGGGTATCACAGATTGAGTTCAAGACAAGGCCTGTTGTTCCTGATAATGTTTATAGTTGGCAGGTCTTCAATGATGATACTGACCTTTTGAAATTCCTCAATTGTATAGATCAGTATGAAGCTTAGGAAATTTATTTCAATGCTTTTGTTGAGGAAGTAGATGGGAAACAAACTATGTTTGGCAAGGAGATATTGCAGCTCAAAACAAATAAATTGCCCAAGGGTCTAGTGGCATTGGAGAGGTTGTATGATGGAAATGATAGATCTCTAATGAAACAAACGCCAATCAAAAGAGAAGATATTGAAGAAGTCAATTTGGGGACGGATATAGCACCAAGAAAGGTATACATTGGAAAGAAGATCAGCCCTACAATTAGAAGAATGTTCAATGAGTTGTTGAGAAAGTACAAGCATGTTTTTGCTTGGTCTTATGAAGATCTGAAAGCATACAAGGAAGATTTATTTCAGCATGAAATACCACTAAAGCGAGATGCCAATCCTTTCAAACAAAAGCAAAGACCCATAAATCCAACGGTAGAACCTAAAATACAAGAGGAATTGATAAAGCTCAGGGATGGAGGAATTATCAAACCAATCAAACATTCAACGTGGGTTTCAAATTTGGTTCCTGTGAGAAAGAAGAATGGTGATATCAGGTTATGTGTAGACTTCAGGAATTTAAATATGGCCTCTCTCAAAGATAATTATCCTCTACCTAATATGGAGGCTATATTACATAAGGTGACAGGGTGTGAGTTGTTGTCCATGATGAATGGGTTCTCTAGATACAATCAGGTCAAGGTCAAGGAATCTGAGCAATACAAAACAGCATTCACAACTCCTTGGGGAACATATGTATACATAAGAATGTCATTTGGTCTCACCAATGCTGGAGTGACTTTCCAAAGAGCCATGGACGTAGTATTTGCTGATTTGATTAATGTTATCATGGTGGTGTACCAAGATGACTTGACTGCTTATTCGAAGAAGGCTGAAGATCATGTGCAACATCTTGAAAAGGTATTTATTAAAGCTCTTGAATATGGTATTAGTTTAAATCCAAAGAAATGTCATTTTGCAGTCATAGAGGGTAAGCTCTTGGGGCATATTGTTTCAAAAGAGGGAATTAGAATAGATCTTGAGAGGGTGGAATCTATTGATAGAGTTCCTATTCCCAAAACTGTCAAAGCAATACAATCTTTCTTTGGACAAATTAATTTTTTCAGAAGATTCGTTTCTAATTTTGCTGAGGTCATTAACCCCATATCTAAAATGTTGAAGAAGGGACAAAAAATGGATTGGACCGCTGAAGCTTTGGATGCTTTTATGTCTATCAAAAAGGCTATCAAAGAGGCTCCCGTTCTTAAGTCTCTAAATTTTACAAAGCCTTTTCAGATTTTTTCATTTGCCTCAATGCATACTATCGCTGTTGTTATGCTACAGAAGAATGAAGGTGGTTATGAACAGCCTGTGTCTTTCTTTAGTAAATCATTACAAGGGTCTGGATTGAAATATGACATAATGGAAAAACAGGCATTTGCATTAGTAAAGGCCACAAAAGCATTCAGACCGTATCTTGTTGGAGCAAAGGTGATTGCTTATGTCCCTCATGCTGTTGTTAAGGATATTCTGATACAGTCTGAAGTTACAGGAAAATATGCAGATGGATCAACAAGATTCAAGAGTTTGACATGGAGATACAGATCACTAAGCTAGTAAGAGGTCAAGGCTTGGCTAAGCTAATGGCAGAATCAAATATTGAAGCAAGTCAAGTATGTAATGTAGAAGAAGGAACTGCAATTGCAAGCATTGAGCATACTCCTTGGTATACTAATATTGTGCATTATCTTAAATACATCAAGTGTCCAGATGGATTGAGTGACAGCCAAAGGAGAAATTTGAAGTTGTAGGCATCCAAATATGTTCTTATGGATGGTGATTTGTTTTGGAAAAATAGGGATGGCATATTGTTGTTATGTTTGGATGAGTCACAGGCTAAGCATGTTTTGAAGGAAATGCATGAAGGAGTGTGTGGAGGCCATTATTCAGCAAAGATAACTGCACACAAAATTCTCAGGGCTGGGTATTTTTGGCCAAAGGTTTTTAATGATTCTTTTCACATGTGAGAAAATGTGAAGCTTGCCAAAAAAATTTTGGAAAATTGAAGTATCAGGGGGCTTTGCCACTTTGACCTCTGCAAGTTGATGCCCCTTTTCATCAATGGGGAATTGATTTCATTGGAGAGATACAGGAGAAGTCAAGTGGAGGACATAGATGGATATTAGTTGCCACTGATTATTTTACAAAATGGGTGGAGGCAATCACAACCAAGCAGGCTACAAGTAAAGTTGTAACAAATTTCTTGATGGACAACATTATCACCAGATTTGGCACACCATTGAGGATAATCATAGACAATGGGATGTGATTCAGGTCAGATGAATTCAAAAGCTTTTGTGATGAGTATGGAATTACTATTTCTTATGCAGCTCCTTATCATCCACAAGCCAATGGTCAAGCAGAGTCTAGCAATAAGAGTCTCTTGAAGATTATAAAGAGGATGTTGGGACAGAACAAGAAGGCTTGGGATTCAAAGTTAAAATTGGCTGTGTGGGCTGATAAGATCACTGTGAAAAAGGCAATTGGAAAGTCTCCATTTGAATTAGTGTATGGAGCACAGGCTAGGATGCCTCTGCAGAATTTTTTACCAGTCTACAAGTTTGTCTTACAGGAAGATTTGGAAGTTCTTGAACCCATGGAAGACAGAATGCAGCAGATTGCTGAACTTGATGAAGTAAGGAGAGAGGCCCAAAGTCAAAACATGAAGTTACAAGCACAGATGAAGTATTTATTTGACAAGAAGTCAAAGAATAGAAAATTTGAGGAGAATGACTTGGTACTGATGTGGAATGCAAGGTGTCAGGAGAAAGGAAAACATGGTAAATTTGAAGCTCTTTGGCTGGGACCTTTTGTTGTTGTTGGAAAGAAGGGTGAGGACTCATACTATCTATAGAATATGGCTGGTGAAGATTAGGAATTGCCTTTTCATGGGAAATTTTTGAAGCTTTTCTTCTCTTGAGCAACATAGAGGATTGAGGGTTGCCAGTGCATGGACAACTCTTGTGTGTCCTCTTAAAAATTATTTTCCATGCACAGTAGTTTTAGGTTTTCATCCATCTCCATTTCACTATCATTTTCCTGTCACTTCCACTTTGCATTCATTTACATTGCCATTCATTCCATTGCTGCTCACTGGTTCCTCATTTTATGTCTGGTCTGCTCACCCAAGATTTTGGATCCTTGCAATGATCTTACTATCATTCATCCCCAGACGGAGCCACTATTGGAACTATCAAAATCTAATGATTTTTTCATATTTTCATGCCCCCTAAGTCTCCATATGAGTTTTTCCTTATGCATATTTCCTTCATTTCATAATTATTTTCTCACATTTTGGCTCATGTTTGTCCCCTTGATCATATATCTATGTGTTTTCTGCCTTTTGGTCTCTATCAGCATAGGTCTTCATTTGTCTCCCCGACCCACTTTGTTTTTTCTAATAATACTTTATGTTTCAGGTGTGTCGACGTGATGGCTGTGGGGTCTCCCCGATCTGTTTTTCTCTTGGCAAACATCTGTTGCCTATCGGCAAGACGTTTTTGTTGTTTCGGCGATCATGGTAGCTTCTATCGGCATATGTCTTGGTGGTAGGGCTAACGTCTTACCGAGGTCAAGATGTCTCAGCGACAAGTGCACTTTGTGATCCCTTTGGCGTATGTTATGATCTGCGATAGGAGGTCTGGGCGATTTTTATTTTTCTCACCGACGATGCAATGCTTTCTTCCATGTGACTTTTGGTGAGAGGTAAACCTATCGAGATATGGTCATAGTGAAAATGTCAGGTCTTGCCGATAGTGTTAAACGAATAGATTTCTTTCGGCGTGAGTTCACTCTGGTCTCATCGATCGGTGGTGGAAGATTATGGGCATATCGGTATAGGTTAGGTTGATCGCCGTAAGGTCTCGGCAAGTGACCTTTAGTCTCGCTGATGGAAAATAGGAGGATCCTTGTTGGCATAACAATTGCCTTGTCCTGGCGATCGGGAAAACAAATGAGGACTTTTGGTATAACAAAGTGAAGTCTACAGGAGGCCCCCCCAAAGGTTGGAAGCTATAGCGATATACATGAGGCATAAGGACTCTGTCGGTGAGAAATCTAAAGTGTCTTGGCGAGCAGATGTGAGCTCGGGCCTTTCAGTGTAACATGGAGAATTCTATATAACGTCTCCTCGAGTTTCAATTGTCTCGGTGAAGACAAGTGGAAGATGGATTTCGGTGAGAAATTCTTTAAGTCACAGTGACCAAAGTGTTTCGTGGGAGGCTCCCGGTGAAACTTAAAACAGTCTATGTGTGGTCTCCCCGATATTTGTGTGTTATAGTGAAAATAAAGGAACAAAGGAATACCCTTTGTCTTTGGTGTAACAAGCATGTGGTCACGACGACGTTCAGGATGGATAAGGATTTTTGGTGAAGCAGTGTGAAGTCTGCGAGAGGTCTTCCCGATGTTAGAGAGCTACGACGACTATGAGTAGAACAAAGGGAATGCGTCGGTGTGAGATGTGCTCGTGTCTCGGTGACTGGTAAACACATTAACGAAATGCATATCGACATAACATTTGGTAGTCTCTGTGACATCTCCCCGATGGTCGACAGTCTTGGTGAGAGCAAAATACAAGCGTGTGGGATGATTAACGATTGACGTTATTTTTCCTTCGGCATACCTTCTATTGTGTCTCGCCGACTGTTCGTAGGTGATAATAGAATTTTAAAACATCAGGGCCGACATGTATCTGCTTGGACAACTGTTGCTTGCCAGCTCAATTGGAGCCTGAATTTTGTGTTGGGCTAACATGTGATCTCAGTATAATATTTTCTTCAAATGTTTGTGTATAAATAACCATTTTGGATATTGTAATAGGGACCAGTTATCAGTTATTCAATATAGTAGGAAAATTGTATACAGAACAGTAAATTTATCAAATTAGAGGTTGTGATGCATGTTCTAAAATGGAGGTATTTATGAATGTCAATTGATGTTGCTCCACATGTCTAGTATCAGTTATCTGTTGAATTTAATAAAATAATTGCTAAGTTGTCTCCAAGGTGGATTCTTTTTTATTGTTTAAATTGATATGACAAGTTTGTATTCAATTTATTAGTGCACATTTGCTGCACTTGTGTGATCGATTGATTGGTTCTTTCAAGTAAATACTAAATCCTTTTAGTTAATCACAGTAATCAGAGAGATTCAATTGGATTATTCAAGTAGAGCTTAGTAGTCACATTCTTGCATGTTTATACAAGTTGTAAACATAATATATGCCAGATAATTTGAGTCTTCTCAAAGAAGTGTTGCTCATCTTGATCTCATTTGACTCTGCATACCCAACAAGGCACTGGTCTCTGCACTTCACCATTTGAACTTATTCAGTTTTCTTTACATCTGTTAATTGAGCATTTATTTTAGGATTCAGATCAGAATATTGTTACTGTTTTCAAGTTGGATTTCATTTGTTCACCTCTCATTGCCATTGTGAACAAATTTCTTTGAGATAATCACAAGTTAAGCCTGCATTGTTCAAGATAGGTACACCCGCTTAGGTTTTGCAGCACCTAAAGAGTAGAAGGTTGAATTCTTTCGACTTTGTCTGTTACCCTAAAGCATATCAAGAGATTGGAAATCCCTTGAGGCATTCAGCCTGTGTTTTTGAGAGCTAACAACATAGATGCATATTTGTTTCTCACACAAATTCCAAAATGTGAATCCTTTGGGCCACTAAAAGCTTGTTTTTTTTTAGTTCTTCATCGCAATAAAAAAAAATGTATCACCTTTTGTTCGCCCGTAATCTTCACTTTAGTCCATCTGCATTTTTTGAAAGTCATTCATTCATCAATAAAATCATATATGTGCATCCTAGAACATCTCTAGATCACATATTCATTTGCGAGAAGGTTGATCACAAGAGCTCACGCCCTTGTAGATTACACAGTTGGCCCAGATGATGTGTTCATACAGGAGACCAAGAAGAAGTATGAAGACTCTGTGCCCAAAGCAAGGAACCATGAAGATTCTTGATCTCCAATGTTGATGATTTTGATGCTTCCCTTTATGCATCTTGTAAATATTTTGTGACATTTTAAATATATTTTCTTAAAATGTAATTACACTAATATTTAAGATGTAGTTTCATGAAGATGAATTACATTTTGACTTAGTCAAAGTTAGGTGAGATTTTTCCTAACTTTTCTCAACTGATTTCTGAATTTTTCTCATCCCTCTCCTTTATAAATATGAGGGACTTCTATTGTAAAGCTTACCTTTTAGTATTTTGCAATGAAGTGCTACCCCTTTTTGAAGCAAAATTGTGAAACTTTGTGTTTATACTTTGTGAATGAAAATTGATCAATAAAGAAGACAATTGCAAGCCAGACTTTGTGTTGGATTCATTATCTTATGAATTGATCTTATTTGGTGGTGATTAGTGGATGATATTTGAAGGGCTTCAAGTAATTTATGTAAAATTTGTGTTACATTCCTTATTTGGATTTAAGTTTATGTTTGGATACTTTTGTTGAATGATCTACAAGACTTTGTGCTTGTAATTGTTCATGCTATTCGAGGAATTTTTGCGTCTAAGAAGACTTTGTGCTTCTAATGCAACAAATGACACATCTCTCACAGATCCATCATTGAAAAAGCTATGAAACGACTTTATGCCTTTGTGAGCTTTCCCTTCTCTTTTACTTGTTTATTGTTAATCTGATTTGGTATCTCTACGCTTTGCTTTGACAAGATAGAGATATTGGCATTACTACTTGTTGTTAGTTTAGAGTTATCGTGAATTTAGAACTTCCAATAGTGAAGCATTGTAAAACATCTTCTCTGAAAAAAGAGAGAATCATGAATGCGACACAAACCCAACATTTTGTAAGT
Organism: Sequoia sempervirens; assembly: GCA_007258455.2. Classification (NCBI taxonomy): domain Eukaryota; kingdom Viridiplantae; phylum Streptophyta; class Pinopsida; order Cupressales; family Cupressaceae; genus Sequoia; species Sequoia sempervirens. Next base: position 773,144,390 of record VDFB02058242.1, read on the forward strand.
ATAACATGTATTGTGTAAATACTTTAATCAGTTTTACTATAGCTTCTATTAGTAGTAAGAAGGGTGCCTCCCCTTTCTGAGAGGAGAGAATTTATCTCACATAGGTGTGGCTGAAGTTCTAGTTGTGTAATCTATTGAATAGAGGATTACATAATTTTCACCGTAGAGTTTTTTGGTGACTCTATTGGGGACACAATACGCATTCTAAAGCCTCATGCTTTCATTTCAAGTATACCTATGTCCTTTTTTATTGTAATTTATTTTCTTGTAAGTTTTTCAACCTTTCACCAAGGACATGTAAATGGTTGCTCAAGGTCCTTGGGGAAATGCTTTTGGTCTATTGGGTCTAGCTCTTCCCCTACATGCTCTTCCTGAAGGCTCACGTAAGAACTTTCCCAAGTTTTTTGGTGATGGACAACAACATCTTGACGTGCACGTTGTTGCTTTCTACATTGCTTGTGAATTTCATGGTGTTGAATACCAAGATGTATCTGTAAGGTTGTTTGTGGAGACTCTCCAAGGTGTCATTGCAGATTGGTTTTATCATCTGACACCATGTACCATCACAAACTTGGAAACTCTCATAGCTAAGTTTGAAGGAAGGTCCAAACCTACTGAATACGCTCATGCTTTGTTGGATCTGCTCACCCAGTTGAAGAAGAAATCTCAAATGCCTATGTGCAAGCTCATTGCTCACTTCAACAAGTTGACACAAAGAATTATAACTATTGCTCAACCTATAGGTGAGAATTTGAAAATTTTCTTTGTAAATGCTCAAGTGCCTGAGGTTGGTTTGCTATTGAGAAGAGTAGCCCTGGCTACTCTTTCAATTGTACAGACCTTGGTGACAAAAATTGAAGATGATCTCATTCTTGTTGGGAAAATAAAAATTGAATCAAATGAATATGAAGAAACCCCTTCTTTGGAGTTATTTTCTTCCATCACGAGGAAAGATCCTATGGTGCAAAGGTTGGTGAATGAGCTACTTGTCCTCAAAAAGTAGCTAGCTGATAGTTTTGTTGTGGGGAATCAACACAAGTTATCTTCACCTTCAAAGATGCTTGCTCTTGAGGTACCATTAGTAAAAGTAGTAGCGAAGCATCTTGACTCTGATCCAAGTGATCTCGCTATTCTCTTCTGGGAAAAGGAAGCAGACATAGCCGGTGACTCCCTTTTCTAGTTTATGCCATCTCAGAAAGCCATTGATGAAAAGAAAAAGGATAAAAGTCATTTTGTTGAAGTTCAAGTGAATGAAGATAATCTTTTCTTGAGATCTAAAAAGATGTACATGCACGAAGATCTCAGTCAAGTTGAAAATAATGCATCTGTGTTTCAAGGTCTTGAACTTGAACACATGTTGCATAAAAGAATTTCCCAAAGGCGTGATGAAGACCTTCTTATAAACAATTCAGATTTTCCCTAGTCTAAAGATGGTGAACATCATATTGAGTTATGTAGTGCAGTCATATCTTCATCTGAATCACATGAAGGAGATCATTCAGATCAGCATGAGGTTTCCATGGTTGATGAATCAGTTGTTTAGGTAGCAACTGGTAGGAAGCATTCAATCTTTGACCGATCAAGGGAATGTCCCAAAATACATCTTGCTTGCATGGAGGCCAATGGGAAGACAGAGGTTCCACTTGCACCTGAGAATGAAGATAAACTTGAGGATGCAGCTAAGGATGTATTTGTAGATGTACAGGAGTAGTCTGGATTCAATGACTCATTTTGGAGCACTAGTATATCTTATATATTTTCAGAGGTAGTTGAACTTGTTCATCTCTTTCATGAAGCAATGCCTCAACTTCATCCACATGTAGTTGCTAATGATAATGGAAGGCATTGCAAGCTGTTGAAGAAAGTCAACTATTTTGTTGAACCTATGAATAGTTTCATTTGAGAAGGTTTCATTGATGGCTAGTTTTAATTAGGTAGGTTTTTACCTTTTCAATAAGTGCATTTGCATAATTTTGTGCTTTTTTTTGTAGATTTTTTGCATCGTCATCATCGCCTGACTCCAAGCCCAATGGATGGATAAAGGCACTTGAATTTTGGAATTCTTCTCCCTTCATTCATTTTAAAGAATGGTTGAAGGAAGATCCCTAGCAGGAGCCAGCTGTTATCATGGGATCTAGCAACACTCGTTCCATGGATAACTCCCTACGAAAATTCTCTATTTCCAAGGTTTGTGATGTTCAAGCACGCAAAATGAGGAAATTTTCAATCCACCTTGAAGTGTGTTCCAAAGTCTCAAATAGTCGATTTGAGCATCCCTCTATGTTCATCTCGTGAAGACCTCGAAATGAGTACCTTCACGAGCTCTCATTGTTTATACTTAGTGAAATTGTCAAAAGTGAAAAAGCTCCAAACAAAAGCACACTAATATTTTCAAAAACATTTCTAAGTGTCAAAAGTGCAAAAGCTCCAAACAAAAGCGCACTAATATTTTCAAAAAAAAATCTAAGTGTTGAAAGTGCAAGGGTGGGCTTTTTCAGCCCTCTGCACTTAAGTGAAAAGTCAGTTTGGTGCATAAGCGTTGATTTTTAGCGCTTGTGCACTTTTTCCCATACTTCGCCATTTTTTGAGTTGGGCGGTGATTTTTCAATGCTTTGCACTTTTTCCAGTTTTGTGCCACTTTTTATGCCTTAATTAGTTGCATGAATTTTGTTCATTTATGACACTCTCAAATCACTTTTAAGTGATTTTAGTTGACTTTTTGTTCATCCCTTCACTTCATTTCACCTTTCACTCATTCTCCATCAAGTTGGAAACTCACCAAGCTTTGATTTTTAGTGCTCATGTACTTTTTGTTTATACTTAGTCATTTTTTTTGTATAGGGTGGTGATTTTTGTCTCTTGTGCACTTTTCACAATTTTACAAGTTAAGTGCAAGAGCACTGATTTTCAGTGCCCTTACACCTAAGATCACCTTTCTAAGTGCAAGAGCACTGATTTTCAGTGCCCTTACACTTTTGGCAGTTTTTAACTTAGTCTCTTCAAACTTGCTCTATTTCCGTTCCGAACCTTGTTTCTCTACTCCTGCATCATTTTTCATGCCTCATCTCTCGTTTCACGCTTGCTTAACATCGTTGCTCACTTCACACATCCCAATGTTGCTTTTTTTTCTAACTCCTATTGATTCACCATCCTTGCAGTTTCTCTCAAGATTTCATCAAGTGATCCTAAAGGTGACATCTTCTGATCCAATGAACTATCCCAAATCTACAAAGAAGTCATTATGCAACAACTTGAGGATGATAGTTTTTCCAAAGCCTCAATACATATCATTTGTGATATATGGCTAACACTTGATAATCTCAAGATGCATCTTCACGGGAGCAAGAAAATCCATTCATTTGCGAGAAGGTTGATCACAAGACCTCACACCCTTGTAGATTACACAGTCGGCCCAGATGATGTGTTCATACAGGAGACCAAGAAGAAGTGTGAAGACTACGCGCCCAAAGCAAGGAACCATGAAGATTCTTGATCTCCAATGTTGATGATTTTGATGCTTCCCTTTATGCATCTTGTAAATATTTTGTGACATTTTTTTTATTTTTTTTAAATGTAATTACACTAATATTTAAGATGTAGTTTCACAAAGATTAATTACATTTTGACTTAGTCAAAGTTAGGTGAGATTTTCCTAACTCTACTCAACTAATTTCCTAATTTTTCTCATCCCTCTCCTTTATTAATATGAGGGATTTCTATTGTAAAGCTTACCTTTTAGTATTTTACAATGAAGTGCTACCCCTTTTTGAAGCAAAATTGTGAAACTTTTTGTTCATACTTTGTGAATGAAAATTGATCAATAAAGAAGACAATTGCAAGCCAGACTTTGTGTTGGATTCAATATCTTATGAATTGATCTTATTTGGTGGTGATTAGTGGATGATATTTGAAGGGCTTCAAGTAATTTATGTAAAATTTGTGTTACATTCCTTATTTGGATTTAAGTTTATGTTTGGATACTTTTGTTGAATGATCTACAAGACTTTGTGTTTGTAATCGTTCATGTTGTTTGATGAATTGTTGTGTCTAAGAAGACTTTGTGCTTCTAATGCAACAAATGACACGTCTCTCACAAATTCATCATTGAAAAATCTATGAAACGGCTTTATTCCTTTGTGATCTTTCCCTTTTCTTTTACTTGTTTATTGTTAATCTCATCTGGTATCTCTATGCTTTGCTTTGACAAGATAGAGATATTGGCATTACTGCTTGTTGTTAGTTTAGAGTTATCGTGAATTTAGAACTTCCAACAGTGAAGCATTGTAAAACATCTTCTCTAAAAAAAGAGAGAAGCATGAATGTGACACACCCCCCATTCTATAAGTATAATGTGTATTGTGTAAATACTTTAATCATTTTTACTATAGCTTCTATTATTAGTAAGAAGTGTGCCTCCCCTTTCTAAGAGGAGAGATTTTATCTCACATAGTTGTGGTTGAAGTTCTAGTTGTGTAATCTATTGAATATAGGATTACATAATTTTCACCCAACAAAGCATCAAACCAAACACTTTTGAAATCACATAACAACGACCAGAATATATGCCTGAAAGAAGAGCCCTTGCTAAATAGGTATGTTCCTCTCACTTTATATCCATTTGTATGAACCAGTGACCTAGTATAGATATCTCTCTATATAATGTAGAGGTAACAATAATTTCCTTTCTGTCACAATCTAAAAATCTATAAGAAATGAAAAGAGTAGTTGTGGTCAGTACTATTGGAAATTGACACGTTGTAATAGCACGGTTATCTTTTTGTGTACTCCTGAATTTTTATATTGTATTAATCATGATTTTTCATTTGGACATCCTAAAATTTAAAAGAGCAATATGTCAGTGTTCATAATCTGAGTTCAAATTTCCCTGTCTTATAAAAGGCAAGCTAATGATTTTGAGCTAGTGTTATTCAGGGCTCAATTGCTAATTTAGGATCATTAGAACACCCATGTCCAAAACACTTCTGCCAAAGATTCCTCTAGCAAAGGGTGCTCACCTATTTCTAGAAGCTAGGGAATTCAGGTGATTCATGGATCACACCTAATTGCAGGAGAAATCAACCCAAATATCAAGAGTCTCACTTATACTTACCAAGAAAATAGATGTTCTATATAAGCATTTTAGAACAATAATGAATATGTACTGGTGCATCACTTTTATGTCCTAAACTTTAACTATATGTTTAAAAACTTTAGGAAATATATGGCAATGGTTACACTACAGTTTGTAGGAAATCCAAGCAGCAACACTTTTCGAATTTGAATTTAGGGAACACACAATTGAAAATTAGGCTAAAAGACAACACTCAATATAAAGAATATTTGTAAAGTTTCCTCTAGAAATATAATTATAAAAATCCTACATACCAAGTAGATGATTGTGTTTAATGGAACCTGATTCCTGAATGCCAGAGACAAACTCCTTTGACCTCCTTATACAACCATCCTTAAAAAGCCTGAGTGCAATCATCTTGCCATTTCTTTGCAGCCTAGCCTTATACACAGTCCCATAGCTAGATTTCCCCAGCACTTCTCTGCTTTCATTCAGAATATCATCAACAATGAGTCCTTCACCTCCTTCAAAATGTATCATTTGTTCACTCCCATTTGGATCTTGTTGGCCCTTGTTAAAATAAGTGGATGATTTGTCGCTACCAGAGACTGCTCTATTAGGCCTACATGTAATGTAAGAGAACCCAACAAGCATAAGTCCCAACAAGAGCACTGCACTGACATACCCAATTATGATCCATGCAATAGCCTCTCCCATCATAAATTCTAGCTACTCAACATCATCCTGATAATTGGGTACCACTAATCAACCTAGAGAACCTTGCTTATAAGCATGTAGCACCCATTTCTGGCCTCTAAATCTTTGGGTTTTGAATGATCTAGATCAAACTACCTTGATTGTATGGTTACTCCCTATAATTTGAGCCCTCTTAGATTCTCAATAGCACATAATATAATTTGGATTGTATGGTAACCATGCTGCTAAACAAGTGATTGCACAGCTCTGCTTCAACATGTCAAACATGTTGCTAAATAGGTGATTGCACACTACCACGTGGATATCCTATTCACTGCCTTCTTTTGACCATCTCAAACATTATAGTTTATTTTAATTTTTCCCTATGATCAGTTTCTATTGGTAGTAAGGTTTATTCCTTAAATTTGTAAATGGAAAAACTCAAAAACCCTAGCAAAATTACCACTCGCCAATTAGAAAAAGAGAAAAATCAGTAGAAAAAATATTTGAAAAATCAAACCATAGGAAAAGACTTATGTTTCTCTATTAGCTCGGTTCTCAAGAACAAAACTATTTGCATTTAGCTCATAAAAAACATTAGCCTCCGCCTAAGGTGAGGACTAATAAGTAAACCATGCCTCTTATGGTATAGAGACAAGCAGTGAAATATTGTCTAAAATATTCCAAAAGTTTTAGTTTTGGATGAAAATTTTAATGAGAACTACTTAGTGGCTAGTTCTTTCCCAAAAAAAAAATGAATTAGGTGGTATAATGTGGTAGTATAAATGTAATACTTGTTGGTGCTTACTTTATTTCATTTAGTTTATTATTTTATTGTATTATATACATCTAGATATGATAAACTCATTTAGGTAGTGTCAATCGATCATTGCCCCTTATCTTATGCATAAATGGTTGACACTTAACTAATTTAGGTTAAGTTATACTCCTATAGTTCATTTAGTGATCTCCACCTATTATGTATATCTAGCTTTCAAATGGTGATTCCTAAGTCATATTAGAGTCCACCATCGCTTGAGAGCAACTAAAAAACTAAGGTTTTCCTTTTGTTTCATCCAATTTTGACACCTATAAGTCATTTTATTACATTTCTAGCTGCATATTTCTTTTGTATCTTTTGCAAACAACTCAATTTTCAAATTATTTTGGCACAAAACAAAATAAAAACCCCATAGATCAACTATTGAATTGTTGAATCCAGAACAAGACAAGCAAAAGAAAGAAAAATAGACCAAAAACATAGTTCAAGATCATATGGCTTGGATATAGGGTTGTTTCAATAAGTTTAAAAATATTGGTCAAGCACATTTATGTTTTTTTGTCATGCAATGTTTGGTCGATAAGAATATTTATATATCTATCTATTAGATAGCCAATAACATCTTTAGATGCTTTTACAAATATTTTTTCAGATACTAACAACTCCTCAGCAAATCTAATAAAACACCCACATTTTCAACCATCTTCTTGATCAGGCTAGGATCACATAACGAGTGGAGGATTATACAAATGGATCCATAATCCTTTGTAATTGTACTAGTAGTTGGATGGGAGAAAGGAGACCAAGGGAAAACAAAAACACCACAATTTCCATGAAACCAAGCACCATCGTTCCACACAATCATGATCCCCCACTATTGAAATTAAACCAAAAGGAGCCATTCTCTAGTTAAGAAAGGGAAGAAACAATGATGATGCTCCATTCTAATTTTGTTCAATGAGTTAAATCTTTAAAAATGGGTCTATGAAATTCTTCCAATCCCCCAAGCATTTGCACACTAGGGATTGTTTTCCAATTGTCCCTTCAATAGCATGTAAACAAACATCATCTATGAACAAATTAAGCATCTCCTTGGCTAGGGACACAGGAACAATATTGAAAATTTCCATTTCTTTGCTCAAACTCTATTATGTCCTTGTCCACCATGTTTGCTTCTATGTCATCCCCTACCTTATCATCTATCATCACACTCCTACTCCTAATTGACATTGTGGATTCTATAAGCGATCAATGTTACACTATCCTAGAGGAATGTTATTTTGTTAATGTTAATCTAGTGAAATTCTATCGCATGCTAGTGCTCAAAGGATTCCAAGCATAGTCCTACTCCTGACTTTGGTCCAAACCGATCCATGGCACCTATCAAAATGTCTCTGCTTGTTTAAATGATTGTTTTCAAGATGAACAAGTTTAAAATAAATTCTCCAATTTTTGTTTGATTATTTTTAATTGCTTGAATATAAATTTGCAGTGTTGATAAAAAATATTTAGAAGCTCCAAAAGTAGAAAATGAATATTCCTTTGAGAAGATGTTACCAAAATCATTAGTGTTTTCGATCAACAAATTATCAATCTTTTCAATCAAATCATTCAGTGGTAAAGCTTCAATTGATTGAATAAACTTTGTTTGTATGTGTGTGCTTATAATATTAAATAATCTTACCTTTAATAATTTTAACTCAAAACCCATGTTTTGAGCTCCTCTTCTTTCATCCTCAACAAATCTGATACCAAGTTAGAAGATTTCGTACACATTAAAAAAATATGGTTTGAAAACTTAGTCATTATATGTGGAAGTGCAATATATTGAACATTACACAAAGAAAACTTGCTAGTTATAGTATGAACTCAATGCTAAAATTCTAATCTACAATGGTCTGGAACAAATTGTTCTAGACACTTTATAAAATGTATTTAATTTATGAGTGAGTTCTCTAATTCTTTAGAAGAGGACCTTTAAATAATAAACAACTTGTGTATAATTAACACTAGTGTTATAGGAGGTCGTGCTACCCGATTCCTGCAGTCTAAAAAAAAACACTAGTGCACCTTTTCTAATTTCTTGTATTTCAACTTGATCATCAATCTAAGTGGGTGTGATTGTAAAAACAAAGCCTGAAATAGAACATTCAATTATAATGAGAATGAGGAAATTACCAAGATAATTGGTGTAGTTCCTTCATGTTACCTTTTAATGATCAACAATAATCCAAAATAAAACCTACATCATTAGCATCTTGAAATTCCTCAAAACTTTTGCTTGGGGTTCAATTGGACATTGACATTGATGTTGAGATCCATGCACATTTTGGAAAACAATAGAATTTCCCTCTTGAACATAGTCTTCCTAACACTGCAATCGGAACTCCCATCTACTTCCATAAATAAGCACCCACAATAGGCATACACTAGACAATATTTTTGTAGATAAGCAAGATATTCTAATGCTCTTGCTGACAGAGGTGCCTACTCCAATAATATGCAATTGATCTCTTGTATCATAAACTATTGGTTAACATTTCCCTTGGTTGATGTCTTAGTTAGCTACAATGTGTAAGCATTTCACAATCATGATCAACAAGGGTTGCAAATTATTGTAGGCATCTCCTGATATAGATGGTGGGTACTCTCTATTCCTTTGATATATTGAAAAGAAAGCTTGATGGCATAGCTATCATTTTTTAGCCTACCTTGCTCATTTCAATTGCTAATGCCCACTTTCACCATCTATAAACAAAGCATTACCATTCAACAAACAAGGAATTTGGAAAACATCCCAACCTTTATGAGTTAATGAGGTTATAGCACTTGAGTTAAAAGATCTACTATCTAAGAAAAGCTAACAAACTCATAATTAAAATGGTCAGCATCATGCACTTGAAGAGATCCAAATTTTGCACTCTACAAATTATCCTACAGTATTTTATGGCATGGTTGTATTCTTATAAGTAGGATGGTCTTCCTTATGTTTCGATGTTGGTAGAATTCTTCTCATAACTAAATAAGGAACTATGGACAAATAGTGCGATAGATTATGAAAACATACTTATCTAACATGATGACCGCCAGGAATAGATTTCTACAATAATTGAGAGTACTAAAAAGTAAATAAAACATAGCACACATTCACAAAAAAAAGACTCATCATTTCAACACAAAATAGCATGGGTACAAGGATTTTAGATATCATTTCATATTCCAAAATATTAGTTTAGCAATCTAACTGTGAATTCTCAAATGCTAAAATAAATGTTTCAAAAAAGGTTTTGTCTCAAGGCAGATAAAAGGAAACATTTCCTTGGGACTTTTCTTGTTTATTTTTCATCCTACTTCAGATTAAAGCAAAGCACAAACACACTTTAGCTTTGTCAATTTAATCATGTCTAATGTGCAAAGATACAAAAAACATATTGGAATGATAAAGGGAAAACCTTCTCTCATAATTTATCCTAGTCCGCTCCCTTAGATGAGTGCTTGCTCCCTAACTCCAAGGTATATGATAGACAACGGGAGTCATTGGTCTTGTCTATCTTCTATGCCTAGATGAGTAAGTAGAGACTTTGGTGGTGAAAGATGGAGTAACAATTTGTATCTAGAGGAGGATGAGGATGATTCTAGTTCCAACCCTTAATTCCCACCAGTTGCCTATGTAGTTGGATGATGTTATCCTCCCATAGGAATTGGGAGTAATTTTAGAACATAATTTGAAAATGTTGTAGCCCTGCAGCCCCATTTCTTTCAGTGAGCATGGAGTTTCATACATTTTTTCCGTATGCCAATCTCCAATGCTGAAGTGAGTGTGGCTAAATTCTACAAATAAACATATATTATAGATTTTTGCAGCATATCAAAACCCAATTCACTTGTGGGTGTGGTTAATTATCTTCCAAAGGAAATGTTTACACGTACTTGATTTGTAATCTTGAGGGAGTTACGTAGAAATATAGCATGTTGAGCACTAGCATTGGGTTATAGCAGTCTCAAGAGCCATCTTGGTAAAGTCACTGGAATTGACCAAATCTGTACTAGTGATTTAGTATTAGGGAAAAAACCCCATAAAGATTCATACCTTCTTAAGTGATCATAAGATTATTAGATAGATTTTATAATGACTTCCAGGCTGTGTTTCACATTGAGGGTTGTGTTCAGTTTACCAAGGTTGTGTTTCAACGTTTACCAGGGTTGCGTTCACCTTTTTCCAGTGCTTCTAGCAATGTTTAGCAGTGGTTACCAGGGTTGCATTCAACAACAGTTTCTAGGCTCAATGGTAGCGTTTTCCAGTTACGAGGAGGTGTGGCTTATGTCGAGAAAAGTGGACACAGAAAGGAAAAGTAGAGAAAGGGCCCAGAAATGACAAAGTGGAAAAGTGGGTTCGATGGCAGTGTTTTCTAGTTACGGGGAGGTGTGGCTTATGTTGGGAAAAGTGGACAGAGAAAGGCAAAGCAGAGACAAGGCCCAAAAATGAAAAAGCAGAAAAGTGGGTTCCATTCAAACAAGTCTCTTGGTCGCTTTCTCTATTTTTTTTGTTTTTCTTTATATTTTTTAAGATTGTTTTGTCTTCTTTCTTCATAAGGGGACAAAAACTGGCATACCCTAACATGGAAAGCTCACAACAAACACACAATATATTCAACACATGAGAGTAACGCATGAGAGTTAAACAAGAGGTTATGGGGAAAACCTAGATCTAGCAAGTCACAGTGTCACGATAGGAGGACCACAAATATCGAATACAAACTCAATTTCAAAGAAAATGGGGCTATTAGAATGCATATTGGATAACAACAAAATGTAAACAAACCTCATGTGCAAATGAATGGCCTCTTGAATCTTCTAGGTCAAGAAGGTTTAAGATATCCAGGGTTTCACACTCCTCAATGCTCAAATGGGTGGACCACTTTCCAAGATGGGGGTTTAGCAAACTTTTTGGCCCCTTTTCTAACAAGATTTCCTTTGTCAAGTATATTGAACCTTGTAAACACAGAAGAAATTTTGATCTTTGTAAACACAAAACAATATAATGGGATTTTAAGTTGTAGGTTGGCTCAGAAACGGAAGCTGAAACAAAACCAAGAGAAAAAATTCACTTTTATTTTACCAAAGGTTTGCAACAACAAGGTAGATATATCTACAGCGGTATCCCAAAAAGAAGAGCAAACAAATCAAGTTGAGCATAAAAGTATTGGAAAGATAATAGGTGGCATAGTGAACCTCGAGTCAAACATGCACAAGTTGGGTGGGATCATGAGAAAAAAAGAAGAATTCATTGCAAACAAGAATGCCATTGAAAAGGTATCTCAGGAACTCTACAGTCCAACATCCTCACCACTATTATGGTCATCAGAGTTATATGTAGAAGAGCTCATGAGAATGAAAAGTAGACTCAATGTTCTAGAAACAAAGGGGATGTACGAAGACAACATGTTTAAAATAGTTATTAAGGAAAATTGCAAGCTGGAAAAGGATAATAAAATGTTGCAAGAACAAATTTTAAATCTGCAAGTTAACATGGAGAGGGGACAACAAGAATTGGTCACTCTAAAACAAGAGTTAGACCAATTAAAAACAACAAAAAATGAGAAATCAAAAGTGGAGGGAGGAGAAAACATAATGGAGTTAAAGGTGATCCAATCAACTTTAACAGACTTGGAGATAAAAGAGAATCAATTAAGGGATCAAATAAAAGAGGCCAAATTATGGTCACAAGTGGTGAGTGGATTATCAAAGGAGTAGAAAGGAATCATTGAAAAATAAGTTAAAAGACAACTAAGGGAAGAAAAAGATAAAAAAAGCAAGGTTACAAACATTATTATTTAAGGTTTGAGAGACTTCGGGGAGGAGAGAACCAACATTCTAACAAGGGACTTCCTTAAAGATAAGTTGAAGTGGATAAGGCATATTCAACAAGCTAACAAAATTCAAAAAAATATAGATGGAGGAAGAGATAGACATGTAAGAGTCACCTTGAGAAATCTAGAAGATAAGAATTGGATTCTAAAAAATAAGGGGTTACTTAGAGGCACACATATTTATCTAGATGAAGATTTGACCTTTGAGTAGTAGGAAGAACAAAGGAAAGAATGGGAGAAGGTGAAAATAGAAAGAAATGAAGGTAAGTGGACTTGGTTGAAGAACGAGAAATCCCAAATCAGTGATCAATTTTCAAACAAGAAACAAGAAATAGGGGCCCCACAAGAATATTTACATGTTGTAAGTTGGAATTGTAGACGATATCTATCAAGAAGAGGCCCTGGATTAGGGCCCATAGCAAAAGGAAAGGATATTATCATTCTTATAGAAACACATGAACATGATGGCTGCAAAGTTCTAGATTTCAAAGGGTATAAGAAAGTTTCAGTTTGGAATGAAGGGAATGAAACGGGCAAAGGTCATGGAGGGGTTACAGTGCTAATAGATGAGAAGTTGCAGGGAATTGTTGAATTTGTAAAAGAAGACACAAATAAACAATGTATATGGCTGCAAATAACTGGGAATAGGGTAAATTTTAGTTTAGCTGCTTGCTACTTTGCTCCAAAAAATTCAAAGTTTTATAAGAAGCGATTTAGACAATGAAGATCTATATGCATCACTAAAAAAAGATATCTTTATTTTTAGAACACTTGGAGATGTGGTTTTAATGGGTTACTTTAATACAAGGACAACTAATAACCAGTCTATTCAGTTGAGTAGTGAAGCAAAAGGGGAGAACAATCCTTTATGGTTAGAGGAAGGTGGCAGTCTTCATTGGGAAAGAACATCTCAAGATGGTAATGGTTGTGAACTTGTTTGTGGCAGAATTGCTAGGGTTTTGTAGTTTGTTTGGCATGGTTATTTTCAATGGTATGAGAGATTGGCCAAAGTCAGGGGGTATCACTTGCAAAACTTATAATGGTCAAAGTGTGGTGGATTACGTGGTTTTCTCTCAAATTTTTAGTCTTAGACTGTTGGAGTTTGATATTGAGGACTGCCCTATTGAAGTGAAATCTAGCCACTTACCTCTTTGGGTTAAGCTACACATTTCTCCAATCAGCCAACACAATAAATAGGTCCAATACATGCAAAAAAAAGCCCTTCCCAAGGGTAAAATCCTCATAAATTAGGATAATAGGGAAATATTTAGTGATGTTCTTAAGCAACATTTCCATGATTTGAAAAATAACAGAGAGTTTCAAGTAGCAAAAGAGGTGGATGTCCACATTCACAACAATTTGTTGATCCCGATAATCCACAAGGCTTTAAATGCATGCAAAAGGTCTTACCCCAAGGTGGGGACTACAAACACTTTTCCGGAAAATCTATGGTATGATGAAGAATGTAAGTCAAAGCCAAGAGATCGCTAAAGGAGAGAGAAATGGAAAAAGAAATACAAGAAAAAATATGAAAAATTTGTGCAGTCCAAAAACATAGAGTATGTAAATGAAAGAAGGAAGGAGATAATCTCTCTTGGGAAACATAATCCTAAAGGCTTTTGGAGGGAACTACAACAAAAGAAAAAGAAGTTGGAAAACAATATTACGGATGTCCAATGGTTAGAGTATGTTAGACTTCTATATGAGCGGGTCCATGAGAAAGACTACCCTCCAATTGTTAACACATCAATGAAACTATTCATTGTGGATGATATTAAACAAGGAATAAAGAACTTAGCAAGTGGTAAAGCACAAGACATAGATGGGTTACATGCTGAATTTTTATAATGGGGGATTGAAACTCTTGCCCCTCATAAAAAGAATTTTCAACAATGTCAATCAGGAAGGTTTTCCTATGGATTGGACTACCAGTGTGTTCATCCCTTTATTTAAAAGTGGTGATATCAATAACCCATCTAACTACAGCACAATTATGGTCAATCCTATCTTTGGCAAGCTCTTTGGGAGCATGACTAAATGTAGGACTAGTAATTGGGCAGAAAATGAGAGGAAAAGGGAAAAGGGGCAGGAAAGCTTTAGGTCTAGGCACTCTACCATTGATCACTATAGGCACTCTACCATTGATCACTACATCACCTTTAGACACTTGATTGAGAAAATTTGGGACACTCGGGGTGAGGAAGCTTATTGCTATTTTGTAGACATAAAGAAAGCTTTCGAGATGGTGCCTAGGGACAAACTATGGAAAAGGATGGAAGAATTAGGCATTCCAAATGTGTGTAAAGTAGTTGTTCATAGGTTGTATGAGAAGGTTAGAGCTAAAATCAGAACAAGTGAAGGTATGTCAGAATGTTTTGGCAGTGACATTGGAGTTAAGAAGGGATTCCCTTTATCTCCCATGCTTTTTGGGCTATACATTGATAAGTTGGAAGCTTGGTTAATCAAGGCAGGTTGGGATGGTATTCAATTGGTAGGTTACATAGTGAAATTACTTTTATATGCTAATGATTTTATTTTAATTTCAAAAATAGCTCATGGGTTAAGAGAACATTTGAAAACTCTAGAACACTTTTTTCAGGAATTTGGGATGCAAGTGAACACCACCAAGACCAAAATCATGACTTTCTATTTGAATAGAAAGGATAAACAACATACCTTTC
This sequence comes from Sequoia sempervirens, assembly GCA_007258455.2. Taxonomy (NCBI): domain Eukaryota; kingdom Viridiplantae; phylum Streptophyta; class Pinopsida; order Cupressales; family Cupressaceae; genus Sequoia; species Sequoia sempervirens. Next base: position 773,159,489 of record VDFB02058242.1, read on the forward strand.
ATTTTGAAGGCAGCCTACTTGATATAGTGAAAGAATAAAAATATCTTGGGATTGACTTTCACTATAAGCTCAGTTGGGAGACTTGTATAACAAAAAGGATACGGGGAGGTTGGAAAGCCTCTTACCTACATCAAAATAGATGTAGAAAAGTCTAACTTTGGGATTGGAAAACCAAGAAAACCCTTTTTGGTTTACTTGTCACACTGATTGCACTTTATGGGTGTGAAGTGTGGGGAAGCAATATGTGAAGTGCAACTGGAGACAAATAGAAAGAATCCAGAAACACCTAATAACAAGCAATCTCAAAGTTAAAGCCATTGTCCCATATGAAATTATTTTAGCTGAAGTGGGGAATTTTCCTTTGGAAGCATCGGCAATAACTCGATAGATAAGTTATCTAAAGAAGGTTGAAAATATGGATAACCACCGGTGGCCAAAAACGGTTATGGAGGAGATGCTAGATCAAAGAAAGAAAACTTGGATGAAGCAAAACAACAAGTGGTTGAACAAGTGGGACATCAAATTACAAGAGTTTCCTAGCACCAATAGTGAAATAAAAAACTATGTGAGGGAAAAATTTAGGACTGTCATGTGGTCAAAATAGATTGGGCAAAAAAATCATACTACATCAAAGAATTTAACCCGATAAAGGATCATGGTGAAAAAACCTATTTAGGTGCAACTATTAAAGGGAAATTGAGGCTATTAGTTGCACAATTGAGGATGGTATCACACCATCTTAGGTGTGAGACTAGTAGGTGGAAGACACCTAAGGAAACTTGGGAAGAAAGAACATGCATATTTGTAACAAGGGGGTGGTGGAGACGGAATGACACTTTGTCATTGAATGCACAACTTATGAAGATATTTGTAATCCATACACAAATAGTTTGGATGTGATGCAATACAGGGGGTATCAAACCATTCAAAATGTAAAGCAAGTTGATATGAACCAGGCTTCAAAGTAAAATCAGTTGATTTTCCCAAAATTCACCTTTTAACCATGCCTTTCCTTGTAGCATATGCAACCTGATTTAAGGGATTCTTCACCAAAAACTTCCAAATAACTTCACAAACTAATTAGTGAATCAAATACCCTTTTCAAGGTTATAATACATATTTGAAAACCAATATTGACTCCTTTGCATCAAAACTGAGATTCAGTAACTCACCCCCTGACTAGGCTAGTAAATTAGCCCACTTTTGCAAAGAAAGTGTTTCCCAATCAACCTATCTCCATAAAATCACTTCAAATAGTCATTATTCATGCATCAAAACATAAGATTCCATAATTTTTTGGCAGTTTCTAGGCTTCTACAATATTGTTCTTGAAAACCCTCAATTTACCATGCAAATACATAGGGTTTATAGGAAATCACACCTCCAGAGCTTACCCAATCAAAAAAGTGCCTCAAACATCTCCCAAATCACCTGCACAAACTCCACAAACACTCACAAGATCAATTCATTCATCAATTTATCAAAACCCTATCATGGTTCCTCATTTTCATGATAAAATAACACCGCCCATCCCTAGGGGATCACACCATCATCAATTTATCAACACTCCTTGCTTCCTAATGCATCAAAACAACTATCCTAACATATTACAAGACAATCCACTGATCCACAAGGTTAAACAGTAGGTGGATTGGTCAATGCATTAAGGTTTCCCTTTCAAACCCTTAATCCAACAAAATAGGGCAGTCACTGTGTTTTGTTGATTTCTCACACAAAACGATGAATTAAACCTCCAAATCAAATGAAAAAGTGAGTAAAGACATACAACTTACAATCACTAAACTTTTTAAGCCATGTCACACCTATATGGATCAATACAGTCACAAGAAACTTGAGAAAATAGAGAAAACAAGTTTTATTCATTGAAACTCAATTGAAATTATTCAAAATCTGATGAACAACCTTAAAAATGAAATGGAGAGGCTCTTAAATACCTTTTTCCACTAGTTTCTAACTACCCAATGCCCTTAACCACTTTTCAAATTCTAATGACTCTTCAAATTCCAAGTTGTCAACTTTTACAAGTTTATAACAACTTTTACAATTATTGTGCAACTTTTGCATTTTCAACAAAAATAACTCTCCAAGCCCTTGATTATATTAAAAAAAATGATCTTAATGGACCTTATTAAATACAAAAACAACTAAAACCAACTCTATACTACCTATTACCCCCCTTAAATGACCTCCAAGATTTCATTTTTATCATTTAGGATGCAAGTGCTCCTACACCATACACCCCCACAGAGAAAAGACTCTTGTCACAAGAGTTCTTATGTGTTCCATGACTTGGCACTATTCCATACATCCTTAGACCTGCAACCTCCTCCAACTGGTTCAAGCACTGAGATCTCACAATCTGCTCTACCCTTGTGACTGTGCTCCTATTGAAATTTTCCTTCCCTTTCACATTCAGACATGATGTCTTCTTTTCTCTTATACCTGAATCAAAACTTGATGTTGTCCTAGTCCCTATACCTTCAAATAAACAAGAGTTAGCAATAACTCACTCTACCTTCTTCTTTGTTTCATCTCCACACTTATGTCCATCCATCTTTGCTTGCATACTTTTCCCTGTCATCACTGTCATTAGTCTATTGTTCTTTTGTTCATACTACCCTCTTCTTATTGCTATCAGTCCTTTTACACTGTTAGTACCATGCATCCCTGCATCATCAGGCTTGTCAACCCCTATACCTACAATCTTTACTTGTCTAGCAACATTACCTTTACCTATAGGACACACAATTGTCCCTATTGTGATTCCACCCTGTTTCACTTGCCTTTCCACAAACATTTCATTTTTTACCTTGACTATATCAGACTTAAGTGTAAGTCCATCTTCCGCCTTTTGCAAAACTAAACTCCTAACTATCCTTGCATCATTCCCTGGTGCCTTTCCTACTATCCTAACACAATAATCCTACTCCACACCGCAAATACACTAGACTTATTGTCCTCAAGCTCTAAAGGCTCTCTTTTTCCAAAAATGACAACCTTAGACTTGCCCTTATCTCTTCCACTTTCCTGCAAAGGAGTTAGCTTAAAGCTCTTGTCATCCTTCTTGATAGTATAGGTATTTTCTCTACCATCATACATAGACCTTCTATCAAATTGCCATGATCTTCCCAATAGCAAATGGCAACAATCCATTGGTAGCACATCACATAAGACCCTGTCCTTGTACTCCCCAATCTAAAAATCTACATAGGCTTGTTCATTCACTACTAGAGTTTGATTATCATTTACCCAAGAGACTTTGTATGGTGCTACATGAGGTATTATCTCTAGCTTCAACTTATCTACCATCTCCCTAGACACCATATTATCTTTAGAACCTGAATCAATGACCACTTGACATACCTTACCTCTACACTTGCATGAAGTTCTTAATAGACTCCTTCTTTGACTCATGTCTTCCTCCTTAGGTTCCTGCAAGAAAGTTCTTATGTGAGGCCCAACCCTGTCTATAAATTGTGGCACCTTGATAAGTTCAATTATTCTTTATTGGTGAATAGTTCAAGATGATTTAACTTGATTTCATGTTTGATATTTTGATTTTCTTATGAACTAGTTTAAATGATCATTTTGATAAATTCTCTTTAGTAAATAAAAATGGGAAAATTGTTAAGAATGAATGTGAGCACATAATATTTAGATTCTTGAACAAGTATCATATGAATAATACACTTAGATTGATATGAGCTAAAGGATTTTGTGTACCTACCATTGGTTTGAATCCTGCTAATAAGCTTCATGCTAATAGTTAGGAACAAAGGAGGAGTTTGAAGTTCAGGAAGAAGTTTCCAGAAGGATCATTAGCCAAGTACCATCGAGGTAAATTTAAAAGGATAGCTCTAATTAATGAGGAGTATACCTAAGGTAGGATAATTTGAGGAAAAAGTATATAAATTAGATATCAAATTGCATGATGAATTTAATTAGAGGAAGGAGTGTCCATGAGTGAATTTAGTAGTGAAAATAAATTATTTAGTTAAGGTTAGGTTTTCATTATAATTTCATGCATGCTCACAATTTCCATTTTCATAAGAAAAAGAAATGAATATATATGTGTATTATGATTTACTAACTATTCAATTTGATCTCATTGATGTTTGTAATAGGTATTTATTATATTTCTAACCTAACATGTATATGGAAAAATACATGTGAGAGTAATGTCAAGGGTAAAAGGGAGAACCATCAAGACCCAAGTTAAATATCTATATTTTGAAGTTTTAAATTTTGACCCTATGACTTGGAGGTAGTTAAGGTTTTGTGTAAGCTTAAATTAGGTTTATTAAGGTTTTAATGATAAGTAACTTAGTGTAAGCATGTTTTGTGGAGCTTTATTAAATTAAGTAAAGTGATTAATGGTGTAAATATAATTAGGGTTTTGAAATCCTTAGTTAGGTCTTGATTTCGAATTAGCCTTTCAAGTGGTCATTTTAGGGTGTTTTTTAGTCCATTTTATTGATATTAGTGCAAAAATAGACCCATAGGACCTATACATATGGAAGGGGATCTTTTGGACATGTGACTTTGTCCTTAGGGCATGATATGAATCTTCAAAAGTCCACTTAAAAAAGTGTAACGAATTTGAGTTCTTGGGAGTTGGGAGAACTTACTTGTCACTCTCCCACCACTCCCCAAAGTTCATTAATGAACTTGGGAAGAGCATCAAAGCTTTCACATGTGTGAAGCCACCTTGTAAGGGATGTTGGGTAGAGTGTTATTGTACATTCCCCATCTCCCCAAAAGTCTCACACATGTGTGAGAACTTGTGGGAATATGTGTTGAAAGATCGAATGAGAGATTGACAAGTGTCCTTCTCTCATTCAAATGAATTCAAGTTGAATTCCTATATACTTGGATGGAAAAGAGAAAAATGGATGTTACCCACTTCTTCTCTTGGAGAACTTTGTTTTGAAAATTTAAGGTTGGGAAAGGCAAGGAAGGGAGTTGGGGAGGAAAGCAAGGAGCTCTCGCATGCAAAGGAGATCAAGGAACAAATTTTGTGGAGATAAGTTATTCTTCTCATTGTTATCAAATTTGTTTAACTAAGAAAATTTTTGTTGTGTTATTTTGGTTAAAGTTGTCAAAAACAAGTTAGGGAAGATACCAAATCTTTATGTATGGAAATTTAGAGTGTGTTTGGTGGATGGATAGTCAAAAGAAAAAGAAAACATAAATAAATTATTCTTGTTAGTCTTCTTACCAAGATCATTGGTAGCAATTTAATTCTTGCTCGGGGGTATGGCTAGAGCCCAAGAGGCTTCATGATGCCATTATGGTAGGGTGGAGAGCAAGCCCAAATTAGTTGTGTTATTCTCATTTTCACAAATGTTGGTTACAATTTGGAATAGCTAGTATAATGTTGTAAAATTAAATAACCCAAAGATCAAGGCATGCCCATTGGTGTACCTCTTTAAATTCTCATGTTTATATTGTAAAAAATGGAATGAAACAATTTCTTATTCAATGACATGATATATGTTTACAACTATTGTTTGTAAATGGAAGAGATAATAAAGCCAAAGGCTTTTTAAAAGACCACATATTATATGACATAGATTGTGAAAGGATGTTGATAACCTATCCTTGTATCCTTTCCTCATGATTATGCTTGTAGTAAAAATATCTTAAGGTTGTGGCAAGAATTAGACAATGATATTACTATGGTTAAAGCAATTAGATTTAAATTAATATTGTCTTCTTTTGTATTTAATGAAGGAACGATTTTTATTTAACCTTACAAAGAGAGGTGTATTATTGTGAAGTTAATGTATGTGTTGAATATAGTTGATAATATCCTTCAACTATTATTAACAATACAAATTTTCATGTGAGATTTAGTCTTCTCTATAAATTTCTAAATTATTAAGAACCATTTAATTGTATAAGTCATTGAATATGAATAGAGATAATAATATTTGTAACTTTTTTGATAGTTTTTAAACTACAAGTATTTGGGAGTTATAGTAGAACATATTTGAAGCAAGTTTAGTACATATATAATTAAATTTTTCTTTTAAGCGTAAGGAAATATGACATTTTAGTTGATGAATAAAATATTGTTTTAAAATAGAACTATTTTCAAATTCTTTCTTTAAAGAAACTAATATATTGGTATAACATGTTTATTTCTAGGATAAATGGAAAAATCAATTGTTGAGATTGTAAAAAGATCCACTTTCTAAAGTTGTAAAATATTACTTTCCAAATCTCAAACAACTCTATATATTTGGGGAAAATAATATAAATTTCTAAATATATATTAACCAACTAATAATCCTAACAAGGAAAAATAAAAAGGCAACTAAGTCCTTAAAAGCATTCCTAAAATAATATTTAAATCTAATAAAATATTACTTAAATCTAATAATCAGATTTGGGAAAGAGATTATTAGATAAATCATTTTGGATGAAAAATTGAATAAATAGTGGAGATTGCCAGTAAAATAAAAACAGGGATATTTGCTCATAGTAAAATATAAATGAACTAAATGAATAAACTGCTCGTAGTAAAATATAAATGAAATAAATGAATAAAACATAATACATATATGCATTAATCTGTAATCATGTGCCCTGCTAAATCTTTATGTTAGAGGGTATATAAAATAAAAATAATAGAAAAGGAGTTGCTCGTACACAGAAATTGATGTAAAGAATTAAATAAACTCGCGCATTGTTAACCTGTATCATCTGCATTAACAAAGAAAAAAAAACAAAGGTTACACCATTGTAAAGGAAAAACGTTATAGATCTATAACATTGGTATGCATGTGATTATATATTTTTTTTTACCCAATACAGAGTTTGCTTCAACTTTATTAGACTTCTAAAACAGTGAAAAGAAAATTATATAAACTGCGTTAAAATTGCAGGCATAAATCCTACACAAACAGTAAGGAAAATATTGACATATAAGTAAATGCAGTGTCTATAGTGGGAATACTCATAAGAGGGTTATGCCTTTTGCATAACACTAGAGATTCAGGGAATTTTCACAGCTGTATATATTAGGATAAAATTTATTAAAATAAAAGAAAAGGGATGGGATCTGTGCTTGCATAAAAGACAGAGATTAAGGATATCTTAAATACTGAAGATTAAATATGCAATCTATACACTTATATACCTTGGAAATATGCAATTTCAATGTTGAATCTGTAACATAAGGAGAATAAGGCAGTAATTAGAATGAAGATATTCTTCCATGTATACGCCTGTATGAATCTTCAAATGTGGCTGGAGAAGTTGGTTCTAGCTTGTTCTTTTTTCCATCCTCCAAAAAAAAAAAAAAAAAAAAAAACTACAGCTGAAGCAAACATAGCCTCCAAAGAATGTTGAGGAAGAAGGCACTTGTTCATTCGTTCAGTGCCTTAAACTCTCTAAAAATCTTCCTAGGGCGGCGCCAGGAAAGAAAAACAAATTAGGGCTTCACCTTGACTCTTGCCTTGTGACCTAACTTTTGCACACCCGTTGCCAAATTATGGCGCCATAAAATGTTTCAAAATGGATTTCAAATGATTATCAAATTGTATATATAGTCACCTTTCATTTAGTAGCAAATTTATTTTATTGACTTGAGTCATGCAAAACGATTAAATTATTAAATGGTGATATTATGCACACTTATTATGTGAAATTCAGATAGAGTTCAAAAATAACTACATTAATAAATTTAAGTTAATTGATACGATTTTGTTAAGGATTAGTTATTGTTCAAAATTATTATTGAAATTAAAGTCTAAATAGTGGGTGTATTCTTTATTGAGAGGAAATTAATAATAACACTCTATTGGAGGATGGTAAATCAAACAACAATGTTTTTATCATAAAATATTTTATCATTTTATTTTATTAAAAATTGTTTAGGTGATGACTTATGATTCAAAAATTGTATAATAATTTTGTTATGTATTTCATAATTATATCATCAATAAGGCTTAAGTAACCCCAATATCAATTACAAATTGAAAATCATTATTATTATCAATTTATTGAGTATACAATGATATCATCAATTGTTATTATAGACAGTTACTTGAATGATAATACTCCTTGTCATGTTTGTAAGTTGATTAAGCAATAACACTTTTATTATCAAGTTGAATATTTAATAATAGTATCATTCTTGTATGATAAACCAAATAATGACATTAGCACATGATATTAACGTTTATATAAGAAAATCTATTGACAGTCATACTAGTAATGTTGATAGTCTTTGATGTACACAAATCTTACATTTAATATTATGTAACTTAAAGAAGTAAGGATAATACTTTAATGTCTATAGTAATTATACTTATAGATGGTGTTGTATTGGTATCATTTTTAATAATTACAATGGAGTGTGAACATGGAAATAGATAATAATATTAAGATTGAGATTAATGATAGCATTGTCAATATATTAACATTTTTGTTAATAAAATAGAGGATAGCAAGGTTGAAAGAAAGAAGATGTGTATTTATAATAATATTAAACCTATTAGGAAGAGTGACCATCATGTTAAAAATAATTGGATCAATCTCTTGAGTTTGTATTGTATTTTAAGGGTTGTTTTAAGCCCTTGCTTGGGTTGGTAGCTACACCATCAAATTTAGAAAAAATTAACTCTACCTTATAAGTCTTCCAAATAAATTAATGTCAACTATATCTCAAAGCTAGAGTGTTCACTTAATGACTTCAACATGTAAAGGCAAGCTCAATATAAATCCTTATAACTAGAACAACAATCACATTATGGCTAGTAAGACTATTGTAGTTACTTAAATTAATGTTAAAAAAAAAAAAAAAAAAATAGTTGGGTTTTTCTAGTTAGAATTTTGGGCTTTACATCTTACCATAAGTGCTTCTCCCACCTCTAAGTATGCAGGAGTACTTGAACTTTCACATTCTTCTTATTGGACCACTTGTGTTCTTCTTTCACTCTTCCTATTACCACTTGATGTCGAACCTTGCTTTTGAGGACACTTGAAAGATGGGTGTCCAAATTCATTGCATCTATAACACCTACCTGCAAACTCATTGAAAAATCTCCTTTGTATGAAGTTTTTCCTTCCACCTCTCCATCCTCCTCTTGCTTCAGGTGCTTGTTCTTTGTTCTTATCAACATCTTCAAGGTCTTCCTTGGTCTATTTTGATGTTGTAGTTGTACCTCTACCTCTAGAAATGTTACCTCTTCCTTTTGTTGCCTTCTCTTGTCTCCTCTTGAGTTTTTCTTCAATCTTAATAGCCATTTGAAAACAGTCTTCCAATGTTTTTGGTGCCAACACATTGATCTCATCTTGAATATTATATCTCATACCATTGAGATACCTAGCCACCTTCTCTTCTTCATCTTCTTCATGTTTTGCTCTTATACTTACCTATAAAACTCTTCAATATATGTTTGCACATATAGACCTTTTTGCCTAAGATTTTGAAGTCATTTAAGCAATTGAACATTATAATCTTTAGGTAGGAACTTACCTTTTTTTTATCTTCATTCTCTCCCAAGAAGTAATCTTGCGCTTTCCTTATTTCTCCCTCTCATCTTGCACAAAATTCCACCACAACAGGGCGTGTCTCTTCAACTTGGTTTTTGCTTTCTTCACCTTGTGTTCTTCACCTACCTCCTCACTTTCAAAATAGTTCTCCAAAGCCCCTATCCAGTCCAAGAGCTCTTCTCCATCTAATTTACCTCCATACATGGGAACATCCATTTTGCTATGTCCATCTTTCCTCATAGCCTACATAAGCTTCAACATCCTTACATCATCTGGATCCATCTCCTCTTCATCACTAGTTGTTTCCTCCTTTGTTTCACTCTCTTCCAAGAGGGCCCTACCTTTAGCCTTCAGCATAGCAATTTCCCTCTCCAAGGCTTCCATCTTCTTACCTTGGTTTTCAACTTTCTTTGCAACAACACTTCCCTTAGGAGGCATTTTGATTCCTCCAATTAAACCTTCTCGTTACACACAAACTCTTAACCTTCTTTCACAACAGGCCTACTCCCTCGCTCTGATACCATTTTGATGCAATACAAGGGGTATCAAACCATTCAAAATATAAAGCAAGTTGATATGAACCAAGCTTCAAAGTAAAATCATTTGATTTTCCCAAAATTCACCTTTTAACCATGCCTTTCCTTGTAGCATATGCAACTCGGTTTAAGGGATTATTCATCCAAAACTTCCAAAGAAATTCACAAACTAATTAGTGAATCAGATACCCTTTTTAGGGTTATACAACATATGTGAAAACCAATATTGACTCCTTTGGACCAAAATTGAGATTCAATAACTCACCCCTTGACTAGGCTAGTAAATTAGCCCACTTTTGCAAAGAAAGTGTTTCCCAATCAACCTATCTCCATAAAATCACTTCAAACAATAATTAGTCATTCATCAAAACATAAGATTCCACAACTTTTTGGCAATTTCTAGGCTTCTACAATATTGTTCTTGAAAACCCTCACTTTACCATGCAAATACATAGGGTTTATAGGAAATCACACCTCCAAGGCTTACCCAATCAAAAAAATTCCTCAAAAATCTCCCAAATCACCTGCACAAACTCCAAAAACACTCACAAGACCAATTCATTCATCAATTTATCAAAACCCTATCATGGTTCCTCATTTTCATGATAAAATAACCCTACCCAGCCCTAGGGCATCACACCATCATCAATTTGTCAACACTCCTTGCTTCCTAATGCATAAAAACAACTATCCTAACATATTACAAGCCAAACTGAGCCACAGGGTTAAAAAGTAGGTGGATTGGTCAATACATTAAGGTTTCCCTTTCAAACTCTTAACCCAACAAAACAGGGTAGTCACTGTATTTTGTTGCTTTCTTACACAAAATAATGAATTAAACCTCCAAATCAAATGAAAAAGTGAGTAAACACATACAACTTACAATCACTAAACTTTTTAAGCCATGTCACACCTGTACGGATCAGTACAATCACAAGAAACTCAGGAAAAACAAAGAAAACAAGTTTTATGTGTTGAAACTCAATTGAAATTCTTCAAAATCTGATGAGCAACCTTACAAATTCCATGGAGAGGCTCTTAAATACCTTTTCCCACCAGTTCCTAACTACCCAACACCCTTAACCACTTTTCAAATTCTAATGACTCTTTAAATTCCAAGTTGTCAACTTTTACAAGTTTATAACAACTTTTACAATTACTGTGCAGCTTTTGCATTTTCAACAAAATAACTCTCCAAGCCCTTGATTACATTTTAAAAAATGGTATTAATGGACCTTATTAAAGACAAAAACAAATAAAACCAACTCTATACCACCTATTACCCCCCTTAAATGACCTCCAAGCCTTCAATTTTATCATTTAGGGTGCAGGTGCTCCTGCACCAAGATCTGGACAATATGCAACAGTTATTTGAGGAGGATAAGATCAACCAAACGACCAACCTTCTATTCAAAATTAATAGCAAGAGATCCGACTTGGAAAAGAGCATGAAGACAAATTAAGTTGTTTGTCTCAGTCCCATAGACTGTTTAGTCTTGTGGACATCTTTAAAATCATTCATTCAAAACTTAAGCTATTTGGGTGGAATGGGTATTTCTCTCCTTAGCTCTTAGTGGAAAAAACTTAATTATTTATACAATTTTGATTCATACTAGAATTTATAAGTTGAAAAAACAATTACAGGTAAACTCATAGGATCCTAAAATACTTTGTTCTAGCCACTACAATTGATGTAACAATAATATACTTTGTTCTTTATGTTAATAGGGTGATGTGTCCTCTTTATTAAAGAATGGTTGATTGATTAAATGTATGAGTATGTTTGCTTGCTTGATTTTCTATTTTTTAATTTTAAAAAAACTTTCAAATTTTTAAAAAATGTTTATTTTATCAATTGAGATATAGCTAACTAAAAATATGTTTCTTGAATTTGCTTCAGAAGCTAATAATCCTCCTATTCATATCTAAAATATTAAAAATCATATATGACAATGCATATAATCCAATATATACCAATAGAAGTTATGCCACCTTAGAAACTTTTAAAAATAAATCCAAAAATTTATCTCATTTTTCTATTCTCACTTCTATACTTTTATAGTAACCATTTTTATTTCATTGTCACACAATAACTTAAGTTATTGCTACATTAAAATCCACCTTACATATTTAATGTCGTCAAAGTTTATTAACTATCCAACTTTCTTATTTATTGATATTATTGTTAAACTAAAGTACGCGGTCATAAATGTTTTATGTCAACAAAGTTCATTAACTTTTAACCTTTAAATCTTTCCATATTAGTAAATTTGGATCAATTCATTTTTTCATTATTATATTTATGTTTTTTTAAATAAGTGTCAACTTATTCATTTTTTATCTTAATTTATTTGAGTATGATAATATTTCATTGTAGGTTAAACCAAGATGGAACACATAAAGCAACAACATGGCAAATCAAGTTTAAACTTGAGAATTTGATTAAGAATGGATCTTATACACTGTGGATAGCAATTGCATCTGCAACTCATTCACATCTCGAGGTATTTAGATTTTTGTATCACATGATAATGTTTCTATCTTTAAATTTTGATCTTATATTTCATATCTTTTTTTTTAATTTAAAAGGTATTATTCAATGAACAATCACATCATTTTGAGGCTCCATTAAATGAAGGAAACAATACAATACAATAGCTCGACATGGGATCCATGGATTTTACCAAATTTTGAGTGTGCAAGTAAATCCTCAATGGTTGGTGCAAGGAGATAATACACTATTTGTTAGCCAAAAGCAAGCTACAAGTGCATTTAATGGTATTTTATATGACTATATAAGACTAGAGGAACCAGAGCATAGCTAAAACAAAATTGTAAGAGGATTTCAAAATGGTTATTCTTGAAGAAGAAGAAGATACAAACAAAGATCAAAACTAATTATTTTTGTTTGTATTTAAATTTTAATTGGAAATAAGATATAATTTTTTCTAATGAAGAATTTTTTTATAAAAAGATATCAATTAATCATATTTTGAATAAAGGTGAAATAAACTATGTTGTTTATGTAATCAAAAACATTTCATATGATATGAACAATAGTTAAAAGAAGATATTTGATCACTTATCTTGAAAAGGTAAATTTGGAAATAAGTTATTGTTCAGGCCATTATGATTAGACCATCATTTATTATAATGTTGATTATGTTGAGTATTTCTACATTAAAATTTGATATACAAAGAATTTTAAATCTAGAAAAGAGAATTTTTTTCTATTTGATTTTTATAACTGAAAAGAGGGGTAAAAATTTATTCAAACTAAAACAAAGAAGTACAAAGCAAGGGCATTATAGGCCTGTCAATCTCGACTAAGTACCAGTCCAACTTTTGAGACAAATCGGGGGGTGATTGACCCCTATCCACAATGTTCCAATATTATGTAATTGAATCTTAATAATTTTTTGTACATAATTCTCATATAAAGAAAATACAAAAAAATAATGATATTTATTAATTCATATTTTGATACAATATATATTTTTTTAAATAATATTTTTTCTTTGAAATTATTGTATAAATATTTTATTATATTATAAATTTAAAATTATTATATTAATTTTTCATATACTAATCAAATTATTTGTAAAACATTTATGAAAACACTAAGCTTGACATTGATTTATATTAATTCATTTTTTTTCTAATATTAAGTTAAAAAAATAATAATTAAAAATTTGTTAGCATTTTAATTTGTACTTTTTAATACAACACAAAAACATAATAGATATGTAGTAGAATTAGAAAGGGGAAGCTCCATGCAAAATTAAAACTAACCTATTGTAAACAATATGCACTTGCTATTCATAATCTTTATAGTGGTTTTAATAATGCCTTTTTAGATTCACCTAAGACACATAAAAATTTGAATAAGATAAACAAATAAACCAAATATTATAAGTTAAACATGGTAGTTGTATTCAAAGCTACAAGAGAACAACCTAACACCTACAACAATACAACAATTTTAATAATTGCTAAATTTTAACTTGTAAAAGCACAAAAACACAAAAGACGGAACACTTTTAACAGTTAATTAAAAGTAAAATAAGCATACTAAATTCTATTGAATAAATAATGGATTTTGGAATAACAATCATGAATATTTGGTGAATAATATTTCAACATGAAGCAGGTGCGAAAATTACTATTAGAAACTAAATAAAAAATACTTCTTTATATAATATTTACAAAATAATTGCATTAGAAAATAATAATAAATAATTATGCATTATGCATGAAATGTGAGCTTTATTGAAAAAATTTATCCATTATATATAAATATAAAACCATGCAATCACATTTCTCACATAAAATAGCCTTCAGAGATAGCTAAAAATAACATATATTATAAATAACATTGATTAAAAGTAGAAAATCATAGAATATGCTCTTTTTTCTAAAAATGTGATTGATATTTAGTGCACTCTAAAATAGAGTTTTGGATCAATAACTTTGGATGATTTTGATAAATTTTCCCCTAGTCATGATCATGGTGAATACTTTGAAAATGATCTAAAAAAATTAGTTATGATGATATACCAAACACTCAAAATCATTTTTTTATTGTGACAACTTCATGTTTAAAAATTATCTCTTTATTGCATGAACTTATCTTAGTGTTCCAAGATGAATTAGAAAAATAGGTGGCAAAACCACAAGGAATGTGCATTAGAGGAGATCTACACAACATTCACTACTAAAAGTATTCTTGAAGGATTTTTATATGATATTAATCATTGAAAATTGTACCTAGAAGAGTTTTACTTTAAATTCATAACTAAAAAGTACATGTGGGGGAGTTTTACTTAACATTCATAACTAAAAAGTGCATGTGGAGGAGTTTTACTTAACATTCATCACTAAAAAGTATGCTTAGAGAAGGTTTACTTGAAATTTGTCACTAAAATGTGCACCTCATTCATCTGTTAAGAAAATGGTGTCTCAACCTTGCAATTACACAAGGTTACTAGATTTATAGTAAGTTTACATTTGAGCATGGGTTGGTGTGAATTTTTTCCTAAATATTTGGAATGGCTAAATAAGCATGCTTGTAAAGTTTCATTGCAATATCATATCTATATTTGAAGATAAAAGTTTATGTTTTTGAAAGTTTCAAAGTTTGTTTGAAGTCTTTAGAGGAATTTTTTGGGCCCAAAAGTGGTCATAATCAAAGAAGATAGATGGAGCATTATAAAGTGTTTCACAAGCTTTCTAATGGTTCAAATAGTTTGTTAACCGAACACTCGAATCAAAATGTATGGCCTTCAAAAATTGGGTCTCCTGAAATTGGAAATGTAAAAATGTGTTGGACACATAAATGAGCTATAAAAGGGGAGTTACACATGGTGGTGTGTGTTTTGACACATCATAGGCATATATTATTGGAGATAAGGATGTGCACCACTTTCTAGGTGGTTTTAGCTCATGGTTTTGTAATATCGTTGATGATTTTATGTATTCTATCTCCTATATATTAGGTGTATAGGACAAAGGTTGTGCATAAGAGTCTTATAGTTGTTGAGTTGCCTCTAAATCTTTGGTTGGTGATACTACCATAAAAAATATTTCTCTAAAAGTATATTTTAATCTTGTTGATTTCAAAATAATATATTGGGTTGCTTTTGAGTTTGGGGTTTTTCTTCCGAAAGGGTTTTGCACACATAAATCACTACGTTGTGGTATGAATGTTTCAAATATGTTTATTTTTGTTTAAGTTTCTGTAACTATTCATATCTGATTTTTTTTGTATAAAACTCCTCTTAGGAATAGTGTAGGAATTTCCACTACCTTAGCTTCCTTATAAGTGGCATCAAAGCTTGATCATCACCTTTGGTTTCAGTTGTGGGTTGTTGGGTTTTTTGAACTAATCTAGATTTGAGTGGGAGCTTATGCAAAAGATATTTTATGATCTTGTTGCAATAATTTTCATATGGAAAGCACATCAAGGAGAACAAAGGTAAAAAAAACATTCGCAATAATTTTGAGATGTGGAAGCTTAAGATAGAAGACCTGCTAATAGACCGAGATTTGTGGGATGTTTTTGATGATAACATTTTAAGGCCTATAGAGCCTATTTTGGCTGCTCAATATTATGCCATGGATCATAAATCCAAGGGTCTAATCAAATTCTACCTGGTACACTCTATTTTTATCAATGCACACAAAGAAACCTTTGCCAAAAAATGATGGAATAAACTTGGTGAGATGTATCGAGCCAAATCTTTAGTGAATAAGATTTTCTTGAGGAAGAAATTATATTCCTTGAGGATGGAAGAGGGTGGAAAAATTACATACCACTTGAGAGAATTCAATATGCTAATGGCTCAATCGACATTATTTCATGTCAAAATGGAAAAAAAAGAGAATTGTTAGTGTTAAATTTATGAAAAACACACAAGATTTATGAACAAATGGAAAATGAGAACACCTTACATGCATGAGAGTTACAAACAACGATTTTTTGTTTTCTCAACAAGAGGGAACTTACAGAATGAACCTCAAGATTTTGCTTAGAATTACAATGAAGAAGAGTGTTTATAAAAGGAAACCATAAATGAGAGAGGGATTAGATCATGACAAGTTTTTTCATCCTATGTGATAAGACATAATAATATAATAATAGGTCAAACTAATAAAGGAAAAAATACTTCTAAGTTTTAGCTTAAGCGCATGAAGTGAAATTAGCCTAATAATCAATTAAAGATTAATTAATTATTAGCTAATGAATGATTACTCTAACACCCCCCTTAAGTGAAAACTTAGGGAGTAGAGCTAAAAACCCTAAAAGTGAGTGCATAAAAAGAAAAGAATGCATGAAAGGGTCCCGACAAACAAGGCCTGATGAATTACCCATGTACAAACAATCTAATATCTCATAACTAGACAAAAGGAGACAACCTCAATGCGAAAAACTCCTCTCTAAAAGAGAGAAAGGAAAATGAAGGACTAAGAAGCCTCTAAAATAATATCTCAAAAATCTAATAGAAACATGAAGAACATCATTGAAGTACAAAGAAGTTGTACAAAACCTTGAATTCTATAGTGCTAAAATGAAATCCTCCTCTGAAACATATGATGATCAAGATCAAGAAGAAAATAATTTGCATGAGTTCCCCACTACTCTAACAGATGGAAAACAAAAGAAAAAATTTAATAAATGTAGATACAAATGGTACATGAATTTACATGAGTAATCCCAACAACACTACTCAACCATGCAAGATGCAAGTCAAAATTATAGGTACTCATAATTTGAGGAACACCAATCAAGTGATAATAGAAGGCTACCTCCAAAACTAGGAATCCAAGAGTATCCATATGGTAAATTCTCCATCTCACCAAAATGCATGGGTAACCAACCGTTGCATCTACCTAGTATATAGGAACAAAAATAGATACATAGGTCACTCCAACGTGAAATCAAGGAGGCATTAGTACCAACAATAGAAACCCCACATAATGTGGAAAAGGGAGAGCCATGACAAGTCCACTAAAATTGTGAGTCACCAAGATGTGCATGTAAGAGAAGCAAGAACATCTGAACGTGCATAAAATAGTACCTGGAACTAAAAAAGGGTGCACAAACAAGGCACACACACATGAGACATGAATCACTTAGATTTGATGGTTTTTGTGGAAGGAAAACTCGCTTGACAAAGGTGTGATGACAAAATTAATGCACTACACAACCATCACTTGACACTTTTTATCATAGTGCAAGTACAAAATGCACAATACGATGTGCAAAATTCCCGAAAAGCAAATACAACAGTGGTACTTTATCTCGGTGCATCTACAAAATAGAAAATGATGACAAAAGATGTTTACAATACCCAAATAGCACAAAATGATGGAAATACATGTAGAATGTCTATAAACAGGTCATCCCACATAAACAAAAAATTTCTAAGAGCTAAAATGTCCAAGTAATTCACTAGAATGTGAAAACACAATAAATTGAATAAAATATACCCAAAGAAAATATAGAAGTACATGGATAGCTATGAAGAGCTCTAAAAGACCTTTCCAACAATGCTAGAATCAAGAAAAATAAAGAAATTGGTCAAAAGTTGTGATCTTAGGAGTGAAAACAACACTTTTTACTCTAACATGATGTATAATGCACTAGCAACAAAACATGAGAATAATATTAGTACCATTGGATAGTGCTTGAAACCAGCTTTTTGATGATATTTCATTTTCTTGATTTTCTTGGAAAGCACCACCAAATTGGTTTTCACTAGAGGACGGTTTTTTTATATACTATTTTCAATCCTTTTTCTTTTATTTTGGATTTTTGATCATTTATTGATTTTTTTTTTTGTATTTTTAGATTTACACCCTTCAAGCCTAGGCATAAAACTTTTTAAGATGCAGATTGTTGATTGGTTCCTGCAAGGGTTCACCTTCAGGCATTGATAATTGATATGCTCCTGATCCATAGCTTGTTGTGACGAAAAATGGGCATAACCAATCAGGTTCAAACTTTCCTTTATTATCTTGATCTAGATTATTTTTATGAATCTACTTGAGAACAAGATCCCCTACCTGGAAAGACCGGCCCTTGATCTTCTTGTTATAGCTCTATTTTAGTTTATTTTTATATGCTTGAAAATGATTAAGGGCGTCAAGATGATGCTCATCCAGGAATTCTAACTCATTAGTCGAGATACCCTATACTCTTCATCCATGATTAGATTCTATAGTGACACTCGTAGTGAGGGAAGCTCAACCTCAATTAGAAAGATGGCTTTTGATCCATAGACCAAGGAGAAATGGGTTGGACCTGTAGGTGTGCAGATACTAGTTCGATAGGCCCATAGGGTGGGATTTAACTGCAGATGTCAGTCACAACCAGCTTCATTGACCATCTTCTTTAGGATTTTCAGAATTGTTTTGTTTGTATCCTCAGCTTGACTATTGCCCTAGGGGTAATACGAGGTAGAGAACTAATGTTGGATGTTAAATTATTGGTATAGCTCTCTCATATCCTAATTCTTGAAGGGTGTTATGTTATTGGAAATAAGGGCTTACAGAACACCATAGCGACAGGTAAGGTAATTTAGGATAAATTTGGCAATTTTCTTCCCCATTATGTAGGTCATAGGAATAGCTTCCACCCACTTGGAAAAGTACTTAGTGGTCGTTATGATGAACTTGTGGCCATTAGATGAGGTGAGATTAATCTTTCCTATGAGGTCAAGCCCCCATTGTGAGAAGTGCCAAGGTGTGACCATTGGTTGTAACTCTTGAGCTAGAGCATGAATAAGATCTCCATGCTATTGACACTGGACATAGTTCTGCACATACTGATGGGCTTCTCTTTCCATGGTCGATCAGTAATACCTCATCCTCAATAGTTTTTTAGCTAAAGTCATACCACTAGAATGGGAACCGCATATTCCATTATGTACTTCTGTTAAGGTGGTTAAGGCTTCCTCTTGGTTGAGACATCGTAGTAATTTCCCATCAATGCTTTTGCAATAAAGGGTATCACCTAGGATCAGGAATCAGGATGCCCTTTTAACAAAGGCCTTCTTAAGATTGGAGGTGATATCGGATGGAAGGGTTCCTTTTCTAAGGTTTCTAAGGTAGGTGAATATATCATGATACCACGGGGAACCAGGACCAACAATTACACACAAATTCAGATTCTAGGATTTTGAAAGCTAGTACGAGAAGTTGTTCCACCAAGAATTCACATTGAAGGACGTTGTGTGGCATGTCTAACAATGATCCATTTTTTTCCATGGCATATGTTGCTTGATTGTTCATGCAAGGAATCTACTCAAAAGTTATATCAATGAAAAAGTACTTGATATTTTCTACCATCTTCTTGTAAGGAGTGAATTTATCATCCTTAGTTTGGTAGTCGTCATTGACTTGGTTGATAACCAACTATGAGTCCCCATAGACTTTCAACTCTTGTATTTTCCATTGGACCACTATCCTTAGACCTGTTATTAGGGCTTCGTACTTCGCAATATTGTTAGTACATGGAATGGATAGATGGTATGAATTTGGAATGCAATCACTTTGAGGGGTGATAAAAAGAATACCCACCCCTGATCCATGTTGGGTAAATGATCCATCAAAGTACATTTTCCACTGATTTGTTGTATTGACAAGGAACACTGATTCATCAGGAAATTCAAATATCAAAAGGCTCTCTACGTAGATAGGTTCTTCTACCAATTACTCTATGATCACATGTCCTTTGATTTCCTTGTGCTTCATGTCTAGTGAGAGTTGCTTTAGATAATAGGTATTTCAATTGGTCAATTTTTGCAATAAGCTTGATTTGATGCGACATGTAATTTCTGAACTTTTTTGAAGCAAAAACCACCACTAAGCATGCTTTCTCAATGGATGAATAATTCATTTCATAACCTACCAAGGTCCTACTAATGTAATAGATGGCTCTTTCTTTTTTGTTTTCATCATGTTGTGCTAGAAGAGCACCTAGTGTTGTTGATGTTGCTGAGATATATAAGATCAATGTCTTGTTTGGTATCGATGAAATGAGCACTCGAGGTGTCAATAGGTAGTCCTTGATCTATTGGAAGGATTTATCACACTTCTCATCCCACTTGTATGTTATTCCTTTATGGAGAAGATGTGAGAAAGCGTGGATTTTATCTAATAATTGTGATATGAACCTTCTAATGGACTGCAACTTTCCTTGTAACCCTCTCATCTGCTTCAATACTTACAATGGTTCCATTTCTAGGATGGTTTTCACTTTTTCTAGATCAATCCCAATCCCTCTTTGTGACATGATGTAGCCAAGAAGTTTCCCTGATATAACCCCAAAGACATTTTTTTTTGGGTTTAGTCATACCTTATATTCTACGAGCCTGTCGAAGATGGGTCCCAATACCTCTATGTGCTCACTCCTTTTCTTTGACTTGGCCAAAATATCATCCACATATTCCTCAATTGTTTTCTGGATCATATCATGAAATATGAAGGTCATTTCTCTTTGATAGGTCGCTCTTGTGTTCTTCATCCCAAATGGCATCATGTTCCAGCAATATGTTCCCCATGCACAAGCGAATACAATTTTGTGTTGATCCTCCTTGGCGATCATGATTTGATTATAGCTTGAAAAACCATCCATGAGTGATAGCATTTCATTTCCAACTGTTAAATCAATGATGATGTTGATGCTTAGGAAGATGAAATCATCCTTCTTACATGCCTTGTTCAAGCAAAAATTTTGCATATTTTGATGCCCCTAGTAGGTTTGGAAATCCAGTACCGTGCCGGGAAACCCACCCGTGATAGCCAATCCCCATGTAAAGAAGCATTTTGCAACCTCTAACTTTTAAGAAGATTGTTAGGGGCATTGAATCTTTTCTACCTTTGACGAGACTATAATGACAGGATTCATTTATGCATTTTTTCATTTTTACTATATTTAGATCATAGCCCTGTCATATAGTGCTGGTTTTCACTCAAGATCTATGTTATTTATGTCATGTTTTAAAGGATTCTAATCATCTCCCTCAGAGTACTGCAGTGTCCCCATCGCAAAGCATTCTTGGTGCCATTGGTCATCTCAAGCAAATGTTTGTGTCTGATGCTTGGAAAGAGTCCTCATTTTCCAATAGACTTGAAGGGGAGGATTGTTGCCATAGTTTTTGATGAGACATTCATCAAAAATGGAGAGGAGTTGATGGGGGTAAATCACACAAAAAAAAATTATACATGATAATCTATTTGCTGTTTTTATTTTTTGAGGGGTTAATTTTGTTATAATTTAACATTTGTTTTCTTTTTTTTAGGTGACAGAACCTTTGGTGAGGGTTCTTCGTATGGTGGATGGAGATGGCATGCCAATGGGTTTCATCTATGAGGCCATGGATAGGGCCAAAGAGGCCATATCACGTTACTATGGCGACAACAAAAGGAAATATGAAATCATATGGCACATCATTGATCGGAGATGGACACACCAACTCCACCAGCCGATTCATGCCTTTGTCTACTTCTTGAATCCGAAGTTCTACTTCTCGGACACATTTAAGGTGGATGAGGAGGTCATGGAAGGTCTTGTCATGTGCATTGATAGGATGCTGCTTGATCGTGAGCTGAGAGATAAAGTGCTTGATGAGTTGGAGGTGAGATTTGTTGCATCTTATTTATGAATTTATAATGTTGAGCCTTGACTATCTATGAATTTTCTATATTTGATTTACTTTTCCTTTTATCTATTCAAGGTCTACAGGGTAGAGGGGAGACTCTTTTCCTCCCAGAAGCAATTGAAAGGAGAGGAAAACAACAACTGGTAAAAATGAAATTAGAAACTTGATTCTTATTTCATATAGCGATTGTTTACTTTATTCTTATTTCTTAATACTTATATTTTTAAACATGTTTTTGTAGATCTATGGTGGAGAACTATGGTGCTAGCACACCAAATCTTCAAAAGCTAGAGTCTTGTCATAGCCATGCAGTGCTTGGGTGTGAACGCAATTGGAGTTTATTTGAGAACATTCACACAAAGAAGAGGAACAGGTTGACTCAACGGCACCTAAATGATTTAGTTTTTGTTCGTACAACCTTTTCCTTCGAACTAGAAAGGTGGAGGGTGTTTCACACGAGTCCATCGACTTGGATGACATTGATCCATATGGTGAATGGACTATTGATGAACAAAATGATGAGGTTGATGTCTTCCTTACTGATGAGGATCTTGTTGAAATAGAGAGAGCAACAGCAGAAGAAGAAGAAGCAGCAAGATTGGATGCAATGGAGGATGAAGAAGACACATTTGAATATCATGTTTCCCCTGCTCGATCTCCTAGTCCTCGTTTGGATACTATAGCACAGGCACCTTCTAGTTCTAGGCCTCCAAAATTGAGTACCATTGGGAAGGGAAAGAGGAAGATGTAGATTAAATGTGGTTGTTAATGTTTTCCTCTTTTCAAATGACATGATTATATGTAAACATTTATAAACTTATGATGTTGTTATACATTGAAACTATGAGTATTTGATGACTATGAATGATGAAATTTCAATTATTGAGTGTTTGATGATCATATGACATGTGTAATCTTTGAATTATGAGTGTTTGATAATCAAATTAGGCTCTTATGTTCTCTAAATGCATTAATTTGTTCTTGTTTTTTTGTAAAACTACAGTTTTTTTTTGCTGAGTCTTTTCCTGAGTCCGAATCATATTTTTGGGCTGCCGAGTCCACGGCGAGTCCGAGTTTGCAAACTATGGTCTCATCAATCCCAACCCTCTAGGTTAAGTTTTAGAGGTCTTTATCCAAGTTGGCTTAGGTGCCTGGTAATGATCATCATCATCTATATCTGCTTATGATTATCATTCGTCCTGAGTCAATCATCATCCATAGCCCACTCAATCCACTTCCATCTTGAGATGGGTTTGGCGTCATAATCACCCATTTGTCTTTTAATCTAATCAATCAGCACCTTGTGTCACCTAGTTCGATCTCTGAACTTGGTCTCGAATCCATTTTATCATCCTATATGATCAATCGTCTAATCCTAACGATCATTTCATCTCATCAATTGATCTCATCCAATCCAATCATATCTCTCATCCAATCATCCAATCAATCGATCCTTCATCCAGTCTAATCAATCCTTCAATCATCACTTAGATCATCCCTGCATTGCATCTTAGAGTATAGCATCATCTTAGCTCATTTGGTAGTTTTGCACTTTCATGCCCGTTCAAACTCGATCACAGGCAAAGAAACTAATGGCTGAACAACAAGGTCAAGGTGCCCAGAACATCTCTCAAGATCCCAATAATGACACCTTGTCACAATCCAATACGGATGTTCAAAACACTTCGCCTCCTACCAATGAGAGCATGTTTGTCCAACCTGAGGTCACCTTTGATGAGTACCTCAGTAATCGTGCAAATCTTCAAATGACTGATCGCCTTCTTAACGAACGAGGGGACAAAATTATTTCCACCTTAATCATGAAGGGATTCAAACTGCCTCCTAACTTTCACATATCACAATACGCCAACACCATACCCCCTCCAGTGTCTCAAGACCCCTAGAATTCACAAAACGTTCTAGGAAATTCATGTCCCCGAGGGTCCACCAATAGACAATTGGTATCAACCTAGGTTCGGGAATGTCGTGATGTATCAAGTTAGCAATGTTCCTCGCATTTCGATTTCAGTCCCAGGAGCACAACTTGATCCAAACAGTCCCCATGCTTATGGAATGTCGCAGAATCTTTCGCCACCACCTGCCATGTCAGTCCAGCAAGGTTCGACCCCCGTACCATCTGTACCACCACTCCCACCTAATCAATTAGGTCAACCACCTGTCAACACTGGGGGAAATTCCTTCCTCGCACTACCACCACCTCCAAGCTCTACACCCGTAGCTAACTTACTGCCTCCACCTTTTATATCTCAGCAACTGCCCCAAGGCAACATTCTTGCATTCCAGCAACCTCTAGTTAGTTCTACCCCTCCCACCTTACCTCTCTCTCCCCTTCCCCATATATCCCCTCACCCTCCCACTATCTACCTACCTCTCCCTCCATCCCTCCCACCTTACCTCTCTCACTTTCTCTACTTATCTTTATCCCCCATCTCCATCCTCCTCTCTTTCTACCTACCTTTTTCTATATCCCTCCCAACCTAGCTCTCTATCTCTACCTCTCCCTTCCTCCCTTCCTCCCTCCCTCTCTACTTCTCTCTATCTTCCCAGTCCTGGCCCTATTTTCTAGGATTTTAAGTGTCGGGGGCGAAACATTAAATAAATACATTTGTTCAATGCTTGTAATTTCTCAAAAAACAATAAAAATAGGTCTTAGAATACATAATTTAGGAGATTAGGGCCTAATTAGTATATGTTAAAAATACTTAAATACAAGGGTCACTAAAGTAGGTTCAAACTAAACGTGGAATTGTACTGTCACCTACAAGGGATTACAATTTATGATGCTACATTACCTTATTTTACAAGGAGTTTGTAGTTTGAGATCCAAAGCAACAATTTAATGTAGAATCTAATTAAATTTCGTTTTGGTTGTTTGAGTAGATTGTGATGCAAATATTCCTTGCTTAAATTGTTTGTTTCTTTTCTCATCATTGGTATTTCACATTGTCAAGTTCTATTCATAATAAAAATCCCACATGTATGTAATTTATTTTTATAAATAAATAAAGGTTCTACTTTCCTATATTTATTTGTATTCTTCCCATTCTTCTATTATGGTCCTCTACATGTCTCCACCAATTATTTATTTGAACCAATATAGTGCTACATCAAACTATCTAGGCCTGAAAAATTTAGTAAACAATCACATGGGGTCATATTGCACATAAGAATCACAAGAAAAGAAAAGATAAATCACATGGGGTCATATTTGCGTGTTGGAAACAATATAAGTATTTAAATTACGTCAAAGTCTTTTTATAGATTTAAATATTTCCACCTTCATGGCGGACAACGTTCATAATTTCTTTTGACATTTTCACTGTAAAGAAGTCCGGCATTCACGGTGGACAACTTCGAATCAAGTGTATTGGAAGGAAATGAAAAAAGTAATAATAAATATTTTCAATTCAAGTTTTGATCTTCTGAATGGTATATTTGCGTGTTCGAAACGATCTTATTTAAATTATGTCAAAGTCTTTTATATATCTGAATTTCCACCTTCATCTGCAGGGCAGTTCAACATGATCATCTCCGAGATCATCTTCGACTGTTTTGTATGAATGAAAATTATAATTATATTACATAGTATAAAATAATAATAACAAGAAGATTAATTATATGAAACATGCCTAAATTTAACAATTTTATAGATATCTTCAATATAAGAAATCATGTTTTGTAAATGTGAACGTATTATTCAGCCCATATTCAGCCCATGTTAATATCTTTTATGCGTATTCCCAACAACTTCCCTGTATATAAAAGGAGGTGTATTCCCAACTCTTATGTTGAATACAGTTGTCTCTGCTTTTATTTCAACAATGTGGAAATTCACAGTATTTTTAGTTCTCTGTATTTTTACAGCCTTGACATTGAAGACTGAAGCGAGTGTGCAAGTCAGTTTTCAGAGATATCAAGTAATGTTATCACCCATTTCCCAACCCACAACTACTGTTGTTTCACATACATTTGGTTTCAGGCACATAACATATCTTTATATTAAAGATTTCAATGCCAATCTGATGTTGTTTTAGTTCTCTTTTCAAAGTTCAAGAGATTTACATATGTGTTTTTTTGGTAGAAGTATTTATATTGAAGATTTGTTTTTTAGTTTTGGATTTTGATATTGATTTTAATTGTTTTGTTTAGAAGCGTGATCAGCATTCTTCTGATTTATTGAATTAGATTTTATTTTGGGTTATATTATTCATTATGATCATTTGTAAGCATTAGTAATAATTTTAATTTACAATAATCTGTAATGTATATGATCGCTTTTGGTTTTGTTTGTGTGGATTACACTTTATTCTTTTTGCCAATGTATCACTGAGTGTGATTGGAAACATTGATTGGAAAAAATATTAGTTAAAACCAATCATACACACTATTTTATAGATTGTGGAAAAATCATGTCAAATAACTATCTGCAGCCAGTAAAATTAAATTTCTTTTACTCCAAATCTGATAAGATACTTTAAAAAAATTATATAATAAAACTTTGTGATTTATAATAAAATCGAATGATTGTATTTGAAATGACAATTAAAATCCTTTATTGATGCAATACAAAGGAAGGAAACAATTACCTCATTCTCATTTTTCCAAAACTCAAACATTCATAGTTTGTTCATTCACCTTTTCCTACTCAATCATTTGGTTCAACACTCAACTTTTCATTTAGAGTTCCAAATACTATCAATGACCTTCAAGACACCTTAGCAATCTCAATTCAATCAAAGACAAACAAATTCAAGTCTGCTTCTCTCAATTTTTTTTCAATCCTTTCGGACTGTCCTTATTGTGCAATTATGGCACTTATGAGCCTCCAACATCAAAATTTGCTTACCGAGACACCAATGACTGTTTTAATGCTTGGAATCTCCTTTCTAGGCTTATATCAACATGATCAAACTCTTTTTACGCCCCAAATACCCACCTTAAATGATCTAATAAACAAGTCTTCAATAACTATTAATATGCTTGTAGCCATGCCCTATACAACTGTCAGAATTATCTTTTAATACAGACACCTACAATGGAATTTATTCTTCATTTTACACACCTTTTTCCATGTATTAAAACATATCAAAATATTGACATCTGTCATTTTGAGAAATGATATAAAAACCAGACTGTATACGCCCAAAACAGGCTAATTAGTCATTAGCCAAATATGGCTTATTAGATGTCATACTTCCAAACACAAAATTACTGTCCCAATGCTCCAAACAGGTGTATTTTGAATTTTTTAAGCTTTATAAACCCTTAGGTGGTCAGTCCCTTATGAATTTGTACAAACCCTAACCTTTAGCCACTTGAAACTCTGTAATTTCTGACTGTAACTCAGAAATTCAGTCTTAAACTATCTTTCCTTACACATTATCTTTATAATTTTTCCCCAAAACCACTTAAACATGAAATAACATATATATAAGAATGATTTCACCAAAAACCAGATGATTCTATCAGTTCATAAGAGAGAAACACAATTATCTTGAGTCACTGCTTACCCTAACAGAGGGTTTGACTGTATTCACAAAAACTGCAATAACTTCTTCAAAACCTAACCAATCTGCATGAAAATTGAACCAAATGGAAGGTTATTGATGGCATAAACACTTACAATCAATTTTTGCACGATTATCAGTCCGTAGAGACCGTACAACACCAGAAACTTAGAAGAATTCTGTAGAAAATGCCCTAAAACAGTGATTTTACTCATTCAATTTCACCCCTACAATCACCCACGAGTTCTCAACTATCTTCAAGGCCTTTATAAAGGTAATACAAGATGACTCCCTAAATTCCAACTGCTTTTGGAATGACCTACAATAGGATGACCTTTCATCTTCCTTACATTTGCATTATTTGTGCAACTTTACAACTTTTATGACAATTTTTTAATACACTTTGCATTTTTGCAAATTTGATACAAAACTTAGATATTGACCATCCTAGTGATCTAGACATTTATTGTAGTACAGAGGCTTCACAACTTTTCTTAACAAAAACTTAACCAAATTCTTACTTGTCCTTGCAATTAGGATTAATTCTTCTTCACAAAACTCTTAAATCAAAACCATCAAACCGAGAATAAAGCTCATAATTACTTGAATACTTCTCAAAAAAACCTAAACAACATCAATATCACTGGCCCATACCTTTCAATCGGCATAAACAATTCCAACAAGTAAATTCCCCAAGATGACTGTCCAAATCAACAAATTAGGCTTCCAATGATTCTTCACTAGGCTTCCAATGATTCTTCAATTTTGATATGCAACATTAAATGGACTCACATGGATTTACAACTTGGTTCAAAGGCATACAAACTCCTCCATGGCCTTACAAAATGGAAAATAACAAACTATGCCAAGACTGTCCTATTTAGGACTGAGATAACTCTGCCATAACAGGGCAGACAACTAAATGGATTCAAATTCCTACCAATCCTTCAATATTAATGCCTCAAACAAGTTTTAACATGCCTTTATAACAATTTTATACCATTCCCATTCTTTATACATAATACTTCAACAAACACTGACTTAAAACCCTTAATTTTGTTTCCAATGTATGACTCTCATTAAACTGCCCTCCATCTGTCAGAGCTTTGTCTTCAAAATATGCACTGAAACCAGAAAATAATGGTGGTTTAGGACACTTTTTTATGGGTTAAAAAACCTTTATAAACTCAGTATATGGGGCTTTGGAAATATTTTCTCAAATCAGGTCCGATAACATGCAATTAGGCCAAATAGGCTTTGTTCCAAACAGGGTTTATTGCTTTTACTAACTCCTGACCCACATTCACTTATCCAATGCTTTAAACACCTTTGGTTTTGCCTGTACATACTCTACAAAACATCAAAATACCATTTTTCAAGGTATTTTATCAAACCCTAGGATGCAACCCTCTTAAACCCCTGTTTACTGTCTTTTACACAGATATACAGTCAAGAAACTTCCTTCCTTCACAACTTAACCTTAGCCTCTTGGTATTTAACCATTGAAATATGAAATTACATACCACAAGAAGTAGCTTCACCAAAATTTGAGAGCTTTCACCCGATAGAATGAAAGAATCACAACTTCTTAGATCACTGTATACCCTAACAGGGTTTTTAACAGTCTGCAGCAAATTCTCAATATCTTGCACAAGAATAAACCAAATTGCATGAAACCTGATGTAACAGGAAGGTGATTCAAATATCTATAACTTACAACCAATTGGAGATGTCTTCCTTCCCGTACAGGGCCGTATAGGATCAGAAAACAGTGAAATTCTGAAGAAAAAGGTACAAAAACAGAATTTTTCAATGATCTACTTTATTTATTCAATCACCCACACTGTTTCAAACATACAATGGCCTTTTTAAAGGAATTTACAACATTACTTTACAACTTCTAACTGTTTTCCAACTACCCCCCATCGTTTGAACCTTCATGACTCTTCAAATTCCATTTGTTGCATTCGTGCAACTTTACATTTTCACAATTTGTGTTGACAACTTTTGAATAGATTGGCATTTTTTTACATTTTTGCAAATTTGACTTGAATGACCTCCTAATACACATGATAAATGACTCAAATAACCTTAGTACAAGTTAAGAACATTAAATTTGAAGCAAATTTCAAAATTTCCACATGGAGGCATGATTTTGTCAAGGTGCTCCTGCACCAAGACACATGGGAAATGACCCAAGCAACCTTGTTACAATGTGTAAACATCAAATTTTGAATCAACTTCTGAAGTTACATTATGAAAGCATGATTTTGTAAAGATGCTCTGCATCATTTATATAAATTTGTGAAGGTAAACTTACCTGAAAAGCCCGTCTTTCAATGTTTGTACAGGTAATTTTGGACAATGGTATTGTGAAGGTAACATTAGCCAATCCCCAAGGAACGGTTGTTGGCGTTGAGTATGGAGGCATTGATAACCTTCTTGATAAAACCCGAGGTCCAACTCGTAGAGGGTATGTTTGATTCCTTTATTTTTGTTTGGTGGTATTGATAAACTTCTCGATGTAACCCAAGGTCAAACCCATAAAAGATATGTTGGATATTAATGTTTGGTTCTTTTATTTTTATTTCTTAGGATATTGTGCAGAGAAAATTAAGTATGGTATCTCAATATACTTTTATTTATTCGAAAAAGAACAAGAAAAAAAAATGGGTCCAAGTTTTTTTTAATTGTGACTATATTTCTATTCATCCCAAGAGTAGGATTATGATTTAAAACATATCATTCATATAAAAGTGAATTTGTCCTTGATGAATTACACCACAAGTTGATATACAGAGCTTATGTGGATGGATATTTGTGAGAAATGCAGGTATTGGGATATAAACTGGAATGAACCACAAGGCCCATCCAAAGAGGATAAGTGAGTTTTTCGCCACACAGCCTAACTTGAAATTCAATCTGAGGAATTAATTGGTGAAACTGAGAATCCTCTTCATTTGCTGCAGCCTTTTAGCGACACAGTTTAATGTGGTTAAATCCACTCCAGATTTAGTGGAAGTTTCGTTTGTTCTAAAGTGGGATGCCTCCATACAAGGAAACAATCAACAAGCTCCAGTCGACATAGACACAAGGTATAAAAACAATGGATTGCATTCTTGAATAGCCACATTGGTTTGCATTGGAATTTTTCAAATTAAGTCCCTTTAATAATTTGTCAAAAGTAATAAATCTCTTGTATATTAAATTCTAATTTGGTTAATCAAACATCTTTCATCTAATTTAGAAGTATCAACTTCATAATTTTTTCAATTATATTTGTTGCAACAATTCTAACCACCACTCACTCTTACATCCTAGATAGTGGTAAGTGTCCAATGTCAAAATCATACTTAGACCTAGAACTTAATCGACCACCTTTTCATTCTTACATCCCAAATAATGGTATATTCTTACATCCTAGATAGTGGTAAGCGTCTAATGTCAAAATCATACCTAGACCCAAAACTTAATCGACCACCTTCTCATTCTTACATCCCAAATAATGGTAAGTGCCCAATGTCAAGATCATACCTAGACCCAGAACTTAATCGACTACCATCTCATTCTTACACTTCAAATAGTGGTAAACACCCAATATCAAAATCATATCGAAACCCAGAACTTAATCAACCACCATCTCATTCTTACATCCCAAATAGTGGTAAGTGCCAAATATCAGAGTCACACCTAGACCCAAAACTTAATGGACCACCATCTCATTTTTATATCCTAAATAGTGGTAAGTGCCCAATATCAGTCATATCTAGACCCAAAATTTAATCGACCACCATTTCATTCTTACACCCTAAATAGTGGTAGGCATCCAATATAAGAGTCATACCTAAACCCAAAACTTAATCAACCACCTATAATTCATACAATAACCAAAAGATAGTTACTACATTAAACAAAGTCAAACTATAAATCTACCACCTATGTTGTGGTCTAAAAATAGGGTAGCAGGACAAATTGTAGCTTGGTTTACAGCAATTGAACTAAAATATTGTAGGAGTTGTGCAGGTATATTTTACAAAGTGGAAGTTCAGGGTTTTATGTGTATGCCATCTATGAGCGCAAACAAGGATACCCTACGAGCTCACTGGGGCAGACACGCATGGTCTTCAGGCTCAACAAGGACAGGTAAGAAATTGAATATTCAATCTCATCATAAATTGGATTTGTCTTATTGGATGGGCGTGCACTATGCAGATTCGAACACATGCAAATTGGCAACAAGAAACAAAAGTTGATGGCAAATGAAGAAGACAGAGAGAGGTCGAGGAGCATTCCACTGGATTACCCTGAAGCAGTCATCCTCACGGATCCGAGGAGCATTCCACTGGATTACCCTGAAGCAGTCATCCTCACGGATCCAACTAACCCTGCGCTTAAAGGCCAAGTAATGCTTTGCCTTTTATGCCTTCCACTAATTTATCTGCATAAGTATTAAATATTATAGTGGAATGAACATGCACCGCCCACTTTTTCAACACATAACAACCACCATCGTGAAAGCCACACACACAGATTCGGGAGATTTAAAATTAGATATAAACAGTTTACTCAAAAAATATGGTACAATAAAAAATAAATTGAAATTTTAAAAATATATTAAATAAGAAATAAACAGTTCATTCAAAAAATATGATACAATTAAAAAGAAATTATAAATTAAAACTATTAATTTATAATAATTTTTGAAAGAAATAGATAGTTCATTCATTAATATGAGATAATAAAAAATAAATTAAAAATTAAAAAAATATAATTTATAGTAATTTTAAAAGAGATAAATAATTCACTCGAAAAGTATGATACAATAAAAAATCATTTTTAATTTTTTTTTAACATTTATTTTTAAAATAATTTTTGGTTATTTATATTTTATTAAACAGTTTATTTTTCTTTAATAAAAATGTTTTTTACTTAATTTGAATATTTAGATTCTTTTGGAATGTACTTCTTTTTTTGGAATACATTTTTTTTAAATGAAATAAAAATCTTTATTGAAACTAGCTAAATTTGGTATTTGGTGTTATTAATATTATGTTTAGAAACTAGGATGAAAGATTTACTATTATAATATAAAGTATTATCAAATAGTGTTAATCAAAGGATTGGGGTATTTATTTTGTCAAAATTGTTGGAGATATATGTTCTTCCAAAGTTGTTGGAAGTAGGATTTTGGCATTGTCTTTTATGGTGTCTAGGACCTTTCATTCAACAAAATTTGATCTCTAGTAAGCTCATTCAAAACCACTCAACTTCACTAGCAAATTTAGAACCATTTAATATTAATATTAACTTTGATCTATACCATTAAAAAAATTAAATAATATTTGTTAATATATTTTTTGTACTTTTTTAAATTATTTACTTTACTTGCTATATGAAAGCCCATTTATACCTTTCAAGACAAACTCATTGGAGGGGCTTGAACTCCTATTTCTATTTTATTGTGATGGGATTTGTAAGGGAAAATATGTTTTTTCTATCAAATACCTACGTTAATTAAATAAATAAATAATTTAAATAAATGAGTTAGCGAATTAAAATAATTAATATTAAATAAGTGTAAAAATTAAATAAATTTAAATGTGATAATTATATTGTGAAGGTGCAAAAACAATAAAGTTTGGCATTAGGAATCAATTTTTCATAGTGTTGGATTTTTAAGATTTCCCCGGACAATTGTCTTAAAATAAGCAAACTAATTGTGTTTTGCTCTACTTCATATCTACACTTACAAAATTGGTTTATGTAGGTGTAGAATGATTTGGCACATAAATTGAAGCATATTCGCATAGGAATGAAATGACATAAAATTAACTATTCAAATTCACTGACCTTGATTTCTAATAGTTGAATTTTTATAAGTACTACTAGTGTTCCCAAACACCTTTAGAGAATTTGCTGAAGATCATGAGGGCCACAATCTCCTCAATTAGACCATCGGTTGGATGTGCTCTTCGTGGATAGGTATCATGCTTCATAGTTGTGTCTTCTCAACGTAAGAACTTTTAAAATCACCTCTAACTTCACATAAACTAAAGTTATAGAAGAAATATTAAATTTTGATAAAATTATACCAAATCTAAATCTAATGGTTCTAAAATGTGCTTAAATGTAACCTTTATGGTTCTAATTTTTATTTTAATCTCTCACCTAGGCCAAGGTCATACAATTCAATCATGTACTGCCAAATGACACTCATTGTATGCCAAATCATAACCTACTAGTACTTTTCTATGTCATCATTGCATCACTGCTAATTTTGACATGTCATCTCAAAAATAAATCAAGAAACGATCTATGTGTTTTTCAGATGTTAGCCCGATTTGTTTAGTATGGTGGTATTTTGTTTGTATTGTCTTTTATGATAGCCTTTGGTTGCCATTCTTTTTGTATTATTATGCATTGATTCAATTAAAAAAAAAAGAGCAGTGATTTATAGGGTTCCAACCCCTAACCTCCTATATACCAATTCCTTCGAGGAAATGACATGGTTGATCATGCTATTCTTAATGTCAAATCAACTATTATATTTTCCACCAAGATGATGATATATCTTTGATTCAAAAAAAAGAATTTGATTTATAAGACATGAGGAACTCATTTTTTTTATTTTGATAGATAGATATGAAATGAGTTAATAAGTGTAATTTTAATTTCTTATCATTTATCTTAAATATATATATATATATATATATATATATATATATTTTATAATATTATATTACTATTATACAAAATTATTCTTAATGTACTTTATTTTAATTAATATCCTATCAAAATTCATTCAAAATATATTTTTTTAAACAATATGTGAAATATAAAATATATATGTTAAAAAGGGTATAAAAATTAAAATTAAAATTAAAAAGTATTATTTAAAATTCTAAAAGAAAATATATGTAAAATAAATTTATTAACTTATAGTGGAAGTAGGGCTTATCCTGTGGGACGTAATAAATAATTATTGTAGTGACATCTATTAAATTAGGATTTGTGATGTTATTTGGAAAATATTATATATTAAAGAAATCAATTTCGTAGTTCATATTGAATATTATATATTTTTATTTGTATAAAGATTTTTAACAAAAGAAAAAAATATATAAAACTTTATAATTAGTCAGGATAGAATATATAAGTTTGTGTATCTATATATGTAGGTTAAATTGTATTCTAAAATTAATAAAAAAATATGAAAATTAAATATGATATGTATAATAAAAGATTTGTTATATGGCTTAAGAATCTGTGGGTAAAAATTGTAAAAATTAGATTAAGAGATAAGTTTCTAATAATTTTTAAAGTCAAGATAATATGACAAATATTTTACTAGATGTTTTCTTTTTTTTATTGGTAAATTTGGCTTGAGTGATCCATACTCATGTAAGTTAATTTTGAATATACTTAAATTCTTATTTCTAGCAATAAATTATGTCTTCTATCTAATGCATCAAATATTATGTTGAATTTGTCACTTTTCTATTTTAATAAAAATAAATAACTATAGAAATTCAATCCATTTAATGTGATTTGAACTCAAATTCATTCATTTTCTCATGTTGAAGCAACATGACTAAAAATCGGTCCAACTGTAATTCTACTTGCACATTGAAAAATCAACTTGAAATAGCATATGAAAGTTCAACAGAGCTAATATAGGTTGTTCAAAACCTTATTTTTTAACAATTTGAAAAATGTATCTATTGTAGTAATTCACTTGAATTCTTTCTTCTCTTTCTTCATCATCTTAGTGATTGGTGAACATATCCCACTTATGTATATTTGAAAAAATTCTTATAAAAAATCTCTAAACCATGGAAAATATATTTCTTTAGATTTATACTCATAGTTGTAGGCATTCAATAACTACTTTAACTTTCTCTAGATCCATCTTCAATCCATCAACAAAAATAAAACCTAGAAGTATACTATTTTTCCTTCCTCAAATTATATGTATTTACATTCATTTGTAGTTTATCTTCTCTTAATATATATAATACAAATCTAACATGTTCCAAATGCTCTTTAATTTTACTAAAAATTAAAATACCATCTAGACATACAACAAAAAACTTGCCAAGTTATGGTTTCAATACCTCATTCATCAACCTTATAAAAGCACTTGATGCATTTGTCAACCAAAATGGCATAACTAATCATTCAATAAAGCCTTTTTTTCTTCAATGTACTCTTCCACTCATCTCCTTCTCTTATTCTAATATGATGATATCCACTCTTCTAGTCTATCTTTCTAAAACTTTTTACCACTCAAATAACTAAAAAAGATCGCCAATCATTGGTAATTGGAATCTATAGCTTTTTGAGTTTGTACACATTATCTATTATCCTCCTTTCTTAGGTGCCAAAAGAATTGGTACAACACATGGACTTAAAATTTCTCTTATCAATCATTTCTTCAACTATTATTCTACTTGACTATTTAACTCTATGAGTTCATCTAGTGTCAATATACCTTGTTAGATAAACTTTCTCAAAGAATTAGATTCATATGATAACTTATTCTTATCACAAATGGTAATCCTTGAGGTGAATTATCAAAAATAATATCAAATTATATTCTTCCATTAGCTTAGAATTTCAAAATGAGCTATAATATCATCCTATTTTTTTCATTTATTCATTTCTACTTGTATGTACACTTAGGAAGAACTACAAAATAGTTTTTGGTTTCTTCTTATATCTTTCACAAAATACTTACCATTTGAGCTAACAATATTTTGGAAATAATATTCATTATTCACCCTCTTCTTTTAAGGGTACATGAGTAAACATTCCACTCTATCTTTCTTTAATCTATAAGTATTTTCTCTATCATATAATGTATATTTTTTCTATCAAAATGTCATGGTTTACCCAAAAAAATATGACAAACATTTATAAGCATGATGTCACACAAAACATCTTCATATATTCTCCAATCATAAATTTCACAAGATATTATTCACTAGCCATAACTCTATGATCCTTTTATAACCTAAATACTCCATAAGGACTAGGATACTCTGCCCTTTTCAAATTTAATTTTTCAACCATCTCATTTAAATCTAAATTAAACTATTTATATATTAATCTCACAACAATTATCTTTAATTTTTTGTATCTAGTTCTAAAAAATGTTTTCCTTTGCATTGGTTTGACCAAATCACTAGTAGGCTTAAAAAAATTATTGTTGTTAGCAATGATTCACCTTTCTTTGACATATTTACTCTTTCATGTGGTGCTCTTTCTTCATCAATGTGTGCATCTATCATGGTTCTCTTAGGGATTTTTCATAGCCTCCTTTAGAAGAATTAGTATTTATTTCATACCTTCCTCTATCCCTATCATATCCTTTATAATCAACATAATCAAATATATCTCTATATCTCTAATAATGATCAAATATGTTCAAATACCAACTTCTAGTATCATCATTCTTTTATGATTCATCAAATTTATATGCTTCTCTACCTCTACCTTGATATCTTCTTCTTGGTAATCTACCATATTTTCCTCCAATTCTCTTTTTAATTTATAATTTGTAACTAAACTTGTTTCCCTCCTTTAAGGCCAATTGATATGCTCCCTCAATAGATTACATTTCTAACATGTTTATCTTGTTTTTATTAAACCTCAATTTAATATGCATGCTCTTAAATTTTCATCCTATAATATTCTTCAATATACTATTTCACAAAAATATCTTTTTTTCCTAAATTTTGTAACCTTCTCAATAAAAATGGCTAGTAATTTATATAGATTAACTTATATTTCAATATATATACCATTTCATCTCATTTATAAATATTTTACTTTCTTTTTCTATTTCTCTCTAACTAAATTTCTTTCCACCAAATAGAAGCATAACGTTTCAACTTAGCCTTAGAAAATTAACTATTCAAGATTTGAATATTAGCATAATTAGGAATATCAACTCTATTTTTCTTTCCAATAATGGAATTTATTTAAACATTGGTTTTTTCAATCTTGTACTAAAAATGTTCAAATAGATCTAGTTTTCCATCTCAATTTATTCATCACTGCTTTCTTAAACTCTAGTTTTAGGACCTCTTATCTAGTCTTATTCAACATCATCAAGGTAAAATCTAAAAAAAACTCATTAAATTGAACATCTCGTCAATGTATTTTGCAGCATGGATTACACCTTGACATTTATCTATCCTAGGAGTAATTTTATATCTAGACTGAATATACTCTTATGCAAACTACCTCTAGTCAACAATTTATTTCAAAACTAACTCAAAATTTAGCAAGGAATATTCTACCCAATAATACAATGTTGGAAGACTCCCACCAAGAAATCGTCTACTCAACCACTCAATGCCAAAAGATTATATTCTTCCCCCCTTAGAGATATAGAATTCTATGTATAATTACATACAACTAAATCTAGTCTAAAGATCAACCTCAAGTTTGAACAAACCATACTGTGATAATCTCACTTATTTTTAAGATTCACAAAATTTTCTCTAATACCATATTACACAAGACTAGGGTGAATGGTCCAATTAAGGACTATCTAACCATGCAGTAAAATGTAAAATCATAATATTTAACAATAATATCACTTTTAAACACAATGCACAGAAAAAATTAGTGTTTAAGTGTGAATGAATAACATAGAAAATGATAGATGAAAAGAAGCTTGAATGAGTTAGATGAAGTAAGATCTTTCAAATTTTAGAACTATCTTTTTATTTGAATTTCCTCAAAACTCATATCTCATGTGTAGCTACTCAAATTGGTCTTTCCTTATACACTCCATTCTAAACATATGTTATCATGTTTATTTTCCCATAAATAATATCATGATAATATAAATATCAAGTTCACAAACCATACTCTGATATTCTTACTTTTTTTTCAAGATTCACAACATTTTCTCTAATAATATATTACACAATACTAGGGTGAAGGTTCCAATTAAGGACTATCTAACCATGCAGTAAAATGTAAAATCATTTTAATAATATTATTACTTTTAAACACAACACAAAAAAAATTAATGTTTAATTGTGAATGACTAATATAGAAAATGATAGATGACAAGAAGCTTGAATGAGTTAGATGAGGTAAGATCTTTCAAATTTTTGAACTAGATTTTTCTTTTAATTTCCTTATAAAATAATATCTCATGTGTTGTTACTTAAATTGGTCTTTCCTTATACACTCCATTCTAAACATGTGTTATCATGTTTATCTTCCCATAAATAATATCAAGATATCCTTTAATCTAGGTGGATATATAATGATCTTTACTTCATGGAAACATATCACATCAACCTAGGGAAATACACTAAGGACCAATATTCTAAGTATTAAATGATTTAATCATTAGCCATCCTTGGAATTAGGCATACCTCCTTTTGTAGCATGTATTCCAATGATGACATGCAGAGTCACCTTTAATGGTTCACCTCAAGCTAGCAACCACCAAATTCATTATTGTGTTACACATGACCCCTCTAGGACTCAAATTCAAATATGAAACATTGGGAATTGATAGACTATTTAAAATATTTTCAAAATTAATCCTATTCATTATCTTATTTAGGTCCTCAAGATAGAAAATGTGGGTGTGGTTATTATATATTCATGAAACTTGGATAAAATAGGTAAGACATTTGGGTAAGATTAGGTTTCCAAACACAACTCAAGATACTCTATACTCTATATATCGGCTATGGCCTTTTACAAAAAAAAATACTCTAGATACTCATTACCACATAAATTTTGGATGTTTATTGTTTCTACAATGACATTTATTAAACTTGATTAATATAAAAAATAATGTAACTTGGAATGAAGTATTGGAAACCTATCACACTTTATTAAAAAAACAATTGGAAAACATGGAAAATACTTATTAAAAAAAATTAAAAATTAAAAAAATTGTTGATGCAAGATTAATTTAGGCTAAGGATGCTCCAACATCATATTCTTATTTCTCGCAATAAATATCAACTTAAAATTAGCTACCAAAGATTAGAAAATTAGAAAGATATTTTATTGGTATTGTGGTTGATTTCACTGAGTCTTGAAGAATATTTGTGTTATCACTTATACTCTAGATAAAAATGCTTGATGTCAATAGTTTTATGTTATTTCATATGTAACATTTATATGCTTTCTCAAGGGATAAATAAAAGCTCATGGGATACCTATTATTTTGAGTCATCATTATGATACTCAAGAATATGAATCCACAAAATTGATTGAGTTTAGTCCTTTGGGAAATCTCTATGCTATCATAGTTATTCATATGATTAGTAATGATAGAATCATGACCGCATCCTCAAATAAGTAATTTGGTGAATTAAATCGAAAAAACTAGTTGATAAAATATATAAATATCACTCAATAGTTGGTCTTTGTCAATGTAATATGTTTAAAATTTAATTTATTCAATTAATTTATATGTTAGTAGTTTGTTGAAGCTATACATTTTAAAATACTTTGATTTTTGAATTTGATAATTTCATATTGAAAGTAAAGTCTTTGATAGTTTTCAAATCATCCAAAATTATTTTAAATAGTATCCACAATAACAATAAAATATTATATAATTACTTAAGATTTAAATATTCTTGTCATAATTGATTTATATTTATAAATACAATATTAATTATATATTATAAGTATTACAAAATATATAAATGTACTACATTTAATAGTTTTTTATCAGTGAAATTAGCCTTCAATGCCATACTCATTATACTAAACTAGGAAAATACTTTTTTATGATTGCCCCCATCATGGAGGACTTGGTATCAAAAATTCCCATTAGGAAATACACTACAAAATCCCACATGGGAAGCTAAACAAAAGCCTCCAAGAGTAACTATAGATACTAATTACTATTCACAGCATATCTCCTAATCTTACAACTCTATAAATATTGATATTACATATTCATATATAAAATAACCTATATTGTAAAATTGTTGCTCAATGTCCTCCTTCTCTGAATTATAGGAGGTATCTTCCACAAAAAGGTTTCTTCTAGTCATGGGGAGGGAAAAACCCCAATGGAAAATGTCAAAAATTCAATCCCCCATTTCGATTGGTGCTTGTAGAGGGCATCATTGAAACAAGCTACAAAGATAATGAATAATATCCATAGTCGACAAGGAGTGCCTTGAATGCTAGCCAATATCCAAACCCAAGGTGGAAACCAAATGACCATGTCATCTAGAATAGTTTTGGTATATCCATGTAGGATGTATCAAATATTGTCATAACTTGAATCACCTCTTTGAACTCTCTAGATTTCAAAGAGACAACAAAAATTGATGATATGTTTGTGTTCACCCTATACTTTCAGTTACATGTGTTGTAGATAAGAACAAATTTCCTCTAATTACCCTCACAACATGGATCATAATCATAAAATTCACCTTGAATATCTTCTTGAAATACAAGTCTAATATTTCTCCCAAAAATGATTTCTTCCTTTTCTTGGCTACCAATCTCACTATGGTATCACAGAGATGATGCCAATAAAAAAATGGTGGTAATTTGATACATTTATGAGTTTTTTGTACATAATAATTGCATATCTTCCTATGATCAATTATATACCAAGGACTCTTCTTCTAGATCAAATCCTCCATCAAGTTTTCACGTGTTTCCATTCTTCTCATCATTGTATCATCGTCATTCATAGAAAATGATAGGATCATTATTGAATAAGACGGGATCTAAATTAATTTATTTAGACAATGTCTTCTAAATGATGAACCCCTTCTCAATGTTTATGGAGAAGTTTTCTAACCTATTCACGTGGGGATTGATTTCCTTATATGTCTATTTTATAGTTTAGTCTTCTAGTTAGTCTATGAGTGGCCAAATTTGGCTCAATATCCTGTTAATTTTCTAATTTGGTGTCCCCTTATTTTTATGGCATAAATGATAGCCATGGAGTTACTTTCCACTTTCACTTTTTTATCCCAAAATGATTGCATGATTATAATCCCAGAGGAGCACCTAGGCCTCAATTTCATTATTCATTCATTTCACTAGGCCCTTTGAAGTTGCTCCAACTAGGAAGCCTTCATGGCTTCTAAGTAGACAACCAACATCAAAATCCTTATGATTTCCTCTCGATGTTTCGTTGAAGTTAAGTTTAAATTATCCTTTGCATGGGATATAAACATATTATGGTCCCTAAATTCAAATTTGGATTAATCCAATCCATCCCATGAATAAGGTACTAGAAAATAATTATTGTTATATTATATAGTATATATAATTAATGAAATATGGTAACCATATTTGATATAAAACTTAGCATCAATGTTTAAAATAGAGAAAAAGTTGAGTAATAACAAATTATTAATACTTCTCTTGTAAATATAAAATTATATATAATAGCTATTAGCATAATATTTATAACAAATATGATTATTTAAAATGTTAATTATATTTGATATGAAATTTACATATTTTTTACAAATAAAAAAGTTAACTAATAATAAATATTTTAAACTCTTGCCATATCTTGTAGTAAAATTATAAAAGGTCATAAAATGTGATAAATGTTGTTCATGTGGTTCCATATAGTCATTCCTAACTATTATAAAAAACAATGTTTAAAAAATAATAATGTGTTCATTTAAATCTTATCTCATATATTTTAGTATTAACTCAAATCATTTATTTATTAATAATCCACATATATCATTTTATTAAAAGAATTAGTTAACAAAAAAGAATAGTAATGTTTTTGTAAGAAGTATTCTTAATAATTGTCCTTAAATTTACTTCCTTCGGTATATAAACAGGTGGATGACAAGTACCAATATTCTACAGACATTATGGATAATGGAGTGCATGGATGGTTTAGCTTGAATCCTATGGTTGGCTTTTGGATTATTTTTCCAAGTCAAGAGTTTCAAAATGGAGGTCCTACGAAACAAGAGTTAACAGTCCATGCAGGACCCACTTGCCTTGTTGTGAGTACTCTAACCATTAATTTAAATATTGTTTAGATGTGTCTAAAAGCATATGAAAAAATATATATCTTTTTTTTCTTTCAATTTTACTCCCTATTAAATGTTGATATGTATAGGTTTGGTATAGCTCATTTTGAGTGTTTAAATTTTCTTTTGTTTTGTATTTATTTATTTAACAATTTAAAGTTCCTTTCTTTATTTTTTATTAAAAATATTTGTCTATAATAATTGAATTATTGGAATTAATATATTATAAGTAATTGTAAATATTATTATTATATCGTAATAAGAAAAATTGTGTTATATTAATCTTTTTTTACCATCTTAAATAATCATGTATCTCATCACTATTAGAACATCTAAGAGATAGTGTCATATATTGCATCTAATATTGATAAGTATATAGAATGGTTGGGAACTTCTTCTAATAAATAGAGGGTAAATGAAAGACTAAGACAAAACAAGACCTTTAGATATGAAAAAAAAATTATCTTTTTTAATTGTATCTAAAATATAGTTGAAAATAAATAATATGGAAAAATCTATGTAAATGAAAAGATGCTAAAGATATATAGCAATAATAATGTCACATTTAGAGTATGACAAGAGGTCTAATCCAAAAGAATTTTTTTGGTAACACATCTTCAAGGAAAATAGTTCAACTATCACCCTTAGCCTCTACATAATACTGCCATATTATGTTGCACTATCACCCTTAGCCTCCAAATACCTTGCAACTAAGATGATAGTATGTAATTATCATATACACTTGATCATGAGTCTCTTTCTATCTAGGGCCTCAACTTGCCACCTCTTTCATACCTTCTTGTCTTGATTTGCAACCTATCAGCTTCAGTGAGATGGAGAGAAATAGGCATATCTACATGCCTTTAAGATTATCTTAGGTGATGAATTTCTTAAAGGGGACAAGAGGGTGTTAAGTTCTATTTTGATATTATCTCCTTCTTGCTTTCAAACTATATGGATTTGGCATAGGATACATAATTTCTAGATGTATTAGCCTATAGATATATTCAAGACTATCTCCTCCTGTCAGCCACCTATTATGAAGTTGTTACTACATATAACAGAGCAATAGGTGAGACTCCACTAGGGGGTTTACTCCCCTGTGAATGAATTCCATGCATCCCCGTATGTCTTTAAAGCTTTGTAGACTAGTTTGACTAGCAACTATGAGGTTGTCTTCAGGCACTCCTTACTTGTGGATAATGCTCAACCAGGAGAGAATCTGTCAAAAAAAATTGTGGAGGTCTTCACAGATCTTAGATTTCTATTTCACCATGTTCTTCCTCGGCCCTTCACTATTTCTCCTACCCCCACATCCACTCCAGATCTAGTGTCTCCTTAACAAACTGTCAACACCTTGGCTTCTTCCTCCACTAGCTCCATTTAATTTATTTTTCATGTTTTCCTCCTAGCTACTCTAGTTTTGTATATGCTTAAATCTTCAGCTTGAGA
Organism: Sequoia sempervirens; assembly: GCA_007258455.2. Classification (NCBI taxonomy): domain Eukaryota; kingdom Viridiplantae; phylum Streptophyta; class Pinopsida; order Cupressales; family Cupressaceae; genus Sequoia; species Sequoia sempervirens. The sequence goes on from VDFB02058242.1 coordinate 773,203,714, forward strand.
ATGGCTTCTATGCATCTGTGGATACTTGTAATTTCTAATTTTATTATCTTTAGGTGAGCTATCACCTTTTTATCTAAATATAATAATAATGGGAGAGAAGAAGTGGAAGAAGAAACAATCATTTATGTGACATAGATATAATTTAGAAAAACTCTTTTAGAAAAAAATTAGCTTCCAAAGTATCAAAATCAATGTATTCTTAAAAACAATAATGTTACAGTACACTATAAGGCTTCATGCCTTCCAATAAGATCAATGCTCATGTGACTTGGATGAAAACCAACAACATAACCCATGCAATATATGTGCATAATGCTTCCATCCCAAGCCCAAATATATAGACTTAAGGAGGGCCAAAAAATTATTGAAAGGGAATATTGTGGGATCCAACAAGGTCCCAAAATACCATGGTAAAAATTCTCATAACCCACTCTCCATATTGGACCCATTTTCTCCATTCAAATATCATCCATGACATTTCATAACATGCATCATAAGTGGGTCAAGATTCCTAGTCCACTTTGTAACCTCTGACATGCTCTTACGCCTGTCATTAAATCTCTTACACATATTACAATATCATAGATGCTCTTCTACACCTTACATAACATATGTTTTTCACATCATATAATTAAATACATATAACATAAATTTCAAGTAAAATTGAATTTGCACGTGGTTGTTTATGCAATATCCACACAAGCTAGCTAAAGAAGTAGTAGACATAAATGTTGAGTAGATAGCCACACAGCCTAGCTATTAAATTTGTGCATGGTTGTCTATGTATTCAAATTAGAGTGGTGCCTAAAATGATGGAAATAAGTATGGTGGCCCAAGAAATCCCACTATATGATTGGAACCCCTCTAGAGAGATTATAAACTAACAATAGGTTGCATGTGTGATTCGCAATCTTGCATGTGTGGTTCACAATCGCATACAAATTACAAGCTAGTTGAATTATTTAGATATTTTTTAATGATTAGATCCACCTCATCATCAATCTTGGCATTGGCTAGGAATTTTAAAAAAATGCTAACTTCATGATAGTAGTGTCACATAGTCACCTCCTCAAAATTATCAAGGATATTCCAAGCCTGATAGAGGATATTATCAATCTTCTAATTTGGAGACACAAGCACTTGGGACAGTACATTTAGGATAAAGTTGAATATATGTAAATGCATGTATGTAACAATAAATAAGGATGGGTAGGTATGAGGAAAGAGCAAAATTTAGCACAACATTGTGTCACTTATCATTATATAATTCAATTAATTCATTCTATCAACGTGGACCCAAAACTAGATGGGAATTGACATGGTTATGGAGATTTTAGCATTCCATTTCAACCCCACATTGATCTGCTTGTGAATCCTAAAATGATCATGGATTTCAAAGTGTATGAGCATTCTAATCCATGCATGAAAAGTAAATCTTAATAAATAAAAGATTATGGGGTCCATGTAAAGCAATGGATCCATCTCAATTTCCTCATGTTCCTTTCCTTTATTTGAGTTCTTTATAGGGACCTATAGAGGAATTTATACTAAAATACTCCACACATTGTGGCAAAAAATAGTGGTATCACATTTTAAGCATGGCCAATAAATATAGTACATTCCCTGATTTCTTAGCATAATATTGTTAGTGACAGTATTGTTGATGGTCAAAACAACACAACAACATTAAATAGAATATCTCTATTCTATTTCTCCTAAAAAAGAAAGATAACATATAGTAATCTAACTCCCAAGGTCCTAGTAGTTGCTTCTCAACTATGTTGATATTGCTCAATGGTCAATGTAACTATAATGTTCAAGGGGCCTTTCCTGGTAATAAGGAATAAAATTGCATTGGATCAACTAACCTACGTTTAGGGGGGGGGTTTAAATAAATATAAAAAAAGATAGATCAAAGCTTCAAAATAATAAATCATGAATAAAACTTCTTAATATCTAGACATGCGCATTAATGATGAGTGTTTCTTTATCCAACCAAAACCACAACATGATGCAATCCATAGAATAATCTACACCATTGCATACATTCATAGTGCTAATTCAACGATCACAACCATTCACCAAAACTTACTTCAAAATTTGAAACAAACCATTCACTCATCATTAAAACACATATCAAATAGACATAACAACAATTTCATTCATAGATAATTCAATGAGATCATCTTGAATCTGATTTCCTCTATTGATTTGCATCAAATAGAAAACATTTAGGCACAACAACTCACTAGCATATGGATTGATTATAATTAATTAATCTTATCAAAGAGGTCCAAAATTTAACATGTAAACTATATAAAAACTATAAAAAGAGTATCCAGTTCAACTGAACTTTTTAAAGTATCTTGCTAACAATTCGTAAAATCCTAAGACTATGATTCCTATATGCTATCATCAGGTGGAAAATATTGCTTCAATTAGCCAACCTTTACAAAATAGAGCCCAAAAGTACATATATACATGCCATGTGCAAGTTCCTCTCAATCAGAAACTTAGATCCACAAATTAAGGAATCAGGACTGCACGAAGGAACTAGACTATTGATCTTAAGTTACAAGGCTTGATTGCTTTGTTGCACAAAATTATGCCATCCCAAAGAGAAGGTGGAACTAGTAGAAGAGAGCTTGAGTCCAACTTGTGTCAAAATCATGCAAAGTAGGAGAGGAGAAGTTATCTACCAAGAAGAGAGTGTTTCGCTGCTAGCTCACTCCTATGTTGCATGTTCAAGGGGATATTCATCATAACTAGAGAACATTTGTTGAAGAACATCCAAATCAAGCCCATCTAACCAACTATCCTCAAATTTGATCCTCTTCAATTCTGCTGAGGTGAATTCCCACATATCCTTCAACTTAATTAGTTCTCTTCTGGCAGCCTTTACCTCATCCCTGATGTCCATGAGTTTGTCCAATAGCAAGTCTTCTCCATTATCCTCCTTTTGCATCACTTCCTTGAATCTACTACTCCACTACTCCTTCAACTTGTCCAAAGGAAGATCCTCTTTGACTGGGATGTCCACGTTGACCAAAATGGCAACTACTGCCTCCAATTCATCAATCTATTCGTTCAAATCCTTGCTTGCTTCTTGAACCTCATTCTTATGCTCATAAATGAACTTGGATTTCAATCTTATTATGCTCACAGTCTTCTCAATAAAATTTACATTTCCTTCCTCAAGAATTGACTGCTCCAGGAGAGTTGTTTTGGGCATTTTTTCGATGTCTTTAAGCTTCTTGACATATTCTTTGTATTCTTCATCTTTCTTTTCTAGGACTTCAACATGTTGATTCATCTCACCTACTAGCTCAAGTACTTCCTTATGAATCTTGAAACTGTCAGTTAGCAACTCATCAACCTCCTGATTGAGTTTATCAATCATCCTATCAAGCATCCCTACCTTACTATTCATTTGTACCAAGTCATCGACTTCCTTCTTACTTAGTAAGACTGGGGTTTTTGGAGCAACAACTTGTTGAGACACCGAAGTGGAGACAACCTTCAGGAATTTATGCAACTAATCCAATTGGGCCTTAAGCTCATCCTTATTTTCTTTGTCCTTAATCATTCAAGATTTGGTGGAGGAAGCTACAATATCAATTAAGTTCATTTGTTGGTTCCTCGTAGGTCTTCCCAAATTGACAAAACCCAATTGATAATCAGTTATGTCCATGTCCTCTATATCCTTATCCACCACTGGAATTGCACATTCAACAATAATTTCCCCTACATTCGTGAGCTTGGTGGAGTGAAGAACTCTGGCCTTCTTTTTAGGTCTTTCCTTTTCAATCTCCTTCATCATCTCATCCCAATTGAGAGGTTGAGGTTGAACTATCTGTTTCTTCTCTAAATCAATCTTCAACCATGTAGGAGCAGCAAGATAAGTGACCACTTGTGTTGAAGAAGAGGCAGTAGTGGCAAAAGATAATGGTTGCAATATAGTGTTCCTAGGTTGAGAATCAACCTCTTGCACATTATGTTGTTCCCTTTATGCATCTGCTTGTGCAAGTCTCTCAGCCTCTTCTTTATCTTTTTGTTCTTACAATCTTTTAAACTCCAACTCATTTTCTAGACGTTCTTCTTCCAATCTCTTTTCTTCATACACCTGGTCTCCTTTTCTCTTTCAAGGTGCTATGCTTCCTCTTTTATTTTTTGTGCTACTTCTACAACCTTGAATTTAGCCTCAAGGGCTTATCTTTCTCTTCTCTACTTGGCTCTTTCTTCCTCAAGATCATGGATTTTCTCCAGCATGGCTAGTTTATCTCTTTCATCTTTAGCTTTGAGTTCCTTCTCTCTTTGTTGTTGTTGCTTAGCTAATTCATCAACTCTAGCTTGAGCATCCAATTCCCGTTGCTTCATTAATGCATCAGATTGTGCCTTAGCATCAATCTCCTTTTTTTAGCTAGTGCCTCAGCGTGTGCCTTGGAATCTACTTCCCTTTTTGCATCCTCAAAGAACTTCCATTGATTTTCCTCTGTTAGAACATGATCAATCCCTACATCCTCAGTTATATCAAGAGAAGCAATCACATGAGTCTCCTTTCCAAATGGAGTAACCTTAGAATCAATCTCAATATCATGAATTTCCACCTCAGGCTCCTTCTCCTTCAAGGATTCAGCTTCTTTATGGAGGGTTCCTATAGGCATTTCCTCACTTGGTTGCTCTGTGATAAGAGGTTGAGTTGATGCCTCTCCTGCAACAGATGTTGAGGCACCAGATTCCGTTGCAACCTCCTCTCCCTATGCTTCAGTAAGATCCTGAGTAGCAATTTCCTCTCCAGAATTGGGAGGGAAAAATTCCAAGGGCTCCTTAGGAGGCATTCTTCTTTTTGTCCTCTTATATTGGGTGGTTCCTGTAGCCTTTCTCTTTTTGGAGGTCTGATCCTCTAGTTTTTTAGTTCTAATCACAACCCATTGAATACTTCTATCCAACACTAGCCTTGTAATCTAATTTATGGAAACTAACTCCTCAGCATTCCAATCCACTGGATCAAGGTCTTTGGTGCCTATACTTTCAGCATCATATTAAGCATCCAATGTCACCCCATCATCTGATAATGTCTTAGGGGTGTCTTCCTTTACCCCATATTCAACCATGAGTGGGATAGGAAATCTTTCAAAGATTCTTCTCTTCGGATCATAATCATCTTGTAAGTCCATCCAGAAATCCTCCAATAGATTAAAGTGCTTGTCAAAAATAGTGGGGAGCAAACCCTGCATCTTGTGTTTAGGATCAAAATGTTTCCTAGAGGTGTATAAACCTAACTTCAAATAAATTAGCTTCTCACATATTTCCTTGGCTTCCACATTATGTGCACAGCCATACTCACCCAACTTCATGGTGAACTTGTGACAACCAATCTTGTGTTTGTTACCAAATTTGAAGTTGACCCTTAAAGCCTAATAGATGAACTCCATTCAAACTATCATGTTGCTGCAACACCTGGGCAATAGATGGGGGTGGCCATCAAAACTAGCCAGCCTAAAATAGGTAAATTTTGGGTATTGGATATACCAATGTCCCCACTCTGCAATGAAGGACATAGCCTCTCTAATCAATCTATAACCAACATCTCCTGTTAGCCGGTTTATGATGACATATAAAAATGCATCATTAACCCTCTTGCAGTGTGCCTCTGAGGTCTGCAAGGTGAGCTAGTCATAATGATCCCATATATTTTTCTATCCTTGGGCTTCTCCCAATATACCTATTGCATTCAATCCTGGATAGATACCCCTTCTAGCAACTGCATAGATCACATAAGAGGTCATGAAGAAACTCTTGGTTTCTCTCACTCTAAGCATTTGATTGTGTATGCAATCTGACACAATCATGGGCCCATCAAATTTTTATTTGCCATCTAGGATAGTTTAGATGAATGGAAACATCCATTCCTTAAACTAAGAGGCATCCCAAATACTCTGGAGAGCATCATTATTATATATGCAATCTTCTTGTAGAAGTCTACCCTTTTAAGCTGATTAGGAAGCTTGGCTAAAGACTTCTTCTCAATTCTCATCCAAGTTTTGTTCATATGATTCTAGCTAGCTTCCTTCTTATCACTGTATAGCTTTAGTGCTTCTACTTCATTGAGCTACTTGGGATTTTGTGGAGTTGGTGTGTTGAACATAAATCTTATCATTTGTGGTGTTAAGTTGATGATAATATTTCCCTATGAATCCACACATTGCTTGGTGGCAAGGTTGTATGCTCCAGCTGCAATAATTATCAACTCAGGAGATTGAACTGATAGGGGGAAGAGGACAACATGTGCCAGTCCAAATTGGATAATTCTCTGAGTCCTCCTTGTTACTTCCTCACCAAAGGTCTCCAGAAGTAACTCCTCATAACTAAATGGGCCCAGGTTGGTATCAGTGATGTCCGCCCATTCAGAGTCCACCTTACTAGCCACAAGAGTAGCTTCCCTGTGTTTGTACCTCAGGGTATAAGGGATTTGCTCCACCTTTATCCTTTTGGGTTTGAATCATTGTCTTGAGTTTTCTACCAGTTGACTCCTTTGAAAATCCTCCTTCGATGCTCCTGACATGTCTTACTTTTGCAATAAAACCTCGTATTAGATGAACAAAAAGCATAAGAAACAATACATCATCTAATACCCTCTTCTCTACTTCCTCAGGACCAACTTTCATACTTAGTCAAATTTGATATTAACCAGAGGTAGAACCAAAGCAAAACAAGGCACGAAAACCATTTTAGCACAAAGCGGAATGGGGACTAGAACCGAGACGAAACCGGAATCGGGATCGAAATGGAAACCAAACCTAGAACCAATTGCTAGTTCCCAATTCAATCTCCACTTCGGTTCTACTTTTGTTAAAGGGCTAGTGTGAAGACCAAAGCCAACAATAATTGGAAGCAGGGACATTTTGGGAATGAACACCAAAATGTAAATAACCACAGGACGAGTATGTTCCCGATTCGACTTCTGCCAGTTTTAACATAAAAAATAGAGCACTCATTTTTTTTTTGAAGACATGGTCACATGAACCTAAGGACCCGAGTCACATGGGTTAACAATGGGAAACACAAAAGGGGCTTAATTCACCCTTTAACCACATAAAAACCAATTTTAACCTTAAGGTTGGATATTTTGTAAAAGTCATCAAGCAAACACTAGTTTTCCTGACAGGTCGACTCAGAAAATTAGGGCATCAAACGCCCGACATGGAAATCACAGAATCAACACAAAAGAATGATCAGAAGGGTCTCCAAATGAATCTACAAGCATTTAATAGATGGAGAACCCAACCAAACGAAACCCTAGTTAGAAACTAGGGCATGACAAAATGGACCTGTCACGAAAGCGACAACAGAACGAAAAACAAACAAAATGGAAAGAAAAGAAAACAGAAAATAGAAAAGACAAAACAAAAACAAACAAGACCAAGGAAAGAGCAAAGATTGACAGAAAAAGATTTTGTCGACACGCCCAAAACAAAAGGAGCAAGAACATGAAAACAAAATGACAAAGCAAACAAGAAAAGAGCGAGAAGAGACCCTACCTCAAATTTCCAACAAGGAAAGGCTGATACCTTGACAAAGATTCGCTCACCAACACGCCTCCACAATCAAATCGTGTTATTCTCTCAATTCACCTAGCTCTGGTTCACTAAAATAACTTAAACAATAATGATAATGAGCTAGTTAACCTCAATTAAGGTTTTAAAATTATTTCATGTGTGAGGAGGCTGTAATTAATGCCATAAATGTGGTTGGTCAGGGGCGGAGTGAACGACGCAAAATGAACAGTTAACTCTCATGAACATCAAAGGCAAGGCGGACATGGACCCGGATCCGAGAGAGAACAAGAAACTTCACCAAGTTTCCTACCCAACATTGGTTCTGGTTCTGGTTCTACAAAAAGGACAACCAACAAAAAATGAAAGGGAAACAGGGGTGGAGTCAGAACCAAAACCGGACCGGGAACTTTTAAAAAGTTTCAAGTTTAGTTCTGATTCTGGTTTCATTCCTGACCAAGGAATGAACACAAGACAAAGACAAAATAACAACAGGAAGTGGAACCAGAACAAATAAATTGGACAAATTTCAAAAAAGCCAATGAGCGGGAGTAGGATCGGAACAAAAACCAAGTTCAAAACTTTTAAAAAGTTCAAAGTTCAATTCCCATTCTGGTTCTGCTTCCGCCAGGGAAAAAACAAAAACACAAGGAACGACAAACAACTCAAGGGAGAAACGGACCCAAGAGCACAAGACCAACCAATGGACAACAAAAAGAACAGGAAACAAGGGTGGAACCGGAACCAAAACTGAACTTGGAACTTTTATAGAAAGTTCTAAGTCCAATTTCTATCCCGACTCCGCTTTTGCCATACCAAAGGAGACAAGGACTTAGGAGAAAAATGAACAACTCCTAAGACCCAAATAAAGCAGCAAGGACAAAAACAAACACAAGGGGGACCCATTTTCATCCAAAAACAAAATGGGGTGGTTATGCAAGGAATAACAAGTATGTCACCCCTCCAACTAGTTTTATATAATATGAAGAAATTGGAGGAGAGAGAAAATAATGCATTCAAAAAGAAAGTAATCAAGAAATATAAGTGTGTAAGCACATAGAACATCAAGGCACATAAAATGAATTTTCCTGTAACGCCCCGTCATGCGAACCCCAAAGGACAATTATACAATAATCACTGCACAATTTTTTTTTTAAATAAACATAGCATACATGTAATACATATTAAGTTATGACATGAATTTCATTTAAGTAGATTCACTAACACATACATCCCTTGGGGTACACAAGGAGACATTATGCGACTTAGATCCACACAACGACAATAAAGAATATAAGCCAAAGATATAGTCCATAACAAAGTAAACATTAACAAATGTAACACATACATGAAAATTCATTGATAAGAACCCATCTGAGTACGTAAATGCAACATATACATGATTAACTCAACACATTGAATAACAACTGCCATTAGCCACATAAGGTTTAACGTTACATTACAATACAATGTTCTAGAGATACAATGATACAAAAGTGTTTCCAACATAAATGGAAACCATACACAAGATACCATGATACAAATAAATAGATGAATACACAGTATCATAACTGGCTCCAAGACAAATACAACTTTGGAGTTGCTGAAACAGCACCAAACCGCACCTCTCGATCCTTGACTGGGGACCCAATGGGGTGCTTAGCACATTCCACCCGACCATGTGAGTCTGAAGACCCACCCCCCATGCTAGGAGCTAACAAGAAAGAGACCTCAACCAAGAACATCCAAACAGGGAACCACAAGACTCAACAACATACAAAAGTATCATAAAACTCAAGGATTACAAGAGTCAACATAATAACTTAAAGTCATAAGTCCCGTCACATAAACCAAAGCAATGACCAATAAACAAGTAACCAAAGGATGATCATGAAACACTTCCAAAACAAACTGAATTAATAAACATAATACAATTCCAAATTGCAATTAAACAATAAAATAACATCATATCACAGTACCATAAGAGTACAAGGTCATAAGTCAAATATCAATGAGATCATACAAGACCACAAAGTACACCAAAGATATATCAAGGCAATATTCCATAAATCAATATAAGTCCATTCAACCATAATCTAAAACAACTCCCATAACATACCTCCAGAGGAACACAATAAAGTAAAACACCTGGGCAACTAGGGGAGAGTGTCATCGCATAGTCCTACATGGGTTGTCCTGTGCTCTTCCTCCCAACTGGAGGCGCCAGTCCCATCTATGGCTGTCTTGTGCCCTTCCTCCCAACTGGAGGCGCCGGTCCATAGGGTGACTCATGCGGAGCCATAGACCTCTCATGAAGACGAGGTCACGACCTTGCCAACCACGGCCTTCTCAGCCTTCCATTAGCCTATAGAAGTGCTAATGAAGATGAGGTATCCTTTTTTTTATCTTATAATGATATTACTACCCAACCCTCCTAAATTAATTATTAGGTTTTCACTTAATTACTAACTCACTCGTGGGTTATCCTGTGCCCTTCCCCTTAAACGGGGCACCAGCCCCCACAAGGAGCCACTCTCCCTAGAGGCCCAACAACATAAAAACCAAGAAACCAAGGATTGTACAACATAACAAGAACATTAGATCACAACTGAGAAGCATGTGAGGCATTACCCATCTCGCTATAAATACATAATCAAAGTCTCAACAATTCCCGTACAACCCTTTTAAAATCATGAAACCAAAACACTTGCCACATCAAGGGCACATAAAGAGAGAACATCAACTGAAAAACATCTCAAACCTCTAGAAGTATCTCAAAAAATTTACACTAGGGTTTCCCCATCAAAGAACTGACAACAATAATTGCAAGGCCACAAGGACTATTTTCAATTCAAATGTAATGAGTGAATACATCAAAATAAGATCAACAACTCCATCCAGACTACATAAATCAAAGCAATATCCATTCAAACAACATCAACATCTTCGATACGAACTAACTCAAAAATCCAAGGGAAACTTCTATTTTCTCCTCTCGGAATACCCATAACTCAAAGAACTTTTCAATTTGACTCAATAACAACTCAAGCAGAACCATCAATCAGGACAATGATAACATTAACCGATTTACCACATAGGGTAAAGAACAAAAGAAAACATATGGGTTCCCAACGAATAGCAACATAAATTAAATGAGAGAAAAATCTCCAACTCAAAATCAACTCACGAAAAGTCACATCGAAAGGGTCTATCAAAACAATCCATAAAACCACACATTCAAATACAATATAACCATTCATTCAATAAAAAGTAACTTGAAACAATCTAAAAATAACATTATTTTAAAGATCAATCATTTCCAACCTTTAAGGATATCACAATATTGCGAAGTGAAGATATAATCTGATGTTTTTAAGCCATAAGACACTAATCACAAATCAACAATGGTGTCACCTCAAATAGGGAAACGCAAAAGAAAATCAACCTTTAATTCAACAAAATCACTTCATAAAACCTAAAGCCACCAACTAGGTATTCCACGGGAGACCTCAATTTTCTCCTCACAAGAACCCCCTTATAGTGGTACACAAATCACCTTCATAGCAATGACAACAATTATCTATTCATAGTTCCAAATAAAAGAACCAACCTACTTAATGACTAAAACAATTACCATCTCAAGATTCTAAATAAGTATCCATAAAGAGAACTTACAAATCAACCACTAAATGAATATAAAGGAAGTCAATTTTCAAAAGATTAAAATCCCATTTCACCAATAACCTATCCAATTCAAGAATACCCTAATCAATCTCTAGTCATGCCCATACATTTAAATTTCTCCTTTCATCTATCAACATAATTGAAAACTACTTAATAGTTGGGTAGTTAACTCATTATTATTTCATAACTACTTATGTCCAAAACATTATTTCCATTTTCCTTTCATCATACTAACTTAACACTCACTTCCAATATTTAAATTAATTGTGAAAACCATTTAAGACCAATTGTCTATACTTTAAAATGACAATAATAACAATACTCTAAATACTTAAACTACATATTAGAACTTACCACCTTAAAATCTTAAATCTATCTAAATAAATTTACACACATAAATACCTTTTAAAACCACTACATATTTATATATTTTAATTCTTTTTGAGGAGGAAATGTAAAAAGAGAATAGATCTTTTCTAAGAATCCAACAAGTCTACAAGATAAAAATAAAAATAATAACTTATTTAATTCCATAATAAATTCTATTTCCAAAATATTCACACTAAAACAAGAATTAAATAACCAATGCTGTCACATATTCATAAATTGATTTTTCTACTAAATTATCCTCTCAAGTTTGAAATTTAATAAATCAATAAATAAAAAATAGATTTCTTTCTATTTTATTATTTCCCACTATAACCAGATTCTGTTTTGTTTTAACCAGAAAAAGAAACAGAATATTTACTGACAAAATTAAATAATTAATGCAATAGTTAAATCAGTGAAATCTGAATAAATGAATTAATAAATATATATACAAATATAAGTATATATATATATATATATATTTATAAAAGTAAATTCTCATGGTAAATAAAATAGAATTTGCGTTTTAAAAAAAAAAATTTAAACACATACAAATTCGAATGGGAAATTTTAATCCCATAAAATGCATGTGATAAACGCCCGGCCGTGGACAGTCCGCAGACTATCACACGGTACCGGTTGGCGGGGTGGTGGGTACGGCCGAGGCCGAACCACCACACAGCCACAATATATAATACCAAAGCATAATACTATGAACAGTGCCGGTGGAAAAAAAATAACGAGTTTCAACAAATTTAATTTTCATTCAATATTTTTACATATGTATAAATATATATGTGTATATATATATTTATATATATATATCTAATATATATATATATATACAGGAATCTGAACATTTCAAAAATCAGGGAAAAATAATCACTGTTCTTTAATCAAGAGAAATATTTTATAACATACATGCATAACAAGAATATCATAATCCCAGAAATTCATTGAAAGGAAATTGCTCTTTAAACATATATGTATTTTTTTTAAAACGAAACAACAGAAATACTGTTCATTTCCAGATTTCAAACAAAAATCCCTTTTTAATAAACAACAGTCCAGAACCCTTCAGAAATTTCATTTTGACAAATAACAATCCCAATTCCCGGCTAAATTTTCATTGATTAAACAATAACCCCAATAGATTTTCTTCCCACAAACATTTGATTTCCAACCCTGGATGAAAATTTCATACACAGAAAATAATTTCTATTTTATTTGATGCTACCGAAAATAAATAATTAAAATGAGAAGAACCTGGCGTCCTGTGTTTGAAGAAGATTTGTAGAAGCTTAATCCCTCTCGCAGAACCAATTCCTCGCTGCCGATTGTTCCCAGCAATAGATTCCCCAAATTTTCCTTCAAACCCAACCTTCTTCTTTTATGATTTCTCCAGAAAACAGAACAAGAATGCAGTGTTGAAAACAAAATTTCTCCAGAATTCCAACCTTCCTCTCCAAACAAAGAAAACCCCTTCTTAAAATCAATACCCAGGAAACCCTTCCAATTTCCTCTTCCCGTGAATACCAGAGGTCACATTTCAAGAAATAAATCAAAATAATTATTAATCCTTAATCCCTTTTGTTGCCTTTTTCATATATTTACATTTCATTTTCTTTTATCATGCATTTGATTAAATAAACTTAAATCCACAAAATTGAACTTTTATTTGTATATATATTCATCATCTCCACAATACATTATTAAATAATTACTTCCACATTAAAATAATTAAAATCAACCATTTGTAAGATTCAAAATAAATGTAATATTTTTACCACTACTACTAATATTTATCTATTGCTTTATTTATTTATTTTTCATATTCTCTAGTTCTCTTCGACTTCCAAATGCTCTATAGGTGAAGTTTCATTTCTTGCTTTAAAACACTTCAGCTTCCTATCTCCTTATCCATTTAAATTTCTTATTATAATAATTATCTTTTCAAGATTATTTTGCTCATAATTATTATTAACTTCAATTTAACGCAACAATTCCAATCAATTTATCTAATAATATCACTTTTACTTTTAATGAATTAGTTTAATTTGATCATTTGTTCTAAATCATTTGATTTAATTTAATTGATTATTATTTTAATTTCTAATCATATTTTAAATAACCTTGCAAATCACTTATGATTTAATTAATTATTTAAACATGACTACAAACATACGATATTTTTTCACACAATCAAATAACACAGTAATCAATGAAGCACACACAGATACTCACACAAAAGTCTAGAACAACCGACACGGAGGGGCACTACATTTCCCCTAGTATAGGCAGATGAAAAAAATTAATGTAGCCCTAAAGGCATAATATATGTGGATATAGGGAAGGCATGGTGCCATCAATGTGGTTCTTATGTACATGATAGGGCATACGAGCAAATAATATGAAGGGGGAGGAATGATTCCCCCAATGTGATAGGACAATTCTAGGAACACAATAAATCATGTGAACATAAAATGTTATATAAGGCATGATATCCCTAGTGTAAAATAATAGCTTTAGAAGCATGTTAAGGAAATGAAGGTATAATGTATCAAGGGTAAAGCATTGTGCTTCATAATATAATAAGGTAGCTTGAAAATAAAGATGAGGTGAAAGAAAAATATAATAAGGATAAATTAATTTCCCTCCCCCCCAAATATAATACAATATCTCTAGAAGCCATGAAAGGACAATGAATGTACATGTGATGATTATAAAATGTTTTAAAAAAGAGCATAAAATCAAGCTAGATATAAGATAAAAGTGATAATGGTCATAAATATAGGCATCATAAGCATGTGATCGTAAATGATATTGGCATTGATGGCTTGTAAAACCTCTAATCCATGTTGTTTACCAATAAACTTGTTATGAATCATATTCACTATGGAGGATCCTCAATAGTAGCTAAATTAGTAATATCATTCGCAAAATATTATTGAGTCATATGTTTCTCACAATCATAATATTAACTTTCATTCTCAATGATAAGAGTAGCCACTTCACTTGTAGGAAACATAGATATCAATAGATTGAACTATTTGGAGATTCAAATGAGCATTCCTTCATAAAGGTGGATGAAAGGAAATAGATATTGGCATACAAATAGATCTCAAAAACCTAAAGGATTAAAACAAAAAAATATGACCTAAGGGATTTTTTTTTTTAATTAGTTATTAATCAAATATGAAAAAAATGTGAAATGTAAATTCTAAAGACCACAACAAGGGTGAGTAGGGTGTGTAAAAGATAGGATATGTCAATAAACCATATAAACCTAAAAAAATATATAGCTATGAAGTACAAATATAAGAGCGAAATGAAACCCTAATTAAATCTAAAAAGTTGATAAAGCAATAAAAATTAAATTCCTAATGATAACAAAACAAATTCTAGGGGTAAATTAGGTTGCCTAAGTAATTTTCAGATTGACAAAAAAAATTAGGAATGGAATCCCTTATACATAAATATAGGCATAATTAAATATACAATGTTTAATTAAGGAGTTAGGAATGCATAACTTGATATATGTACTAGTAAAATAAAATGAGGGGTATAAGTGTACTTAGCTATCAAATTGATGATGGGATACAAATGTCGAAGATGTGTATATTAATAAATTTACTATAATAAAATATTAATGGCCTGGATTGATAGACTATCTTGTAACTACAATAAACTCAAAATATTATATGGGTTAGAATAGCATGGAACTAATCTTTAAGGCACAAATTTGATCTAGAAATTTACAAGCTTTTGTAACCTAGCTTTGTGTGATATTATCTAATGATGTGTAAGGACTAACAGTATTAAAAAAATTCTTTAAGGAAGTTACTAAGTTGTGAGGGTCAAGTTCTCCTTAGTCAACCCCTTATAGCCTTGGGCGACAATAAAAAAAAAAATATATTTCTACAAAGAATGCTCCTTATAATGTGAATGTTATTTTTCTTCTTTAATGATAATTTGATGTGCTTATACACATTGTAGATGAATGTATTTAAATACCAAGATATGTAATGAATAGTCACACAAATGTGTACCAAGTATATTACCAATGGCTAGTAGGAAAGGGCGGGGGTTGATATTTTTAAATTAGAAAAACTAAATTTCAATTTCAATCCTAAGTGACTTAGGATTGATCAAGAGTGTCATGAGATTGGTATGAGATATAGAAAGAGGCATCAAGGAAAGTATTATATGTATGGAAGTGTGTAACTAATAATAGAGAAAATATATATGAATAAGTGCAAATGGGGTTTGGATAAGCTCAAATATATGAGAATGTGTATAAATAAAAGTAAATGGAGATAGATAAATACTAGAGAAAATTCAAAATTAACATTTGAATATACCACTTGTAATCATGTAAATACATTAAATTATTTCATCAAAGTAAACCCCAAAAAAAATGAAAATTGACATAAAAATACAAATTTCACTATTATCTAGTTTTATAATTTAAGTTTTATTTAAATTCAAAAATTAAAGTAGAATTAGAAAAACTCATTTAAATGTCCTAGAGTGGTGTATGAAAACCTCCAAGGTTTGCTTGCACCTAATCAATAAGAAGACATTGCCCTGCCTTCACCATGAACCTAACAATCTTCTAGGCCCTGCCCTGATTTGGTTCACCAACTGAACCTTGCTATAACTCTGTTCAAAGAGTCTCCACCTTGTGCTTTAACCTCAGAGGACTCAACACCTTCTTGCACTTGCAATCTTTGTCACTACACCTAGAAGAGTCTAGATGCCTACTTCATCAATTTGTTAGAACTGCTTGCAAGGGAGTTGAAGATGTTGTCTCCATGCTTTTTGCAACCAAATTGATCCATTTTCCTTGGTGACCACTCCTCAACCTACCCGATTTCATGAATTTGCCTTGGACAGGCCTAATTCCCTACTAGCCTTTACCAGTCGGTTTTTGTCTATTTGCTCTTAAACTTATCAAACAGCCTATCCAACAAAACACACTTTCAGACACCCTTTTCAGGGTTTTAAATCTTGCACTCAGTTTTAGGCTACTATCTGTTCCATACAGTTGATTCCCATACCTTTGGAGAGGAGACCTAATTAACCTAATATATAGGGTTTCACTAGTTTTTGAATCACAATTAACTCCAATGCATTGAGGGAAATCTCAAACCTTTTGGAATATGAAGACCTCACCTCACCTCACCTGGTACTGTACGGATTCCGTATAGTTATCTATTCCCCTGCCTATTCTCTTGTATTTCTCCACCAAACTCCTAACCGGGCAGCTAATACTCGCCTAGGGTTTGGTCTTTAAAATCACTGCTTGGCTCTCTTGGTTTCCTGTCATTAAATATATACAATATACTGGCTTCCCTTCCATATTCCACCAAACTCAGGAGTATCCCGTGGTCAAGGTCTATGGGGAAGCCATTTCCAAACTCACTGCTCAAAACAGTATTTACACACCTCTAAATTCTAATCTGAAGATTCTAATCAAAAACCCTACACTAAACAAACTA
This sequence comes from Sequoia sempervirens, assembly GCA_007258455.2. Classification (NCBI taxonomy): domain Eukaryota; kingdom Viridiplantae; phylum Streptophyta; class Pinopsida; order Cupressales; family Cupressaceae; genus Sequoia; species Sequoia sempervirens. Next base: position 773,220,824 of record VDFB02058242.1, read on the forward strand.
AATACAAGATGACTATTATTCTACACTATCCTATGGGCATGAACACGGTCTTAAATCAACAAATACATTGCCTGCAAGTTCACTGTTTCTTAAGTACACGGGCAGATACAGAAAATTCAGTCTTTTTCTATTGTTTGCAACCCTAAACTTATCTTCTATGCATGTATTCTCAATCAATGAACTGTCCACAAAAGAAAAGAGACTTGAAAATGTTAAAAATCCCAAATCCAACGCAAATCAGTGCATATATTCCATAAACCTCTCGGTTGTCTGAAAACACACGGGGTTTTCAGTAAACACAAAAAAAAATTACAGAATATGCTAACTGTCTTCTATTATTTCACAACAAAACTTTATTCCAATGATCTCTAACTACTTGCCACGAGCCAATACCTCCATCTTGGAGTCTTTTCCATCATTCAAGGGGAGATTGCACGCCTCCATATCCCTGATTTCAAGGGAATCCAAACTAATTGAATTGCATGCAACCTAACAATGTTGCCATGCACTTTGCAATATTCTTGCAACTTCACCATTACCCTTCTTTTTAGGATCTCCAACTCATTAACCTCGAGTTAACAATCATCTAAACTTCCCTTGGCATCTTCAAACAACGAAGATATGGCTATAACAAATTTAATGCTTTAAATCCTAACATTTGTTGTCCTAAGCCAAACAAAGCAAAATTTAACACTAATGATAACTAATGAAGGTTTTAGTCCCAGTGACTAACTCTTCACACACAAATGCAAGACCTCCTAAGGTCCAAAACAACACACCAAAATCCCTGACTTGGCTAAAGTCAGTACAAGCCAAAATTGCAAACAAACAAGGTGGAGGTCAGCCTAGGTGCTCCTGCACCATAGAGTATCAAACCTCAATAGTTGAATGTTGTTTGAAAAAAATTATGCCCTTGGTGATTATATAGTTCAACTACTTTTCTAAAAAAGTTATTTTTTTCTAATTGAACTAGTATTAACATATTCAAATTATCTAATTGTATAACTAACATTATTTTTTATTGATTACTTGGCAGGTGTTGCATAGTGGTCATTACATTGGGAATAATCTTGTATATTTGATAATGGAGAATCTTGGTAGAAATTTTTTGGTCCATTTAAAGTGCACTTAAATTTAGCTCCACAACCTAAAACCCCATCTACACTTTGGGATGATGCCAAGAAACAAGTACACAACACTTAAATGAATTTAACAAATAATAATATATAATTTATAATTATAAAAAAATAGCATTGGCTAAATTCTAATATCATAGATTTTAAAATAATATAGTGATCATTTTACTTTTATTGTGTATATTTGTAGAGTCTTAGTGAACAAGTGATGTGGCCATATTCTTTTCCCAATTCTATTGCTTATTTAAAGAAAGACCAGCGTTGTTCTATCTCTGGAAGATTACTAGTTCAAGATAAGTAAGTGCTCAATTTTTTTTATGATAAATAATTGACATTATTCTTTTGTAATTTCAATAATAAAATGTTCAAAGAGAAAAAAGGTAAAAATGGCATTAATCTCTTTACCACCTATTATGTTAGTTTAGGTAAGTCTCTATCCAGTAATCATACTAGATTAGGTTGAACTTTCTCTACCATCTATCATGTAATATCAAGTTTAGTTAACTTTCACATATCATGTTTTTGTTAGCTTCATCTTTGTTCTATATAATGAAGGGTGTTTTATAATCAATTTTGGTAGCTAATATTATTTTGCTATATTTTTTCTATTAGTTTACTCTCCTATAGATCTTAGAGGAAGATTTAATGATTTAACAAATTCTAGGATAAGAATGTTCCTTTATTTCTAAATGGTTTTAAATTTTATCCACTCAAACCCCTTCCCATTGTGAGGTTCATTTCATTTGTGTCATTTTTTTCATGTATCTTTTTTATGGAGTAGTTTTTATTTTAGATCTCACACTACAACCATTGGAGTGCCATAAACTAATTTTTATTGTAATTTTATAGAAAAAAGATTAAGCTCACAATTGAACTCAAAGTAGCTATGAGAGTTAGTTTAGCTTATATTTCACAAAAAATTAAGCTCATTAATTTGAGATAGAACACCATAGATCATTAATTTGAGAGGGGATTTTGAATTTATTTCTTATACTCCAAATTCAACCTCTTTCTTTCTATTTTGTTTGAATCTTTGTCAAGAATCTAATATTAATTTTAATTCTCTCATTTATTGTAATAAATTAGCTAAAATACATAATTAGGACCATAAGTTAAATAGTTTCCTAGTTCATTGAAATTTAAGATTTACAAGTAATTCAAATAAATATCCTCAAGACTATAAAATACTCATAAATATTTATAAATCAAAATTACACTATTACATTTGCATGAGAGGAGACTTTGTAATTAACTTCATCATTCTCTCTACTTATCAAAACTAGATTACTATTCATCTCAATGAAAGTATAGGCAATTTATTCATGAGGTCTAGTACTAATGGTAGAGTTTTGTGACCACTAGAGGCTACTTATATTATATCCCAACATAGCATATAAACAAATATATATATATATAGTTCAACTATTAAATGTATATGCAATATGCTCTAACATGTATCTATAATTCTTGTGGTTGTTAGAAGATAGAAGATGTTTGCTTTAGATATATTAAATATGATTTTTTAAATGAGAATCTAGGATTCATCCATCACAAGTGTGCATGATATCAACTATTGTCAAACCTTGGTTTTATTCATTTTTGTGCAAAGATTCAAGAGACGCATTATGAATTTCCAAGGAAACAATTTTCAAACAACATTTTAAAGTTGAATGTGTATTTTTTTTAAGCATGCCATTAATAATCCGTCATATAATTTTAGAATAAAAGGATACATCCATAATGTGTCATAAATATTTTTTATACATTGCATGCATTATACATATACCAATTATGAATATATAACCACACATGCATGTATATTAGAGTACATTTATTGACATTAACAAGAAAACATGTTGGATTCAAAACCAACACATCATTACTATCATCAAGTGGCATTCAAACTACCTACCACATTAATTATAAACATCTTTACAGTTGAAAAATTATTGGATAAAATTTACTATAGTAGTAGAGGTCTCACATATAGAGCAAGGAGAAAAATAACATTGTTGATTGTTTGATTTAGACTTACAAGACAAGATAAAATCTCCTTCGTAAGGTGTTGAATATATAAAATTTATAAGTACTCCATGTACACTAGGCTTTCTATTAAATCTTGTGTTTGAGAATGTACATCCAATATTTGGTGATTTTTCTAAACTTAATGAAAGAATGTTATGGTGTTTCTCAAAAAATCAGAAAAGGAAGGAATTAAAACTTGATGCTTAAGAGTGAATTTGAAAGCTAGAACCTACAAGTGTTGATAATATCTATATATGTTACCCTTGATGTCCTCGTTACTCATTCACTTGTGTAATATGAAGCCCTTGGTGTCCTCTTTTATCTTCCACCTATACAATGTTGTGCACTTAACACCTCATGCTTTCTACTTTTTGTCTTCCTTCTATATGATATGTGCTCAACACTCCATTCTTTATGCTTGCATTTTCATTATGTTTGCTCAATACTTTGTCTTGTGAGTACCTTCACATGATGTTTCCTTGTACTAATGCTAGATATATTCTTGCAATCCTTTTTTTTGTTACATATCTATTTTCTCTTACCCATAATTAATTCCTATTGTAGTTGTTGTTTGCACTCACTTTCCCTTTTTCAATAGAACCATTAGTCAAGGACAATTTGGATGGTAAATTTATCCCTAAAATGGAAGAAGTGTTGATTCTTCATTACATGTGGAAATTTATTAGGTCACATGGTCAAGAATCTAAGGTTGAGTATATATCCTTAAAAGATATGAGTGATTGTTGAGATGGAAGCTATAATTTAGATGTAACAACAATGAAGCGATTCATCAATGATGTCAAGCACTACAATCAAATCATTAGTAACTTTTCTCAAGTGATCCTTACAATTGCCTAGTTTTACCACACCAAATTCATCAATAGATGGAATTCATCTTTGTAAAAAAAAAGGATTAAATAATGAACTTGTAAGCATTAATGAACAAGGAATTGCACAATAAGAGAAAACAACACCACAAGAAAATAGGAGACTTGGGTATATCTTAGAGAAACCCACTTTGGGTAAAACTCTAGTTGAAATGTGAGCTCAATCTCACTTACATACTCCAAAGGGAATATAATATAGGATCTAAGCCACACAAAATTGCAATAGGAGGTTGAACATATTTAGTCACAACTGAAAATACCACTAAAAATCCTCTCCTACCATTCATTTTCCTATACTATTATGAAAAGCTTGGAACATATAAAATAACTATATAAAATCTCCTACAACTCTTGAAATGCATCCAAAGCTTCTAAGATGGATTACATGTCTCACAAGGAAATACATAGATTTAAAATGCTTTAGGGAGCTAAAAAGACTAATAAATGATGTAAAAAAAAGAAGAGAAAACTAAGAATTGGAGCGAAATGGGATGCCACAAAGATCATAATAAATTAATCACTTTTGATGGATTCGTAGTTTTATTATTCCCTAATGATTTAGTTTTCACCACCTACTACAACTAGTGATTATGCCGTAATGAAAAAAAATTATCGTCTATCATATCAAAACCTATAATTTTTATGTCCCATACCAATTAATATAATTTCCTAAAATATATAAAAAATCATCTTCTTAAAACTTCAATGTATTGATGAGATTTTTTTAATTTATAAATAAAAAATTCTTGAATTTTTTTACAAAAGATATACCTACTTTTAATTAAAATGCAATGATGTTTACCTTTATCACATACATATATATATATATATATATATATATATATATATATATATACATATAACTATTTGGATGCTTTCTCCTCAGAATTCATTTTCCACCAATATAAAGTAATTTTTTGAGTTGTTATAGAACAACTATGAGTTCAATAATCTTAGAGCCATTAAAATAAAATGACCTTTGGGTCATGTAAGCTTTATGGGCATGAATTCATAATTATATGGTAAATAAAAAAAAAATCCATTAATACATGGTCTAGTTTACTAAATGATTCATTAGTGGAAGGTTGGTTGTATGAGACTCTAATCCCCACTTCTACAAGAGGCCTAAATTTATTCAAATGGGGAGATTATAAGGATAACCCACAATAATCAAACCTTTGAATAGTGGTAAGATAATAGAAAAACATTACCAATTCTTCTCTAAACCAAAAAATATTAAAGTATTTGCATTATTTTTCTTTCAAATGAGAAGAGTTATGGCTGCTTGAGAATGTCTAAGGGTTGCATATCTAGGAATATTGTTTAATGATAGCATGCTCTCCATATTTTCATCGTAGTTTTAATCCTTTTATTGATTCATAATGTGTTATTTATGTTTATGATTAATATTTTCAAATATTAACTCAAAATATCGGTCACCAATAAATTGTTTGCAGATTTATATCTCCACAAGCCTTTCCTACTAATTTTGCATATATAGGATTGGCTGCTCCTGGTGAGAAGGGATCATGGCAAAAGGAAAATAAGGTAATTTATTTGGTACAATATGGGCTATCTTTGTTCTAAGAAGAATAAAATCCTTATTTAAAAAAACAAATGAATCCTTTAATTGATTGATGTTTTTATTATAACATTACATATAGTAATGTTTCATGAAAATATTGTATATAGGTGTTGAAAAAATTTTGAACTATCTCTAAGAAATCTTGTATTTCAGGGTTATCAATTTTGGATAAACATAGATCAAGAAGGATGTTTTTGAATAAGTAATATTCGTCTTGGGGAGTATAATTTATATGGATGGGTACAAAACATAGTCGGTGATTACAAAAATGAGACGCTCCTTAAGCTCTCACCAGGTTCTCACTTAATTTGTTGCATATTTAATTTCAACTTTTAAAGTTTTATGAATTTCTCATATAAACCATATTTTTTGGTGTTCCTAGTATCATTAAAAAATGTTTTTTTTTTTTAATTTTTAAGATAATTTAGAGGGCATTCTATTGGTCCCCTACCTTTGAACTCATTATACATACAATTAAAAGATAACACCTCATGGTTCAGATATAACTCTATAAAAAAGGCCAGACATAGCAATATACTAGTTTGGAGAAGTCAAAAATACACTAAACATCTATTTACTACTCAAAGAGAAACTACACAACTAAGATAAGAAAAACTATATTGCTATAACCTGCATATCAATCTCATGGGTCTATATCCACCAACACACCACCCTTAAATGATGCCCCATTATTCACAACTTACCTCTACAATTTTCACATCTTCAACTACCTCCACCCAATTTACCACCCTAGATGTCGCTCTTATTGATTGAGCCCTATACAACAAGGGGAAGCACACACAATAACATAATTTGCACTAGCATTATGCCCTATGCACAAATCCTCCACAAGAAATATGTATTTTAATTATTCTAGTGTTGTTTTGTGTACTAATAAATTAACTACAAGCTTGAATTTTCATAATTTATTATGATTAATGCAATTGAACAAAATTACAAAAAATTCTATAATTTTCACATCCAAAATTCTATTGATCTCTAAACTGCCACTTTTAGCATATAAAGGATTTATACTTTATGGTCTCTTTGTGACTAATCATACTCCCTAAATTGATTTATATAGAGGAGTTTACATTTTATAGTATAATTGATGTCAATATTGATGATTTTAGAATAAATATTAAATTCTTAAACATAGGCGCAAGGACTAATATGATGGCTTTTCTTATGCATATTGGATGATTAGTCCTTTATAGTGTATATTTAATTTTATTAAATCATAAATTTGTAATACCCCAAGATTTTGTCCAAGATATTGACTATGAGAAACAAGATAAACACATTGTTCATGTTGCATTGCACACTTTCATGCACACAAGGTGTCATGGAAAAGTATAAAGATACAAGAAAAACATCACCAATCTACCAAGAATGGTGGTACAAACAAAATACTTCACAATGTGTGGAACAAGCTAGATCACAATGAGAATGCAAAATTATGGAGCTGCCTCCACAACAATAATCAAATGCTAATCCTTGATTTTGTTCTCTTGGGAACACAATGAGAAGGGTGAGAGCAACACCCATTTCATAACCATTCCACAATGACACAATTGACATCCAAACACTTAGGAAAGCATACACAATATGTAGGACCATTGACAGGTACAAAGAGACCAATTGAACTCGTATCTAATAAATTTTTCTCCAAGGCACACATCCCACAAAAGAGAGGATAGCATGCACAACATGGTATTTTTTAATAAAAGGTGATATGATATGAAGATATAGAAAACCAAGGAGATCAACTTCCATTGAGAAATTTTCCTTGAAATATTTTGAGAAGTGTGAATGTATCAAGACTATTGTGTGTGGTTAAGACTATAATAAGCCTGCAATATACTCCTACAATTTTGATGTAGTGCTAGCTAGGTATTTTCCCAAAATAACTTCTTAAGACCAAAAATCAAAGTTTTCTCATTATTATTCTTCACAAAACTCAACCCTATGGTAGGCTACAAACCCAAAAATAGTTGAACAAGCTCCAAGAGACAAACCATAAGGTTACTAACTTGAAAAACATCACAAACAACACACCTAATGAGATCACCCAACTACTAGGAGATTGATATGTGGATCAAATGATCACCCGATAAGAGAGCTAGAGAGTTAGAAGAAACCCTAAGACACCTAGAACTCTCTAAACTAGTTGTTTGGATACAAGGCATGACTCTAATTCACATAAGAGTATCCAACATCCCAAATAAATACAAAACACTAACCAAGTTACAAGTAGGACAAGTGGAGCACTCATGACACATCATTGGACCTCTAGGACCACAAACACCTAAACATCGACACACATGGATACACACATGTGATAGGGAGGATAAGGAAACTAGGGTACAATCACTATATAAGATATCATTTTTTAACCAACCAAGATACAATTCAATTACATCAATGAAATAAAGAATATAATTCATCCACTCTAGCATGCATGTTTATTCTACAAGAATGTTAAACTAGGTTCTCTAATCATTTTCCTACCAAAGAAAATATGAGAACAATGTTATAAAATGTGTGCACATTCGACACCAACATCAAGACACACTAAAATCAAAGATAGAGACCTCACTTCTTATGTGGAAAATTACAAAACAACTCAAACAAGTTGCAAAAAATAATTACATCTTTGCATTTGAGGACTCCAACATCCCAAATTATAAATTTTATCTAAATTGCATAAAGTGAGAACTTAAAACAATAGAGATGGAATTCTTTTTTTTCACACAATACTAAACTACTCTGAAGGATCTACAAGTCCCCAATGGTAGTTCAATGCCACCCAACCCATGTGGAACCCTTAGGCCAGCCCTCTATCCTAAGAGACAGTCAATTACATACCAATTGTAGTCACACAAAACAAGGATAATGTGGCAAAACACATGCCAAACATGTATTATATATACCTAAAAAACATGTATGTACAAGGTTATAATGAGATATCAACACAAATGCAAGTATTCTCAACACAAGTTAGATACAAAATCTAATATAACTTTAAGACAAGGGTCTTAGACATAAATTGGGTGTCATGACAATAGCATGACAACCATGTACAATGATGAGTAACATTCCTATCTATAAAGAGGTTACTAAATAATATACAACAAATTCAAGGAGTTGTGACATGTCCTTCACAACCACGTCCAAATCATCATAAGGAATTCAAATTATGGTGTAGTTATCTTGTGTATTCATGTGATTTATTTATCCCTATTCATTTTGTGTTTTCCCTTGATTAAACTCACTTGGCTCTGCCCATTAGCTCTTTTCAAACTCAAGGAAGTGATGGGAGGACACTCCTTTATTCTATACCTTAATTATAATTGTCCAACATACCAAATTTAGAATTTGGTAATGACAAAAAAATCAAAGCAAAAAGTCATGGAACTTCACCCAAAGATGCATAATCACACTCAAACAAGGAGACTACACAGCTCACAAAATAAAACATAATAACATGGAAATTATTCGAGTTTTCATTTTCAAAAAAGTTTCAAAAACCATGAAAAATCCCAAATCCACCATTAACGATTTTGAGGAAGCCTTCAATTTGTAACTTTCAAAATTTACACAAAATCTCAAAAATCCAAGCATACCCTTGGATGTATTAAATGCATAACTACATTCTTATCACATCAGATGGCAAATCTAGGAAAAAATTTCCATGACTTTGACTCATTTATACACATTTTCAAATATAAATAAAACCTATAATAAGAATAGTATTCTACAATTATTATTATGAACTCAATCCTCTAAGCAACCTCATGTAATGGAAGCCATATGCATCCACCTATTGTGAGCATGATAATGAAGAAATTTTCATTTCAAAATTTCCTATAAACAAAGTAAATTACCTCTTCACACAAGCTACCAAAATCAAGAGATGTCTCTTTTTGGAAGAACAAAACTCCAATCAATCCTTAATCATCTTACAAGCAATTTCAATTCAAATCCATGCAAATCCAATCACTTATTTTCTCAAAACAAAATCCAATACAAGGAGAGAGATTTTCAAGACAAAATATAAAAGTGATAATTAAATGTCTTTTCCTTTCCTTTTGTTTAAAATTCCCTAAACCTCCTCTCAGTTTTCCCTTCTTTTCACATTAGAGCTAGATAGTTCAAAAAAAGCTTCTAGGAGAAATAAACAATTTTCAAAAAATACTTAAAATAAAGCTTTAATAAATTATGGATCAATTTTAATTAATATTCTCCATTAACCTTTTCAATTATATTACTATTTTATTTTCCTTATGGAAACTATTCTATTTCCAACAAAAAATTAGATTCACTTTAATTTTCTTTTCACATGAAGTAAAATAATGTAATAGACCCTTTCACCAAGGTACAATTAATTAAATTTCTAACTTAAAGCATATCAAATATTTCACAAGCATGAAAAACATGCATTTCAAAATAAATTTAAATGTAATATGACAAGATAAAAATAACCGCTTGTAAAGTGCCCATTCAATTTATAGTTTTAGACACCACAAATTCTAAAATAATCACCAATTTTTATCCAAGTTTTCATGAGACTTATCTTGCAACTTGAATCTGTTGATGGTGTTTTTATGCACTTTTCAACATAGGTAGTGCGTAGGTGCACTACCTCTCTTGAAAGACAATCTTCCACAATCATATTGCACAACACTATCCCAAGGTCTCTAATGTCAGGTCTTGACAGTGCTTGGAATATCTCAGTTGTTTGATGTGATTTGCTGGAATCACAAGGTGGACTTACACAGGAAATACAAAGCATGAAATTGGATGTTGAAATGGAGTTCCAAGGATAGGAGAATTGTTATGCATTAGCTGTAGGTTCAAACAGTAGTCTGGAACTCCATTTTATCATTAGATTTGGCTTTACAATGTGCAATGAACCTTTCCTAAGATCACTATTAAAAAAGGAAAAAGGGAAGGGGAGAGAGGAAGTTCCTAGACCTGAAACTACAAATGAACAGTGATCATGGAGGCTGCTATAGTAGACAAACTCCCTAAACTGGGTTTTGCTTGGCCAAGAGAAACCTACAGTTGCACAAAACCAGTGCAATCTTCTAAGGACCGCAGATTTTCACATCACATACACACATCATGTACATGCAATTGAACTAAGTTGCAGGAATGAAGTTAAGAGCTCAGACTAGCTTTGCAAAGTGACTCATCATCAATGAACCACAAAAAGCATGAGCTAGAAGTTCATCAAATACTAAAACAGCAAACACCATCACCACTCCCATTCAAAAAACTAACACTAAAACTAACATGGAAGGTGAAACATACATACATAAAGAGCAAACTCAAAAGAAACACCCATAAATCATGCAATGTTGATTTCTATTGCTGCAAAATTCCTTTTACAACAGCTCTCCAACCCTTACAAATGAGGGGCAAGCCCCTATTTATAGTTTTCCAAAGCCCAAATGAATGGCTAAGATTCAATTACATCGAATGGCCCAGATTTGATTACATTAGGGTTTCACCTACCCCTCATTATCCAGCAATTTTAAAATACATTCCTTGCCTTTTCTCTATTTTGTCCTCTAGTGACGACACTGTAGCACTTTTGTCTTTTAGCTAATTGATGTTTTACTGTAGCTACTCTTTTAGGGAATTCTTCATTTTTTGTTCGGGCTGTCCTCCTGTCTCTTGGAAGCTGTGTATTCAATGAACTTGAGGATGACTGCTTGGAGCTTGTCTATTTTGATGATTTTGTATTGCAGCACTTGGTAGCTCGATTCTTTTGCGTTGTCTTCTAGCCTCTTCCAATCCTCATCATACTTTGCGCCCTGATATCTGAATAGCTCAGATTGATCGAAGGCACGGGTAGCAAAACTCATGAATTCTACCGTGATTTCATTTGACATGTCGTCCTCCATCCCATTCTGGAAGTAGGGCTGCCGCTGGGAGACCCATCACCCTGCTTAGCATGGTGACTAAGTCATGGTAATCCTCGTAGAAATTACTACAGAAGAGTTCGTGACGAACCTTTGCAGCGCTGCCCCGTTTCTCTTTAAGCCAGTGTTGATTTATCAATCTTTTACACCCTGTCGGGTTATCATCCCATGCTGCCTAGAATTCTTCAACAGTGGGGACTTCCATCTCTTGGAAAGTTGGGATGTGGAAGGTCTTTGTAATTCCCTCAGCTGACATGTCAGCGAGGACGTTTCCCTCTCTATCAATGATGGTTCTTGTGTCGAGTTGATAGGCCTCCCGACAAGCCATGACCAGCTCGTGGGCTACAAGGGATGGAGGGAATCCTGCAACCTTTGTAATTCCACTTTGTCTTATCACTCTTGCATTCTTCATCATTGGATTGATTCTGACCCTTTGTGTGAATTCATCAATGTCGACATGGCCTATGTTTGTGTCAGTGATTTCCTTCCAATCCATGGTAACTTTTGAGTGTAGAGGCTTGCCTTGAAACTAGTATTTCATTTGGTCTTTGTCTTCTTTCCCTCGAGGAGTTTTGCTTGACCTCTTCCCTTTGTCCTTCTCGGCGGATGCCCCTGAAGGTCTTGCACCCAATTCCATATATTTTGCAAGCAAAGGCGTAGTCAGCGTAATTGATCATAAAAGCATTCATGTTAGCCGAGATTCTAAAGATGTCATCCATTCCAAATGGTCTATTAAGCATAACATAAATTTCATCTCTCGACGTCATTGATCTTCTGATTAAGGGCACTGAGATAGTCTGGGCCCAGAAGGCCAGACTTCCCCAACAGAAATGTTGTTTGGAAAGGAAAATTGGGTGGAGAGCTCCCGGAGATTTTCTTTGGTCAAATATTTGTATTTTAAGAGGTTCGTAATGAAGGGGACCGAAATTAAGCTCGTGGGTCAAAGTTGGATTTCAGATTTGGGCTCATTTGGATCGGTTTAGGAGAATCTGGAGGTCTCGGGCCGGGGAGCCGTCTGGAGATGGTCGTTCGAAACAGCAAATTGAGAACGGAATTCCGAGGATGGAACTCTGGGGTTCGGAGTCCGGTCGGGTCGAAAGGCGGTTAGCATCCTTATGTTACCCAATTCAAGAGGCTCGGGGTCCGTGGTGCATTTTGGCATTTGGGACGGCAGACGTCAGGTGGAAGTCTAGAGATTCGGGCCCAGAGGGGGAGAATGTCGTTATGCCATTTCAGTTTAAATCAGTGTGAAAATCCGTTTCGGAGAAAGGTCCTAGCGACAATCAGGTGTTTCACCGACAAGGCACCTCGGCGTAAGATTTGTATCTTCGATGAGAAGTCTCACCAACATCCGTATGTTATGCCGAAGATGATAGATCTTAATATATTGCAAAGGGAGTCCTTGGCGAAGGATACTCAGTCGGTGAGAGGTCTCGCCGACCGAGCAATGTTATGGCGACAGAGGAGGTTTCGACGTAAGTCCTTGGGTCGGGAAAGGGTCTTAGCGAAGATGAAAGTCTTGCTGACAGCTAGGAGCAAGATCGGGCCTAGCAGCGGATCCTGCCATTTGATTTTATTTTAGCCCGGCGGCGGTCAGGAGGGTGGACCCCGAAGCTCGGAGGGGCAGGCGAAGTTTTCCCCTCGGAACGGCGGATGACCAAAGGACTATGGATGGCCCTGCTAAATCACCTAAGTTAGGTTTTCCGCGCTTGGGTCCATATCGGCATAGGTTCCGAGCTGTTTCGGCGACAGTGAAGGTCCCTATCGGCATAGGCTATGGCTCTCAGGATAGTGTCATACCGACAACCCTTTGTTTCCTTAACTTTCACTTTGGTGGCTCGTTGGTACAAATGGGATGCTTTTGGTATAGGGTCACAGTGACACTCGAATGCTACACTGACGGACCTTAATGGACTTTCTTCAATCGGCTTTTGGTGTAGGGTTATGGCTCGGTGACAAGAACATGTCTCGCCGACTTCGCTTTTGGTTTTCCTTTCCGCGTGACTTCATTCCAGTCACACCAAAAACGCAATGAATGACCCCTTCATTAGCGTAGGTTAAACTTTCTCTTGGTGAACTGCAGTGTCGGAGTGATTTCGTTGTGACTTAGCGAAATCTGCATAACGTCTCGCCGAAGGCTTGGGGTTATAGTGACATGTTTGAGGTATACGGGGCTCTGTCGGGGAGAGATATAAAATGTCTCGGCGATTGTGAATCAAATAACCACACGTGGATATCTATCGACCAAGCCTAAGGGGTTCTCCTGGCGAAGATGAAAGTCTGAATGTTTCGGTGAGACCCCTTTGTTTCAGTATATTGTTTTGGTGAGGCGTCCAGGGTCTGGCCGAAAGGAATGATGAAGTTGTCTCATCGGCATGACAAGGTTTGTTATAGCGACATGTGAATCAATGGGTCCCCCTCGGTGAGACATTGTGAGATAGGTAAAGGGTCTCCCTGACATTTAAAAGTTATAGCAAAAGAGGATGTCGGCGGGAGAACCTCCAAGCAGGGAAATATCTTGGCGACCAGGGCATGCTATGCTGACAGAGAGAGACTTTGGTGCAGGATTCTCAAGTCTGGGAGAGGTCTTGGCGACCTCGCAAAGTCCTGCCGACAAGCAACGATGGCTTTCGGGGTAAGGTCTGCTTTCTCCTGGCGAACGAAGGGCTGACCCGAGGTGGCTTTCGGTATAGCAAGACCATTCTATATAAGGTTTCCCCAACCTTCATTTTTCTCGCTGACTTCACAATGAGGTTCCTGTCGGTAAGAAATCCAAATTATCCTACCGAAAACAAAGCAAAACACAAGTGCTCGGCGAAGGATTTTGAGTCAGCAGGAGGTCTTGTCGACCAGACCAAGTTTTGCCAACTCGCTGAAGAACAAGGGGATCAGGGTGTCAGCGAAAAGCTATGCCAAAAGGCCAAGTTATGCCAACAAAGAGCGAGGGGCAGAATCCCGAGGACGGAGGTCCAAAGTCTCGGGCCCGAGAGAGCCAAAGGATGTTTCAACATTTCTGATTTCATGCTAAGTCCCTGATGGCAAAGGGAGGATCCGGGCCCAAGAGTCATGAACGCCTTTGTGAAGAATGGTCGTGCAGAGGTAAAGCTCTGAATTGGTCATGGGGATGCTATGCTAGTTCACTCAGTTTTCATGGACATGGGTTTCGTTGATGATGTCGGATTCTATCGCTCACATGCCATTCTAATGCTCGTTGTTCATTTTAAGCCCTGGAAATGATGAAAACAACACCCGGGAGGGTGAAACAAAAGGCCTACCTAAAACACTCGATGAGGAAGGCGTAGGGATCCACTTATGATCAACAAGCGAAGCCAATAGACGAAAATCAACTGGAAGCTTCAAAGACGGTGTACTCCTACGGCAAGCTCTGATTATTCCTCTGCAACACTGTCAAGTGAAAATGACAGGCTTGAATGGGTCTTTATACCCCTAATCGCCATTAATGATCCTATTAAATGCAGGTACGATGAGACAAAGGTTGGTGAATTTGAAAATCGGAAATGCTAGCGGGAGACCCGAGGTCCGACGGCTGGGAGGGCGCAAGATGGTGGCCGCTTGAAAAGATTTGACTTGCCAAACTCACTAGCGGCAAAGAGGTGGTCGGGGCCTGGAAGGCGGGATGACGTGAGAGGTTCGTCGTGAGGAACGGCGAAACACTCTCGGAACTCCAAGAGCGAAAGTCCGGAGTCTCGGGCCCGAAAGGTTGGATGGCTGCCAAGATTTTGTCTTTTGTATCAAACTACTAACGAAGGTTTGGGCCCCGAGGGCTGGGAGGACGCAAGCCAAATGTCGTTGGGAACGGTGGGAACGAAACGGAAACCCGGTATGGGAAACCCGGATGGTCGGGCCCAAAGGGGGCAGGGGCAAACTGGCAAAGAGACTCCGCAAGGCACCAAAACATGACAAAATTAATGGGGGAAGGAATGGTCAACTCATGGTGGGACTTTGAAGCAATATTGACCATCTGGGACACCAAAAGGGGCGAGCACGCAAAACGAGGCAGTGACAAAATGACCCGACAAGGTGAAAGAAGAGAGGGTCCCCATCCAAAACGGGGCGTGTGTGCTAAAGGCACAACAAATGGCGACTCGCTGGGGAAATGCTCGAGAGCATTTTGATGACAAATTGGAATCACGAACCCAGAATCTCTGGTTCTGACCTTCACGCTAGGGAAAACAAACTAGAAACCCAACCAAAGGATCAAAACCATTAGCCAACCCAACCTTCAGTATGCTGAAAATTCAAGTGTGTGCAATTGTGTTAATTCCCATTCTTCAGTTGCTATAGGAACCCAAGCTCTGTCAAGTTAAGCTACGTAGTTTATTCTAATTCCAAAAGCATCTGGGACATTGCCTCGCTGCCAGTCAGGCAACCATAGCCCTGACGAGGTTCTCGCTGTGATTCTCCCGAACATTGCTTTACTGCCAGTCGAGCATCCATAGCCCCGGTAGAGTTGCTCAGATACCCCCGAAAAGTTGAATTTGCCTTTCTCTTTTAATTTTCAATGTTTTCTTTCTTTCTTTCTTTCTCTTTTTAGCTCTTTTATTTCAACCTACAAGCATTGAAGCTCGCGCTCAGGGCTGAGAATCATAGTGGCGTTGGAGCAGAATTTTAGATTTTTCACTTAACTAGACTTCACAAAAGGCTCTACAGTGACCGTCGAATTCTTAAAATGTGTAAGAGTTGTAAGATTTCAGAATATGTCAGAGTTGGACTAAACCAACAACTTATCCTCTTTGAATCAAACACCCAGATCACTTGACACTAACAGAAGACCTTCACCATCCACTCTGCAGACTTGATTAGAGTTTGACAAAGAAATACATAGAACAACCCCAGGCAATAAGTATGGTTGTTGTGCGCACAGATGTGCCCAGCTAAAAGCAGAGGGACCCCGAGCAAAGCAGCAGCAAAGCGAAAGCAAACAAAAAGTAAACGAAGCAAGCGACCTACATCAAACCAACTATCCTAAGGAAAGCAAGAAAGCGGAGTATTTACAGGAAACCTATACTACTCAAAACGGGCTATGTACAAAGATATTTACAAAGCACTATGTTCAGGCAGGGCAAGCCAACATTATCGTTCATTGGATTTCGTAATGCATGCGCAAGCAAACGGGCAATCGTTATCATTCTTAACCATGCAAATTCATTTTTATATTCTAAAAAAAGAAATTTAATGTTGCAGCACTCAAGTTCAATCATATCATCATGAAAAATCAGCAATTGAGGAGGCTCGTTGAACCCATGGTTAATCTATAAATAGGTTCATTTTCCCTCATTCCCATAATCAAAATAATAAGTGCAGCTATGAGAAATGATAGGGGCAAGGAAGGATAAAACATGGATGTCGTCACACGGAGGTGGCAGCATTGGACAGTCAAGAGAAAGCACAACATCGTTGATCGTTGCATTGGCAGCCTCAGGCGAGCGCGATGGAGGGTGCAACCCTTCAGACATCAAGCTTGCATAAGGCTGGGAGGACGGGGCAGCAAACAACTCTTCTAATCTACCAATGGGATCCACAACCTCCACTCATTGTTCCTCGAGGAAGTACACCTCATCTACGTGGGTTTCCTTTGCCAAAACCTCTTCTTGATTGCTATCTTCAAGGGGCAGCATGCTGTCCCATCTCCTTTCCCTGGTGTCAGCCTTATTTTCGTGATGTTCAGTGTCATGGGATGATGACATACGTGAATCTATCTTATTGCAGCCATCTGAATATGAGGGAGGATCAACAGTGATCATGGCGGAAGGGATCCAAGTTGCATTTCATAGTTGGTCAAGTGCTTCATCTCTGTTAGCAGCTATCTCAGCACCTCCACCTTTGTCTTCTTCTTTTTGTTGTTCATGCGTCTCATCATGATGTTCACTCATTTCCTCTTGCTCACTATCGCTGTAAATGGAGAAGGAGCTCCTCTCCCAATCTAGAAACTCTAGTGCATCATTGTTCAAGGGTTCAAGGAGTATGTATTCATCACTGTCGTCTTCTGGGATGTGCTCTTCCTCGGCATGAGCATACCTCTGTAGTGCAGCTCCCAATGGAAAGAAGTCATCAATTGATGGCACCTCATCAAGGGGACCAAAGTTCACTACGCAATCTCCCTCCAAAGACTCGCCAAAAAGCCCATCGTTCATGGTATGCAAATGCTCTTCAAAAGGAAATTTTTGATGACTGGTGGACAGCATCCTTGCCTGATCTACTTCACCACTCGGAAGTCTGAGACTGTATTGCTGTCCTTCTTCTATTGCTGCCCCAACATCCTTTTTAGGACCACCTTCAGCTGAGTTGCCACTTGGCCCTGGCTCTGGGTGTTCTACTTTGATCTGAGTAGCAAATAAAGGAGGTCGGGCACTTGGCTGTTCCACTTGTCTTCTAACTTGTTTGATAGCCTCTTTGCACAACTCGCATGCAAACTCAGAGTGAGATGAATCATGAAGTCTGCACCAATTTGGCAGTAGCAATACCTCCAAATCCACTTGGCATTTCAACTCTGACCAATCCCTTGCTAATCTGGAGACGAGCTGGTCATATCTTTCTACTATTGGGTCCTCATCATCACTTGAAAAAGAAGCCTGATGGTAGACGGCCATGGCGAGTGGTTGTTCCCACTCCTCCAAACTTTCATTTCTAGATTCTCGATCGCTGTCATTGACGAAGGAGAGGTCTTCCGACTTGATTTTGCTTATGCTTTGATCATCTCCTTCTACTGCCCCAAGGCTTTCAGCCTCCTCTTCTTCTTGATTTTCGGCATCTATGTTGGTTGTCCTAGCATATGCTACTGCAAACCTCATTGGTTCATCTTCACCTACCAATTGCTCTTCTTCTGGAGTGGAGGACTACCCTTGATTGGTAGAAGGAAGGCCTTCTAAATTAATTTCAATCAGATTTTCACCAAGGCACCTTGATGTCCTAGTAAAACCTGCCTCTTCCTCCTGGTTTTCAACTTCAATGTTTGCTGCTCCAACATCAACTTGTATCAAATTTCTTGGTTCATCCTTACTCTGCTATCCTCCAGATGTTGACAACTCTTCCGCTTCATGGGATAACTTCTCTTCATTAGGATTTGGCTGCTCTAACTTATTCGAACAACCCTTGGCTTGAGCAATGATGTGGTTGCATGATGGACACATAAATTATGAATGTGGTGCATTATGGAATCTACACCAACTTTCCATTAGTACTTCCTCCAATCTTGGTCCATCCTTGCTGCTCAAATGTTCCTAGATCAACTCCTTGAATTCCTTGGCTGCCATGGTTGTCAATTCTTCCTCTGAGTCTGCAAGGGCTAAAGGCAGATAGATTTCTCAGAAGCGGATTTCTCCTTGCAATACCCTTTCAATTCTGCTCAAGAATGTGAGACAGCCCAACTCATTATGCCTACGAGTGCAATGGATCTGACATCTATCCACCAATGCAAATTGTTGCAATGGTTTCTTCAGTCTCTTGTTCAAATTTGCATGTAGCTAAGTGATATCAATTTGTGCATGCTGCTCCATTTTGACTCAACTTCTTTTGCCTCCAGAAATTTATAAATTTTTAGCATTAAAAGAGATCTCCCAATCTCATATTTCTTCTTTGAAAGTGCTCTTTTTGATTTCCAACTTTCAGCTTTGTAGCCTCAACATGTCAAGCCCTCCTTCTAGCGCCAGTTCTGTTGATGGTGTTTTTATGCACTTTTCAACACAGGTAGTGCGTAGGTGCACTACCTCTCTTGAAAGACAATCTTCCACAATCAGATTGCAGAACACCATCCCAAGGTCTCTAATGTCAAGTCTTGACAGTGCTTGGAATATCTTAGTTGTTTGGTGTGATTTGCTAGAATCACAAGGCGGACTTACACAGGAAATACAAAGCATGAAATTGGATGTTGAAATATAGTTCCCAAGATAGGAGAGTTGTTATGCATTAGCTGTAGGTTCAAACAGCAGTCTAGAACTCCATTTTATCATTAGATTTGGCTTTACAATGTGCAATGAACCTTTCCTAAGATCACTATTAAAAAGGAAAAAGGGCAGGGGAGAGAGGAAGTTCCTAGACCTGAAACTACAAATGAACAGTGATCATAGAGGCTGCTATAGTAGACAAACTCCCTAAACTGGGTTTTTCTTGGCCAAGAGAAACCTACAGTTGCACAAAACCAGTGCAATCTTCTAAGGACTACAGATTTTCACATCACATACACACATCATGTACATGAAATTGAACTAAGTTGCAGCAATGAAGTAAAGAGCTCAGACTAGCTTTGCAAAGTGACTCATCATCAATGAACCACAAAAAGCATGAGCTAGAAGTTCATCAAATACTAAAACAGCAAACACCATCACCACTCCCATTCAAAAAACTAACACTAAAACTAACATAGAAGGTGAACCATACATACATAAAGAGCAAACTCAAAAGAAACACCCATAAATCATGCAATGTTGCTTTCTATTGCTGCAAAATGCCTTTTACAACAGCTCTCCAACCCTTACAAATGAGGGGCAAGCCCCTATTTATAGTTTTCCAAAGCCCAAATGAATGGCTAAGATTCAATTACATCGAATGGCCCAGATTTGATTACATTAGGGTTTCACCTACCCCTCATTATCCAGCAATTTTAAAATACATTCCTTGCCTTTTCTCTGTTTTGTCCTCTAGTGACGACACTGTAGCACTTTTGTCTTTTAGCTAATTGATGTTTTATTGTAGCTACTCTTTTAGGGAATTCTTCATTTTTTGTTGGGGATGTCCTCCTGTCTCTTGGAAGCTGTGTATTTAATGAAATTAAGGATGACTGCTTGGAGCTTGTCTATTTTGATGATTTTGTATCACAGCACTTGGTAGCTCCATTCTTTTGCGTTGTCTTCCAACCTCTTCCAATCCTCATCATAGTTTGCGCCCTAATCTCTTAATAGCTCGTATTGATCGAAGGCACGGGCAGCAAAACTCATGAATTCTACCATGATTTCATTTGACATGTCGTCCTCCATCCCTTTCTGGAAGTAGGGCTGCCGTTGGGAGACCCATCACCCTGCTTAGCATGGTGACTAAGTCATGGTAATCCTCGTGGAAATTACTGCGGAAGAGTTCGTGAGGAACCTTCCAAGCGCTGCCCCGTTTCTCTTTAAGCCAATGTTGATTTATCAATCTTTTACACCCTATCGGGTTATCATCCCACGCTGCCTGGCATTCTTCAATAGTGGGGACTTCCATCTCTTGGAAAGTTGGGATGTGGAAGATTTTCGTAATTCCCTCAGCCGACATGTCAACGAGGACGTTGCCCTCTCTATCAATGATGGTTCTTGTGTCGGGTTGATAGGCCTCCCAACAAGCCATGACCAGCTCGGGGGCTACAAGGGATGGAGGGAATCCTACAGCCTTTGCAATTCCACTTTGTCTTATCACTCTTGCATTCTTCGTCATTGGATTGATTCTGACCCTTTGTGTGAATTCATCAATGTCGACATGGCCTATGTTTGTGTCAGTGATTTCCTTCCAATCCATGGTAACTTTTGAGTGCAAAGGCTCGCTTTGAAACTAGTATTTCATTTTGTCTTTGTCTTTTTTCCCTCGAGGAGTTTTTCCTGACCTCTTCCCTTTGTCCTTCTCGACGGATGCCCCTGAAGGTCCTGCACCCAATTCCATATATTCTACAAGCAAAGGCGTAGTTAGCGTAATTGATCATAAAAGCATTCATGTTAGCCGAGATTCTAAAGATGTCATCCATTCCAAATGGTCTATTAAGCATAACATAAATTTCATCTCCAGACATCATTGATCTTCTGATTAAGGGCACTGAGACAGTCAGGGCCCAGAACACCGGACTTCCCCAGTAGAAATGTTGTTTGGAAGGGAAAATCGGGCAGAGAGCTCCCGGAGATTTTCTTCAGTCAAATCTTAGTATTTTAAGAGGTTCATAATGAAGGGGACCGAAATCAAGCTCATGGGTCGAAGTTGGATTTCAGATTTGGGCTCATTTGGATCAGTTTAGGAGAATCTAGAGGTCTCGGGCCGGGGAGCCGTCTGGAGATAGTCGTTCGAAACAGCAAATTGAGAACGGAATTCCGAGGACGGAACTCCGGGGTTCGGAGTCCGGTCGGGTCAAAAGGCGGTCAGCAGCCTTACGTTACCAGGTTCAAGAGGCTCGGGGTCCATGGTGCATTTTGGTGTTTGGGACGGCAGATGTCGGGCGGAAGTCCGGAGATTCGGGCTCGGAGGGGGAGAATTTCGTTATGCCATTTCAGTTTCAATCAGTGTGAAAATCCATTTCGGAGAAAGGTCCTAGCGACAATCAGGTGTTTCACCGACAAGGCACCTCGGCGTAAGATTTGTATCTTCGATGAGAAGTCTCACCAACATCTGTATGTTATGCCAAAGATGATATATCTCAATATATTGCAAAGGGAGTCCTTGGCGAAGGATACTCAGTCGGTGAGAGGTCTCGCCAACCGAGCAATGTTATGGCGATAGAGGAGGTTTTGGCATAAGTCCTTGGGTCGGGAAAGGGTCTTGGCGAAGACGAAAGTCTTGCCAACAGCTAGGAGCAAGACCGAGCCTAGCAGTGGATCCTGCCGTTTGATTTCATTTTAGCCCAGCGGCGGTCAGGAGGGTGGACCCCGGAGCTCGGAGGGGCAGGCGAAGTTTTCCCCTCGGGATGGCGGATGACCAAAGGACTGCGGATGGCCCCGCTAAATCACCTGAGTTAGGTTTTTCACGCTTGGGTCCATATCGGCATAAGTTCTGAGCTGTTTCGGCAATAGTGAAGGTTCCTATCAGCATAGGCTATGGCTCTCGGGATAGTGTCATACCAACAACCCTTTGTTTCCCTGACTTTCACTTTGGTGGCTCATCGATACAGATGGGATGCTTTTGGTATAAGGTCACAGCGACACTCGAATGCTACACTAATAGACCCTAATGGACTTTCTTCAATCGGCTTTTAGTGTAGGGTTATGGCTCGGTGTATGGTCTCGGCGACACAAACATGTCTCGCCAACTTCGCTTTTGGTTTTCCTTTCCGGCGTGACTTCATTCTAGTCACACCGAAAATGCAATGAATGACCCCTTCATCGGCGTAGGTTAAACTTTCTCTTGGCGAACTGCAGTGTCGGAGTGATTTCGTTGTGACTTAGCAAGATCTGCATAACGTCTCGCTGAAGGCTTGGGGTTATAACGACATGTTTGAGGTATACGAGGCTCTGTCGGGGAGAGATATAAAATGTCCCGGCGACTGTGAATCAAATAACCACACGTGGATATCTATCGACCAAGCCTAAGGGATTCTCCTGGCGAAGATGAAAGTCTGAATGTTTCGGCGAGACCCCTTTGTTTCAGTATATTGTTTTGGCGAGGCGCCCAGGGTCTGGCCGAAAGGAATGATGAAGTTGTCTCGTCAGCGTGACAACAAGGTTTGTTATAGCGACATGTGAATCAGTGGGTCCCCCTCGGTGAGACATTGTGAGATAGGTAAAGGGTCTCCCCAACATTCGAAAGTTATAGCAAAAGAGGATGTCGGCGGGAGAGCCTCCAAGCGGGGAAATGTCTTGGCGACCGGGGCACGCTATGCCGACAGAGAGAGACTTCGGTGTAGGATTCTCAAGTCTGGGAGAGGTCTTGGCGACCTCATAAAGTCCTGCCGACAAGCAACGATGGCTTTCGGGGTAAGGTCCGCTTTCTCCTGGCGAACGAAGGGCTGACCCGAGGTGGCTTTCGGTATAGCAAGACCATTCTATATAAGGTTTCCCCGACCTTCATTTGTCTTGCTGACTTCACAATGAGGTTCCTGTCAGTAAGAAATCCGAATTGTCCTGGCGAAAACAGAGCAAAACACAAGTGCTCGGCGAAGTATTTTGAGTCGATGGGAGGTCTTGCCGACCGGACCAAGTTTTGCTGACTCGCTAAAGAACAAGGGGATCGGGGTGTCGGTGAAAAGCTATGCTGAAAGGCCAAGTTATGCCGACAGAGAGCGAGGGGAAGAATCCTGGGGATGGAGGTCCAAAGTCTCGGGCCCGAGAGAGCCAAAGGATGTTTCAACGTTTCTGATTTCACGCTAAGTCCCCGATGGCAAAGGGAGGATTCAGGCCTAAGAGTCATGAACGCCTCTGTGAAGAATGGTCGTGCGGAGGTAAAGCTCTGAATTGGTCATGGGGATGCTACGCTAGTTCACTCAGTTTTCGGGACATGGGTTTCGTTGATGATGTCGGATTCTATCGCTCACATGCCATTCTTATGCTCGTTGTTCATTTTAAGCCCTGGAAATGACAAAAACAACGCCCGGGAGGATGAACAAAAGGCCTACCTAAAACACTCGATGAGGAAGGCGCAGGGATCCACTTATGATCAACAAGCGAAGCCAACAGATGAAAATCAACTGGAAGCTTCAAAGACGGTGTACTCCTGCGACAAGCTCTGATTATTCCTCTACAACACTGTCAAGTGAAAATGACAGGCTTGAATGGGTCTTTATACCCCTAATCGCCATTAATGATCCTATTGAATGCAGGTATGGCGAGATAAAGGTTGGTGAATTTGAAAATCAGAAACGGTGGCGGGAGACCCGGGGTCCGACGGCCGGGAGGGCGCAAGATGGCGACCGCTTGAAAAGATTTGACTTGCCAAACTGACTAGCGGCAAAGAGGTGGTCAGGTCCCGGAGGGCGGGATGATATGAGAGGTTTGCCGTGAGGAATGGCGAAACACTCTCGGAACCGCGAGAGCGGAAGTCCGGAGTCCCGGGCCCGAAAGGTTGGACGACCGCCAAGATTTTGCCTTTTGTATCAAACGGCTAACGAAGGTTTGGGCCCCGAGGGCCGGGAGGACGCAATCCAAATGCCGTTGGGAACGGCGGGAATGAAATGGAAACCCGGTATGGGAAACCCGGACGGCTGGGCCCAAAGGGGGCCGGGGCCGTTGGCAAGGGCAAACTGCCAAAGAGACTCCGCAAGGCACCAAAACATAACAAAATTAAAGGGGGAAGGAATGGTCAACTCATGGTGGGACTTTGAAGCAATATTGACCATCCGGGACACCAAAAGGTGCGAGCACGCAAAACGATGTAGCGACAAAACGACCCGACAAGGCGAAAGAAGAGAGGGTCCCCTTCCAAAATGGGGCGTGTGTGCTAAAGGCACAACAGAATCAAGTGAGATAGAGGTTAATCAAACATGCTTTACCCAATGCAACCGTCTCCAATTAACCACCATTGGGAAAACATGTACTTGCACACTCAGGTGAACACCTGATATCAAAACATCACTTACAATAGAAATCATCTATGACTAGCATGATCTAGGCATCAAAATGTAAAAATCACCAATGATAATCCATA
The DNA here is from genome assembly GCA_007258455.2 of Sequoia sempervirens. Taxonomy (NCBI): domain Eukaryota; kingdom Viridiplantae; phylum Streptophyta; class Pinopsida; order Cupressales; family Cupressaceae; genus Sequoia; species Sequoia sempervirens. The sequence goes on from VDFB02058242.1 coordinate 773,245,716, forward strand.
AGGTTGAACTAGATTTAATAGTCGACATCACAAATAAAAAATATAGATAAAACAATGAGCTTGAAACACTATAATAATCGAAACACATAAAGGCACAACATATGCATCACATAATAAATAGCTGGAATTGAAGATGTCAATACAAAACCTCATCAAGAAAGTACATCATGTTGGAGAATGCCAAGATCTAAAAGCATGAAACAACCTTCCCCTAGTTAACTAAATATGAGCACAATAGTATGTCTATCAATATACAAATGAAGAATGTGTAAATACAATGAGAAACCTTGCATATATAGGTAAGGTAGATGAGGTTAGAAGGTAGAAGACAATGATTGACTACCCCTCCAAATGTGCAACACTTATGAGCTCACTTGACAAGTGTGTGAGAAAGTGTAAAGTGTGCATGCAATAGGTGTCTCAAGTGATGAAGACACATGTCTCAATGCTATGAAGTGAGACAAAAGTATGAAATAGCCTAAGTAAACTTAAACTAAATGTGAATAGGTGAATCCTATAAAGGCGATCACCTAACTAGGTGAATTTAATGACTTTATTTACGCTAACAGCCTCCCTATGACTTTATTTGCACTAACAACCCCCCTTAAATACAACTCAGGGAGTAATGTATACATGATGATGACTCCCATCTATTGGGCCATGTTACTCGTATAAAAATTAGGAGAAAAATTGAGTGAGAAATAAAAACCCTTCTCCAAAACGAAATGGTAGAAATACAATGAAATAAAATGTACAAGTGAAGAAGATAAAAGAACTCATGGTAACCCAAGACTACTTCTATCACATAAGTACAAGAAATTTTTCCCCAGAGACTAGGGAGTACCCCATAAGATTATAGAACCTACAGTGCTGAGGGATGCTCGGAGAAGAATGCAGAATGTGATCCCTGAATGTCGAACGATATTTCTTCCTTGTTACCTAGTCCATAACATCTCAAAATAAGGGGGCGGGAGATTTAATGGCCAATCAGATTGAATTCCAGAATTCATAACAGATGAGGGGTGATTCTTTGTAGGTTCCGGAATGGAACATGAAATGGTGGTTGTGAACATTCCATCATTCCATTTGTTACTTCCAGAACCCTGCACTGTGTTGCCCTGTCGAACAATTAATTTAGCCCCTGCGGGAAAATTAATTTGTAATCTGATTCAATTCAAGAACTTCCTCTTGAATGTCCTCCTGCATGTCAGTATGCTGTCTCACAGCTTCACATTCAATGGGAACACTTTCATTCTCTTGAACATTTTGTGTATGCCCCTCTTAAATAACGAAACTAGTGTCCACCACTTCTTCAACCTTTCTTCCAAATTTTTGTTCAAAGTTGATGGAATATTCATTAGAACCCGTTCATTTTGCCGCCATCACTGGAGGGTTCTCCAAAAGTGTGGCCGTCATTGGATTCTCTTCTGAATTGTCAAATCGTAGGGAGCAACCCGTCTGCCCTGCAAGCCTTTTGCCATTAAACCTTTGCTGTATAGAAAAATTATTACTAGCTAGACGGACAAATTTGCACTCAGCAAAAGATCCCATGTTCTTATTCTGAACCAAATCAATATAATAGGAATCATCTAGATAGTTCAACCGATTATCTTTGCAATACACAGTGATCATCTTGAATTAAGATTCTCCAATGTCCACCATCTTGTGTTCCAACTGTGCTCTTAATTCTGACTTGATCAATAGCCCATCTATCTGCATAACGCTGTTCTCCAGCTAATTTAGTATTGTAAAAACAATTTGATCCTACTTGATAAGTTGATTGCAACCTTGCAACCTAATACTTATCCTTCCCAGTTATGCATGCTCTGTGACAACATCTGTTGCAACCTGCTTAGCCACAATCTGAATGTGCTCACCAATAGCTTGTTTTTCAAGAGACGCCCTAGTCTCAGTTTGCAAACTAGGATGCAGGGAACCATTCAAACTCTCTTCCCAGGCCTGTTGTATTTACCTTTCCTAGTGAACCAAACTATGATCAAGATTCAAAAACTCTCTCAAATCTTTTTGAAGAAGAGTTAGTGGGAACCCTTTTTTAATTCTGAAAAACATGTTTATTCTTCTTTTGCCGGGTAGGAGTCAGTCAGACATATCTTCTAGAAATGTACTGTTATCAAGTCTTTTAAACTTTTGACAGGCCAAATTTCATTATTTATTTATCGCTTCTCTTGGTGAAATTTAATTTTAGGAGGGATCTGGAATTCTGGACAATCAAGAACAGAAGCAAAAATGTTCGGCTTTTAAAAAATAGGACACTTCTCTGCTCAATTAAAAATATTGAGGCTGTTTAATTAGGATTTGGCTATGCTAGTGAAAGTCAAACTTGATTGTTTATGTAAAGATGTTGATTCCTTGCCTTCGGGGCCCACTCTGGGTATTATGTTTTCTTTCTTTTATAGGGAAAGATCTCCCTTGTTTTCATGTTTAATTATAAAAATCTCATTCTTTGATATAATATAAGATACATTTCTTCAAAAAGGTCCCAAATGAAACCAGTGGATCAAGACTTGTTGCTTAATAGAGGTTTATAGATATTAAATGGCTCTAGCATTGGTCTGTCCTGTTGTTGCGTGTTTTATGACACACATAACATTTTAGAACAAAGTGTCACAGACGCTCTATTCTCTCTTGAAAAACTACTTCCTATGCTAAGATTGCAAGTGAGATCATAGGGTAATTTCAATGTTTAAGATGAACGCGGATAGGCTCTGTGGTATGGATGTGATTTGCTGTGGGCACAATTAAGATTTTGCAAGTTATTCCGAAAAGCGGAGACATGAATGCAGTATCATTTTGGGATTCTGTTTTATATATAAAAAAAGTACAAAAAGATCAAGGGTTTAGAGATCCTATACTATTCCTAAGAACTCGAGAGAAGACGAGGATTAAATGAAACCAAATAAACCATACTCTGTTTCGCCACGTTTAACGACAACTACGCAGAGCAAGTGCAATCTTCTAGGAATGTGCTTGTGATTTTCACGTGATAAATAATTGCCATCAGATCGAACAACAATTATTAAAACAGAAGTTAAGCATCCACAGTAAAGCTCAGTCTAACTTTGCACATTGAGTGAAATCATCCACCCAAAGAAAGTATGAGCTCGGTTTCACCAATCTCCGTTATCAATCAATCATTCTTCTAACATACATTTTAATTCAAATCTGCTAAGCGAGAAAGAAAATATGCGACCATGCAACTATTCAACAATCAAGTACTCAAAGCACCTCATGCATTCGAACTTCATTATCAAAGTAGCTTTTCACAACAATCTCATAAGAACTCTCTCTTTATTTCTACAATCTATCTATCTCAAATCTGCTCTAACTTCTTAATGAATATCTAACTTCTAATAATCTAACTATCAAAATGAGAGAGTGATGGGGTGCGGGGGGGTTTATATAGCTTTTCAAGATTACAAAGAACAGCCGAGATTGATTCAAGATCAATGGCCAAGATTAAACAGAACTAAACACTAATTAGGGTTTCTAAAACCACAATCAGTTAACTGAAGAGAGCTCTAGATATCTGGAGTGGCATCCTTATCCACTCGTGCAGCCTCACGTTCGGCGAACCTGGACACTATCAGGTCGACCTCTTCCATGGCGATATTGGGCAGCACGCTGACATTGTACTCCAGCAAATCCAAGTTCTCGGCACACTCTGCAAAAATATTCATCCATTCTGGTTCTTGTGAAAAGAAAGAACTTCTGATGGCCATGAAATCAAACACTTTGGTGAAGCCTTCCTTCATGATTGGCCCGGTGGTGGAGAAAACTTTCTGTACTTGCTCCTTCAGAATCCTCGGCCGCAAGTGTTTCCTTCAGACAATCTCCTTGTCTAGCATATCTGCAGCCATCTCATAGATTTTACTTTGAATTTCTTTTACTTGTTCTTCAACTCTACCACTGTCCTGCTTCACCTTTTCGAGGACTCCTTTCCTTGAGATCAAAGCATAGTACCATCCGTTGAAGTCGTACGCTGCTCCGACTTCAATAACCTTGTCTTCGATCAATCTTTGCTTTGAAATGCCCTTCAGATCTCGAATGTATGGGATGATCCTGCTCTGAATATCCTCGAGACTGCTCCATGATGCTGCAAGATTTGCAATTCGTGAAAGCATGAAGGAAGCCTGTTCATTTACTTTCGCCAACTTTTTTGCAAATATCAACGCCTCTTCTTTCCTTCCAATCATCCAGTCTTTAGCCTCCTTCGTTGTTGTCAACTCTTCTTCAAAGTTTGCACCCGGTTCCTGTGAAGCAGTTGGAGGTAAAGGCGCCACTTGCTCACCTTTGTTTAATGGCTTGGTTAGGTGTTGGATGTAATCTTTTAGGCGTTGAATTTCTTTCTTATACTCTTTTTTCTTGGCAACTTTTTTTTTCTAATCTGGCCTTGATGGTGGTCACGGAATTGTCCAAGTCTTCAACTTCCTGCCCTTTTGATGTTGGACCTATGTCGACAGTTGTGATAGCATATTCCTCAGGAGCAATCTCAACTTGAAACTTGTCGGCCGTAGGCATTGCAATTTGTACCGTGCGATTTCCAGCTTCATCTCTCTGGATGGTTGAGAATTTCTTGGCCTTCTTCCTTGGGGCAGTTTGCTCTAATCTGGCCAGAAAATATGTGTCATTGTCCTCCTCAGGAACCTCAACTGGCACCTTTCTTTTCAATCTTTCCCTCAGCCACTCTGGTATTGTTGGATGTTCAATTACGTCCTCTTGTTGACCTTGGTCGTCCTGTATGTCCTGCACTTCCTGATCTTCATGAATCTCCGGCATACTTTGAATTTCTTGGACTAACTACATATCTTGGATTTCCTGGACGGATGGGTCCTCTTGAATTCCTTTGAGGGCGGAAATCATTCCTTCCTCGAATTCTCCATCCTCGATGTCTGTGTCGTTACCCGATTCCAAGATCTTTGTGCTTGCTGGAGAGGGTTGATCATCATCTTCTACTTGAATTGGCTCTACATTTTCAATTAGAGAAGGGATTTTGGCATTTTCCAAGGATTCTCTATCCAAGGCAAGCATCTCTTCTATGTTCCTGGAAGTAGCCGATTGGAGGGGTTTAGACCTGTGCTTCTTCCGAGAGGGCCTTCATCTATCTCTTTACCCTTGTCTTGTATTGCAGATTTATCGGCTTCTTTCCTTTTCTTTGAGTGGGCAGCATCTATTGGTCCATCTCCACGAGATGCACTGGCATTTGAAGAACATGACTCTGCATCTCCCATCAACTCATAGGTAAATTGCACATTTCTTTGTTTTAAGACTTCCACCTACCGATCTATCCACCACTGAGAGTACTTGAAAATAGGGCGCATCAAAGTGGCTAGATCACCCATCTCAGGCTCAAACCATTTTATAGGTGGGAGCGGCTCATTCTCCTTGAAGCCTGGCTGCACATATATTCCATCATCTTGCAGTTGGTCAGGTATTTTGAAGAGCTCTGTCGCCCTTATCATGCTTAATGGCAATCTTGACCATAACCTTCTTCTTACGTCATATTCATCGGCCGCGTTGGCCCAGAAGTCCTCTAAGTCAACCCGATGTTTGTACCTTTCCCCGTCCATTGTTTTGATGTGATGGAGCGGATCGAAGTTGTTTCTGGACTTGTATGATATAAATGGATATTGTTGAATCTCTAGTCGAGCAACCTCTGCTGCTTGTGCTGTCGGGCATGACTCCTCCATGTTGCCGATGAAAAAGGGGAAGGTGACGGCAGCTCTCTGCTTAGGCCTTTGGATATTCTAATACGTTTCTAATTGTCTTAGCACTTCCAACAATACCATCCTGTTAGTCGGATAGACAGGCAGCCTATAAGGATTTCCGGAAAATCCTTGGATTCTGATATAAGTGAATTTAGGATACTGAATGAACCAGAATCCATACCGATTGATTAGGCTCTTGGCTTCATGCGAGAGTCTTTGGTGCGTTCCGCCTTGAAGAAGCTGGGTGATATACATTAAGAAGGCATCGTGAGCTCTCCGGAGATGAGACTTCTCTTTCAGCTGTAGCTGTGGATAGCAATCGTAGACTTTCAATTTCCCCTCGCCATTGCCGACCACGCCTTTGCAAGTCAAGCCAGGATACTTATAATATCTTGCGAGTGAATATACAATGTAGGAGCTCCTGTGAAAAATTTTGGTCTTCTCAAAGTTGACCAACTGTTCGTGCAAGCTGTCACTAATCATCCTAGACCAATTGAACATCTTGACTCCAGTGATTATCTCATCAATAAAATAGTACATCCAATCTTCGAAAGGAGCACCGTGGGCATTGCCTACTATTCTATTTAGCAGCAAAACAATATCACCATATTCCTCTTTGAAGTGGGTCCTGATCAATTTTTTCGGCATCTTGCTTGCAGTAGGCTTTGGTTTTTCTTGTTTATGTTGGATGCACAGAGATCCTTCTGACTTAGATAAAGTTTGAGTGCATCTTGCTTGGTGCGATAGGATGTTTGGTTGTACACTGGAATGCCAAAAGTCTCTTGGATTGCTGGCTCGGACAAGTAGGCAAGGACTTTTCCGTCAGGAGCTTCTATCTGTCTGTCTTGTGCGTTGTAGTGTAGTGCGCATTCCACCATCAGCTCAGGACATTCTTTTGCTGGTGGAAATCCAGCTGCATGGACAATTCCATTGCGCATCATCCTCATGGCAATTGGTGTAGGCAGACGTCCGTCAGTCCCGTACATTCTCTTCCGGAAGTCTTCAATATCAACATGGCCAAGATCAGTGTCTAGAACGTGCTCCCACTTGGACTTGATTTTTTATTGTGTTTGCACACCCTTGCTTGCAAACTTCATCTTGACTGCTTCGAAAAAAAGGATCTGCAAGAAAAGGAAGAAGGAAATAATAAGAGTTCGACATTAAAATCAGTTTGAAAGAACATTAGACTTCGCGAAAAATAACAAGCTGGAAAGAAAATAAATGGTGAAGTATCACGCTAACATGAAATGGACAAAACAAATTTGCCTTGTGACTTCTTGGAGACGTGATCACGATTGTAACGCAAGCTGATAACAAAATATTTCCTTCAATTGGCTGCAAATTTTCTCAACCTTTTGCCTTAAACAAATCTCTTCTCACCACTTTTCTTCTCAAAATCGAGTGATTGCACAAATGAAAAACGAAATCACTTATAGAAGTGAGAGGGTCGATCATTTTAGCAAATTTGCAATGTTTCCTTTGAATCAAGTTTGAACTCATCTTTCACTTTGCTTCCGAATGGCAAGTTCTATCCTCAATAAACTCGTCCGGGAAAGTTTCTAATTTCATTCACAGTCCAACAAAACTCTTTTTCTCTCTTTCCAATTTCGAAATTTTCAAGACTTATCTCTTTTTTGGTGTTGGAAAATAAATGATTAAAATAATTAAAATAATTATTTTATGTGTCCCTTCCAACCCGTTCATTTTATTGGCAAATTATTTTTGATTTTCGAAAATTTCCTTGCCAATGCCTTAGGCGAATTTTCATTTTTTTCAATTTTCTCGCCATAATCTTCATCATCCAATTTGGTTTGGCCATGATTTTTTTTTTTTGAATCGTTTTCCAAAATTATTTGGCCATGTCCAACTTTATTTGGCCATAAATATTTCTCGTCCGACTTTTCTCTAACCATGTCCAACTTTTATTTAGCCATGTCCAATATTTTTTTGTCCAAAAATTGCCTCTTGTCCAAACTTCTTTCGCCATGTCTGATTTTATTTAGCCATTTGCTTGATTTTTTCACAATTTATCTTGCCAAGTCCAATTTTATTCATCCAAATTCTCTTGATAAGTCCAATTTTATTTGTCCATAAATATTTATCTTTCTAGACACTTTGGGGTTTGGACATACTTAGGCAAAAAAATTCAATTTTTTTTTTCCCTAGACATGGCGGACTTTAGCTATGATTTGCCATTCTAGCTTTCCTTGGCTATGCCTTAGCCAAATTTCTTTCTTTTTCATAGGCGGACTTTAGCATTTCTTTGGCCACTTTAACTTTGTCTTTGTCCATGCCTTAGCCAAATTTCTCCTTTGCCTTGGGCGGACTTTCCACATTTTGTTGCCATAAGTCTTGGCTTGGGGCGGACTTCCTCATTTTCCTTGCCATTGGACAGTTTTGTTTAGGGCGGACTTTGACCTCTTTCTTGCCATACATTCTTCCTTGGCTAGGGCGGACTTGCATGTTTTGATTGCCACTTGCTAAGGCGGACTTCCTTACTTTGGTTGCCATAAGTCTTGATTGGAGGGCGGACTTTCCTCATTGCATTGCCATCTAACACTTAACCAAGGGCGGACTTCCTCTATTTCGTTGCCATTTGACATTTTTCTCAAGGCGGACTTGACTATTTTTCTGGCCATTGCATTCTTTGGAGGGCAGACTTCCTAGCTTTGCTTGCCATTTGACTTCTTTCAAGGGCGGACTTCCTTGTTCTCATTGCCATTCCATCATTTATCAAGGGCGGACTTCATCCTCTTGCTTGCCACTTGACTCCTTGGCTAAGGGCGGACTTTGGCCTTTGGTTGGCCATTGCCAACTTTCACCCAGCCATACATGGGCGGACTTCCTCCTTATGCTTGCCATTTGACTCCTTGGCTAAGGGCGGCCTTTGGCCTTTGGTTGGCCATTGCCAACTTTCACCCAGCCATACATGGGCGGACTTGGCTGTTGGTCTGGCCATTGCCTCCTTTCCTTAGGCATTTTCCTCTCTTTCCCTGGGCATTTTCCTCTCTTTCCCTGGGCAGACTTCAGCTTGTGACTATCCATTGCTTCAGATTTTATGCCATTTGACATTTTTTCAAGGCGGACTTGACTATTTTTCTGGCCATTGCATTCTTTGGAGGGCGGACTTCCTAGCTTTGCTTGCCATTTGACTTCTTTCAAGGGCGGACTTCCTTGTTCTCATTTCCATTCCATCATTTATCAAGGGCGGACTTCATCCTCTTGCTTGCCACTTGACTCCTTGGCTAAGGGCGGACTTTGGCCTTTGGTTGGCCATTGCCAACTTTCACCCAGCCATACATGGGCGGACTTCCTCCTTATGCTTTCCATTTGACTCCTTGGCTAAGGGCAGACTTTGGCCTTTGGTTGGCCATTGCCAACTTTCACCCAGCCATACATGGGCGGACTTGGCTGTTGGTCTGGCCATTGCCTCCTTTCCTTAGGCATTTTACTCTCTTTCCCTGGGCATTTTCCTCTCTTTCCCTGGGCGGACTTCAGCTTGTGACTGTCCATTGCTTCAGATTTTATGCCATTGTCCCCTCTTGCCTGGGCGGACTTGCTCAGATCTGTTGCCACTGCCAACCTTTAGCTGAAGCTTCACCATTGACTGTGAGCTAAAAGTCTCCATACTTAGGCGAATATCTCAGTCAGTTCTTTTATGCCTCTACCATGACCAGATCGCCATGAATGCTCAGATTTTTCACGAATTTCCAGATTTCTTCATGAATGTTCAGATTTCTTGACGAATTTCATAAATTTTTACATGTGCTTCGAACTTTTGTCCATTTCTTGATGATTTCATGACTGGTTTTTTCATCTAACTCACCATTTTTGTGATTTTTACCAGAATTCTCTGTGATTTTCCATAATTTCTCACCATTTTTGAAAATTTTCCAGATTTTTGAACTTTTTATGTGATTTCCCAGAATTTTACCAAAATTTCAAAAAATCTTCGAATCGATTTTCCGAGAGTTTCGTTGATCTTTTCGAACTTCTGAGTGGATTTTTGAAACTCGTGACCCTTCCAAATATAGAAACTTTCTAAAAATAGAAATTTTCCAAAAATGGCAACTTTCTAAAAATAGACCCTAAAAAATAGGAATCTCAGAAATGCCCAAAAGTGCCAAAAAAGTAAGTCCTAAAAAATAGGGGGCGCGGGGTGAGAAACCCTAAAAACTTGGAGGTGTCGGAATTGACTGAAACGACAGTCGATCTTCGTCTCCTAGGTCTTCTAAGCACGATGGTGACGTTTATTCAGTGATTCAGGCTAAAATTCATTGACTCGACTCGGGTGACCGTTCAAAATTCAGACCTGAAACCCCCAAACGGAGAGTAGACAAAACGAGGCACGCGAAAGCAAAACCCTAAAAGGCAAACGACAAGGGTCCCCATTTGCAATGGGGCGAGGTGTGAGTTAGGTCACAACATGTCCACTTATTAGTTATTCCCAAAAAAGCTCTCAATACAATGATAAAGTTGGTATCTTATTAGCCTAACATTGCTAATGAGGAGTCTATTTGGTTAGCCTTTAATTAACACCTGTATGAACTCAATTATAGCATATCATATGTATCCTTTGGCCACAAACTATGGCTTTAAGGTAATCTGTAATCAATCTGTATTAAAAATTTGCAGTTAGTTGTGCACCATAGATTCACTCTAATAGACCAAACAAATGTATTGTTCCATAACTTCCTTCAATGACAGGATGTAAACTTGTTATTTATGTTGGAAAGCTCAGATTTGTTTTAAAAAAAGTTGTAAATTTGAAGTCACAATGATGCATCTTATCTCAAAGTAAACTAGTTAATTCACTCCAAGGATTTCCTGAACTGTCTTAGGAATCATTACTTATAGTTATGGATAAAATCTTAGGCTATGAAAGCTGACATGAAAACGGCTTACCACTGGAATCTCCAAACTGTTGGTACTTGAAGTAATAATATGGGAGAGTAGAGGTTATCATCTAAATGAAATTAGGAATAAAAATATTTCAACTTAGATCTGCATTCTATTTTCCATTTACATGGATATTAAACATTTGATTAGATTATACCATTTCCAGTGCAATTTTCTAAGGTGATGGGAAACAATTTGCATGAATGCCTTTGGTGTTGGCACAAAATTAGATCTCAAACTACTGTCGTGTTTACAGGTTCTTCAATTAATCTATAAATGAACTCCCGAGAAGCGGGCCAACACTATGGGAAATTGGCATCCCAGATAGAAGTGCTAAAGAATTCTACATTCGAGATCCAGTACCAAAATATATCAACAATTTGTATATGCAAACTGAAAAGTGAAGTTCTCTTTACTCATTCATTTGACTCTCCTGTGTGATATTGTAGCTGTAAGAGGCAACATGTTTTCTATTATTAGTTACATTTTAAAATATTCTATGTAGTTGCTTCTATTTGTATGAGGTAGCATTTGTTTAAGATAGTAGTTTGGAATTCTAGGGGGATTATGCTTTTCTGTTTGTATAAATATACTGAAAAGTAAACTTTACTCATTCATTTGACTATCCTGTGTGCTATTGTAACTGTAAGAGGCAACATGTCTTCTAGTTTTAGTTACATTTTATAATATTCCTTGCACTTACTTCTGTTTGTAGTCTAGAATTCTAGGAGCATTATAATCTTCCTTGATCTTTAGCAATTTAAGGGTCTGTTAGATGCATGACTATTTAGTATCCATAAGTTGCCTTGTGATTTGTATTCGACGTTTTACATCCCTTTTTATCTTTATACAATAAATGGAATAATGGATTCGCTTAGGCCTCTTCACCATCATTCTTGATCTGCTCCGAGAATGAATTATCCGTAACGTTACAATGACATACAAAAAGGGTCTATGTTCAAAACAGTGATCATCTCAATGCAAGTGAAGCAGAAATCACTAATGTATCGCAATAAAAAGTGACTCAGCATGCTGGCAGATTTTTTCATCCAAAAAAAGTGTGTTTTTTTAAAGAAAGTGGTGAAATGAGTTTTGATCTGATAAATCACAATAAAATTGTGACTTGAGATTAAATTATGGTCTTCCATAAATTTTTGGCAATTTTTTCTATATTTTGGTTAAAAAATTCAGGGTTTCTGGGATTCTTTTCTGATTTCTGCGATATTTTTTTCCTACGTAAATGTAGTGAATCCCAAATTTGATCCACAGAAAGAAAATAAATAAATTATCTAGTAATGACCAAATTCAGTTAATACAAGTCATGACTACAACCAATTACAATAGAGGAGTCCTAGAAAACTAAACAATCTAGAAGAAAAGATAAGTAGCTTAAATTAGTAAAAGAAAGAAATTATTTTGATGCCCATGAATGACCAAGAATATGTCAAATGGACATAAACAAACATCTGTTAGAATAGCAAAGTACCAGGGAAAAAGTGTCGTAGACTCAAATCAAACACAAGATAGCAAAGAAAAGTAAGAAATACAAAGAAATAGATAAGAAGGGATAAACATTAAATGGTAACGTTGAAACAAGAACAAGTATAACTAGAAGTATGAGGAGAGGCCCACACAAAGCTGTGGGAGCAAAAGACTGGCAATGCAAGCAGAAAGCAAAGACGGTTAGGTGTATTTACTTTGGAATGCCTTGGAGGAGCCAACAATATCATCAACCACTATTGGAGTGCTAATGCAGAATTTGAGAATGCTTGTTGGTGAGAGTCTAGGGTTAAGAGGGTCAAGCTGGAGCGGTTGGACAATCCTAGGAGGAAATGGTTTTCACAAAACCTCCCCTATCACTCAAGGCCAAAGAACAGTTGGTGGTAGAAAAGAAACTGGTAATGTGAGCTTGCCTCCAAGATCTGAATTGTAAATGAGGAGAGCTAGAGGGCCTCCAACATCAAGAGGAGATCGACCCATGACCATCTACATGAGAGTTGAGGCACCAAGGGACCCTTACCAACACTAGACAACAAAGATGAGCAATGTCTCATCGATCTGCCACCTGTTTTGACTGAATCAATAGTAACCAATTGGGCATTAAATGCTTCCAGCATCTATAATGGGCTAAAATAAGGAAGTAATAAGTTTTGTAGTTCCTGGGCTTCCATGAAGATATCTATGCTTGAATGTGGTGACCTCAAGCAGAAAATGGACCAAGCATCTGCGATCAAGATAGCAGAAGACGGTAGATAGAGATCTACCAAAATCTCTATATAAACAATAGTACCTCCCACGGATTTATAGTATACAGGACACTAGAAAACAAAATACTCCTAGGTCTCCACCTCCTAGAAAGAACAAAGTTGACACAAATTTTTATTTTGTAAACTATGGTGCTTAGTCTCAACTTGAAGTTGGTTGGAATACACTCTCAATTGGCCAGGGGATTCCTCAAACAATGGGACCAATGATGTTGAAGAAAGTTGGGTTGACTATGGTCCCATCTATGACTTGTAAGAAGTGCTAGAAGCCAATTTGGGGATGAAAAAAATCAGAGGGAGGTTCAAGTGAACTAGATGTACTGACAATAAATGTCCCCTATAATTTATTGATTGCTCACCTCTTTGCCAAGAGGAGGTGAAGAGAGGATGAAGCCTGTCCAAAGAAATGTTGATAGACTAGAAGAACAAACCAACCTTAGAAAACGAGCAATACCAATGCTCAGAGGACCCAAAGAGAATATCCTTGGAGGAAGAAAATGCCAAAAATGGATGAAGCATATTAGCATAATCACCCGTAGATTGAAACCTGTGTATAAACCAGGTGAGTTTGAAGATAAAGGCAAAGGAATTAGGAGGAAACTTTGGTTTAGAGTCTAGACAGTACATCAAGGGACCATCTATTTGCACCAGATCATAGCAGAATTTTTTTTTAAAAGTCACACTGACCTCCCCTACTACTACCCTTCTTCTCCTTACCGCTCATTGATGCTACACCCTGCTTCTTTGGTTTTGGTCACTCAGCTGCCCTACTCTTCAAAGAATCAACATTTCTTTCTTTTGCTTTTCTTTCAACTCTGCCACTAGAAATTTTTTTGGTTACAAATTGTAGATTGTAATGAAAAACGAGGAATGGAGTGTGGAGTGGAGCCCCATAGGAGAGGATATTTTTTATTGAGCAGGGGCAAATTTCTTAATTTTTTCTCTCTTTCTAAGGGGGGACGACCCATTGTCCCTAGCATTTCCTATCCACGTTGGAAATGTTTCGTAGAGTAGTGAGGATTAGGGGATGGCAAAGAGGCATTTCGGAGGTGTCACTGATATGGGGACACTTGAAAAGGGCTAGGGACACATCCTCGAGTTTTCTTGGTTTATACAACATTGACATAGTGTAATGAACATATAAATGGAATTAAAAAATCAACAAAAACTCAAGAATTAAAAAGTAATGTACGATATAGAAAAAATAATTAATTTTTTTATTCATTTCAAAAATAGAACTAAATAAATACATATAATCTATCAAAATGCAAAAACTTGTATAAACTATAGTATATAAAACAAAACAATTTTACTTCAAGTTTCACCGGTGAGTGTTAATGTAGAAACAAATGGCTGGCCTTAAAAGAGTAGGTCAATGTATCATGGAGCATAGCTGCCCTTAAATGTAAAGAAAAACATCATCGTGGTTTAAAAGTTAACTTTAAAAAATATTATTCTAAATAAAAACTAGCATATCAAATCTATTCAAAAGTAAAATCTTAAAAACAAAAGAAAGTTTTAAAAACCAAGCCTAGACATAAATGAAAAAACTTTGGTTGTGCTCTGTAGTTTTCTACATCTAAGTGTAAAAATGAGCAAAAAGACAAGAATATTTTAAAAATATCAAAACCATTTGTTAATGTTTTTGCAAAATCTAGGAATGTCATAATAAATGTGGCCGGTACGAGATTCCGGTACATGGGTTCGTTCAAAAAAAAATTTGGAGTTTGGGTACGTTTTGGGTACGTTAATACAAAAATATATAAAAATCATAAATATATACATATTTGCAGTAGTAATTAAGTTCAAAATACACCACCATATTAATAGTCAAATAACATAGCAAAAATACACCACCACTTTCATAGTCAAATATTAAACATTAGTGATACTCAAATATCATGATATAAAATTATAAATTAAAGTTCAAGCATAAAAAATGTCAAGTGTTTATAATCAGCAATTATTGATACTATTTTTATGCTTCCTCCCCTAATTGTACTCCTGTACTAGTGCAAAATTTTAAAATCAAAATTAATTGGGTATGGCTACAGTTCTAGGAACGACCTCTTTGATAAGTTATGTGGAAGTTATATACAAATGTTGCTTAATAATTCTTTTCAGATCTTTGAGGTTATCGCTTGCAGTGAGTCTGAAATTGAACTTTAACTTGAATTTTGAGGATTTATTGTTGATTATACGGAAGGTTTTCATATAGCTATATTTAAAATTATGCAAGTAAAGTTTAATCAGATCAATCAGTAGGGACGGTCACTTTGTTTCCACGAATTGCCTAGAACTATAGGAGCATTATCCGCAAAAGCTTGCAGTTAAGCACGGCTCGGGCTAGGCCCATGCTGGTTTGAACCAGCTAGAAAGTTTCACCAAGCCGGATTTCATTAGGGAAAAGCCTGCCCCTCTTTGCCTTTAAAGCTTGATTTTTTTATTTACCCTTTGTTTTTCATTTGAAGCATGGATTTTTCAACTTGAATGAATTTCAGAGTAATTGGCAACATTGAATTTATATTTATTTATGTCCAATGTTTGTTTATCACTCTAGCACTATATTTGGCATGAAATAACAATAGTTTTTTCCATATTTTTACAAGCATTTAAGCATTTTTTAATGTGTCGGATTTTTCTTGTGTTTTTCATGTTTTAAACCTGAGTAATTGAATTCCATTTAGACCTTCAGTTTACTATGTCAGGGGCATGTAAATGGAATGCTACTATGTCTTGAACTTATGGATTTTGTCTCATTCTTTAACTTTCCTAAAAGAAGACTACATTTCGTACCCACAATCATGAAATCGTTTCCTGGTCATTTCCATAGTAAAAAAAACATACCTTGGATGTATTTTCTTTGTTTTTGTACCATTTCTCGTACTTGTATCGTACCTGAGGCAATATATGGGCGTACCAGTAACTTAGCTTTGTGAAGTAATAGAGTAACCAATATTAAAAAACCAAAATAGTTCAATCAAATCTTTGTCGAAAGCTCTGACAAACTATTGATTTCATTTGGACCACCATAATTAAGGACAAATATAATCTCCCAATTAATAAGGATTTGTCCAATGCTCGATTGAGATATAAAAGCTCCAATACTTACAAGCATATCAAGTCGAGATCCAATACTTTTCAAAGCTATCTAACTTGACACACAAGGGGACCCAATAAAATTTTGGGAGCACAACTAAAGTGGTTATATTCCTCCCTCTAGGCCTAAATTTTCAAATCTGCAGCAGTTCCTCAAATCCAAAGGGTGCCTCACTTTTGTTGACTATGGTTAACAAGATAATAATGGAATTATTGGTTAGAATTTTTTTGGGTTAATATGGGTTCAAGATATTACCTTTCAGTTTTACTCTTTTGGAAGGAGTTCTAAGATTGATTATAGAGAAAGTCACTCAAGATCAAGAAAGCTAAAAGCAAGCACAAAAAGGTCAAAAGATCAAAATGATAGAATAATGCTATTCTATTCAAAGATGCAATATGCAAAATAGATACAAGAGAGATTTGAGAGAAGCTACACAATAATCTAAAAGTGGGTATATATATGATATGCCACTAAGAGATATGAATGTACAACCAATGTAGGATAATTGAAGATATAGTCACATATGTGCACAATAACTCCACCAGACTAAAAATGTACAAGTTGCATGATGCAAGTAGAACCTACCTAAACAAATGTATCCTATCCTAAATATATAATATATAATGTATAATTAACAAAATATAGGAAAATAAAATAATGCACCAATAAGACCTCATTAATAGACTGATTTTCCTCTCCAAAGAAGCTTATTAAATTCTATGACCTAATATTAGGTGTTTATTTGACAGGATTGTTCAATTAATTAGTAATTGAAACGATTGGATTCTTACATTTAATGTGACAATATTAGATATAATATATCATCTGGGTTTTGTCATCACAATTTTTAGTTGTCAATATTTATTACATTGAATTGCATGGGGCATGTTTAGCACTGACATTTTTTATGGATTTGCTTTGCAAAGGTTCCGCCAATATGGACTTTGGGAAAGATATACAGATCTATATTGGTATATACTGTGGGAGTTAGTAACTACTCAAAGGATTGGTTTTTTTCTCATATAACAAGGTATTGTCAATTATCCTTCTCTTCAATGTAATGATAAAATAGGTAAATTCCGGTCGAGGATTATTAGAATTAGACTTTTCAGCATGTTTTGAATTATTTTCTTCACAATTAATTTGAATAATAAATATAATGGTAACAATGGGATACCCACCTTGTTGTTGACTACCTTAAATATAAGATTTATAGCTAAAAAGTGTTCGTAGTTTATTTAAATATAGCCTCTAGAAAACTTGTAAGTGTTTTGAGTTTGGAATGCAATTCTTTGTTTGAGAAAGCGAAATTTAAAGTCAAACGTAATCTACACGAATGTATTGACAAATGTTGGATCTAACGAGTACCTTGAGATAGTTCCCTTGCACTATCAATTTCATAAATGTTTACACTATGTTTTCAACAAAACTTATGGTTGGAAAACTAGCCTGTATAAACTTAACATAGATGGTGAATTTGCACCAAAACACAACCCAGAGAAAGGAATTATATCTAATGAACAAGATAAAAAAAAAAAAAAAACCGTTACTAGAAGGCTCCAAGTTATATGTCCAAAGGTGTAGAACTTATGAAAGCTAAAAGAAACAAAACCTTGCCAGGATCCTGAAATAATGCAGGAAATTTTTAAAAATGTGGGCAAACATATTTAGAATTAGTAAGAGAAGGAATCATTTGCCCATACTCGTAATTCCACAGAGAAAAAACTATTATTTCCAAAACCAATCATAAATGAGCATGTAGCAAACCATACTATCATACTATTTTTTACCCAAATAAAAAGCTTGCAGGCATAATAACACAAGTTCTTGTGGTGTCTATTAGGATCAATTATGGAAGCAACTTACTAGATAGCTACTTATATCCCAAAATAGTGCCAAAAGACTTACAAGACGGATTTTTTACTATTCGTATGCAGAAAAGAAAACAGACAAAACTAACCATGGGGGCCATCATGTGGAGTATATATAGGCAACTATGAAGCTGCTCATAGACAGTACTCAAAATCGAATGACAACTTGAACCATGAAATAAAAAATTAACTACAAATTCTGTCAATAGTAATCTGCCTGCACTTGAATTATTTTTAACCTATTAACAAATATACATATTGGCATTGAGCACATTTATGATGAAATAAGAAAAAAACCTCAGAGATAGATAGATACAATCCAGTATTCTCCTCCAAAGTGTAGTGAAGTAGATCCATGAACTATATCAGGGTGAATAAACAGATGCAAAAAAACAATGAAATTTGTCCATAACAGCTGCAAAAGGATGATGAATATAAAACAATATCTACACCAAATTCACCAACATGGCTAGATATTTTTATGAGGAATGTGAGTTTTAAATTCTATCTAGTGTATTTTAAAACAACTCATATAGGTCATACTATGTACAAATAGAAATTTTATGATCAAAGTTCTTCTATATCACTGCACAAGAGGTAAAAAATTGTCTCTGTATATTATCTCTGTATCATCTACAAACTAAACTCCAAATTGCCAGCTCATGAAATCAAAATGATAGGATGTATCATGCAAATGTGATATTTTAATTTGTCATCAACATTGATACATAATGCATCATCAAATCTAATTGTCATGTTTTCCATCATTCTTGACTTCTACACCCTTTAGCTCTTCAGAAATGTCCATCTATGAAGTTTCAACCTTAACCAGCCATTAGTACTATATATCCTGTAACAAATTGTAAAACTATAAGTAGCCGTGATTTCTAGATGCCTCAAAAATCTTCATTACTCCTTGGAACAAACTTGCATCGCTGTTATAAACTTTAGCTTAAGGTTGTTAACTACTTTAGGACCAAAAAAACCACTTCAAGATGTGTAGCTGGTTTATGTAGAATACTTTTTGAGATGTCTCTTTATCTAGAGCTGTTTCTAGTGATAATTTGTGTTTGATTCAGGTAAAAGCAGGTTTTGAAGGGACCCAAAACCCTTTACAACCCAAAAAAAAGCTACAAAAAGAATAGCTTGTAGCCAGCCAAAAGCCAGCCCCCAAACAAGACCCGTCAAGATTTACATTTAGAACTACTCTTGTGGGAACAGAGAGTCATGTCAAAAGAAGGCCTAAAGAATTTAGCTTTCTTGCCCTTAACAGTAATCCAATTCTAGTGATAATTTGTTAAGTATCATAACAATAATAAATATGCTTTGGAAGAGAGCCTTGACTACCCATTAGAATTACATCTGTTGCAAAATCGAGGAGATGACTCGCAACAATAAGTAGCTTTTGTCACGCAGCCATGATAGGAGTCCTTTTAAAAGGATATTTTTTTCCTTTAAAAGATAGTTCGATTCTATCCAAAGTTATTTACATATGGGATAATCCCTAAAATGTGTTCATCACTTAAGTAGTAAATTTTTAAAATGGTTTGATTAGGTATTTTCATGTTTTAAGTTACAAGCTTGAGAGAGTCAATTTAGAGAAAACGTGTATAGCATGAAATTAATTTGTTAGAATAGTGTTCAGATATCCAAAAAAAAATCAATTTATCTTATAATTTTTTTAACCAAATGTATATATCCTATTTGCTTCCAAATTCTAACATGTATCTCTAATTTAAAGCAAGCTAGTAATTGAGGAATAATACATTAGTTGAGAAACTTAATGTATGCATATGAGCACGGTTGAAAACAAAACTTAAAAAGAAAACAACATACAATTGGCGATTACAAATGGCTTAAGAAATAATCTTTATTTCAACTCTAGTAAATAAAAATAGATAGACTCTTTATGATAGATGCTTTCCTTCTACTTTTCTCTTTGAATCCAACTGTTACATAGATTTCAAAAATCACTTATTAAAAATAGTAAATTAGAATTCTTGGTGAAAACCAGAGTACTCACACTTACCAATGACTCACATTCTTCTTGAAAGTTGAAATAGTTTCTCGAAGAAAGACAAATTTAATACAAAAATTAAAAATGATTAGAAATTTAAAATTATCTTTTCCGCTACTCCATTTATTAAGGTCATAACTCAATGTCTAAAACTACCACTAAATAACTTAAGATGTTCTCTAGATTAACCTCCTACATTAATAGTACACATGTTAGTCAAGAGGATAGCCTTTAATCCTTACATACTATAACAATCACATCACCTCATCACAATAACAAACAGAACCATAACACAATTATCCAATGGTTTCTAAAACAATTTGAACCTTGGTCTTTATTGTGGGAACGCTCAACATTTACCACATTATCACCTTGGTGGGACTAGAGTTCCAACTTTAGATATTACTAGGCAATTCTAGCTTCATTTCAAATATGGAATTTATGTATAAGAGTAGAATATTTATCATTAAAACCATGTAGAAGACATCTTGGCTATTGAGTAGAATTTTGCTAGCTTGCCAAAAATAAAAGAGTCAATGATATACTCATTCTATATTAGTATTGTCATTAACCAATAATTGCCTATGGTTGGCATGTGTATTTTTGTAAACTGCAACTGTTGTGCAATTTTCCTTAACTAAGATAACGTAAAATGAATAAAAACTTATGTAAATTGCCTCCAAATCTTCCTACAACTCCACTTGTGCTAAGGATTCATTTGCCTTCTTGAGCTCATGGCCATGATGATTTCATCCATCTAGATTCATTTGGATGATGAAAAAGGATATGAGAACAATTTGAAAACATCCAGTGGATCAATTATGTTAGATTATTATATGCATAAAGTCACCTAATGGATGATGACAATCATATATCCCTTGTTTTAAAAAGAGTTGTGTCATAGTTGGAGTCCCTGCCTAAAGCGATGTTTGAAGCACTTGTTTGTCATGATGTCTAAAGAAGAAGAGCCAGTGATCAGATCTAAAGTCTTAGTTCAATGCAATGATTGTAGAATGAAATTAACATAAATCAGTCACGTAACACAATATGGAAAAACTATACTATACATAAATGTCTATAGTTGAATATTTATAAGACCTGCATTATAGGCCTCTTCCCAAGTCTCTTGATATCTTGGTCCATTTGACATGTAATCATGTTATCACGGGATCTAGCAGCACTCATTCCATGGATAACCCCCCTATGAAACTTGTTTGTTCCTTAGGTTCGTGATGTTCAAGCACGCAAAACGAGGCAATTTTCAATCCACCTCAAAGTGCATTCCAAAGTCTCAAATAGTTTTTTTGAGCATCCCTCTACGTTCATCTCACGAAGACCTTTGAAATGAGTACCTTCGCAAACTCTTGTTGTTTATACTTAGTGAAATTGTCAAAAGTGCAAAAGCTCCAAACAAAAGCGCACTGATACTTTCAACAAAAATTCTAAGTGTCAAAAGTGAAAAAGCTCCAAAAAAAGCGCACTAATATTTTCAAAAAAAAATTTAAGTGTTGAAAGTGCAAGAGCAGGCTTTTTCAACGCCTTTGCACTTAAGTGAAAAGTTAGTTTGGTGCACAAGCATTGATTTTTAGCGCTTGTGCACTTTTTCCCATACTTGGCCATTTTTTGAGCTAGGCTATGATTTTTTAATGCTTTGCACTTTTTCCAGTTTTGTGCCACTTTTTATGCCTTAATTTGTTGCACGACTTTTGTTCATTTATGACACTCTCAAATCACTTTTAAGTGATTTTAATTGACTTTTTGTTCATCCCTTCACTTCATTTTGCCTTTCACTCATTCTCCATCAAGTTAGAAACTCGCCAAGCTCTGATTTTTAGCACTTGTGTACTTTTTGTTTATACTTAGTCATTTTTTTTGTATAGGGCGGTGATTTTTGTCTCCTATGCACTTTTCACAATTTTACAAGTTAAGTGCAAGGGCGCTGATTTTCAGCGCCCTTACACTTTTGGCAATTTTTAACTTAGTCTCTTCAAACTTGCTCTATTTTTGTTTTGGAACCCATTTCTCTACTCCTGCATCATTTTTTGTGCCTTGTTGCTCATTTCACGCTTGCTCAACACCATTGCTCACTTCATGCATCCCAATGCTACTTTTTCTACTAATGCCTATTGATTCACCATCTTTGTAGTTTCTCTCCAGATTTCATCAAATGATCCTAAAGGTGACATCTTTTGATCTAGTGAACTATCCCAGATCTACAAAGAAGTCATTATGCTACAACTTGAGGATGACAGTTTTTCCAAATCCTCAATACATATCATTTGTGATATACAGCTGACACTTGATAATCTCAAGACACATCTTAGCGGGTGCAAGAAAATCAATTCATTTGCCAGAAGTTTGATCACAAGAGCTCACACCCTTGTATATTACACAGTCGTCCCAGATGATGTGTTCATACAGGAGACCAAGAATAAGTATGAAGACTCTGCACCCAAAGCAAGGCACAATGAAGATTCTTCATCTCCGATGAACATTTTGATGCTTCCCTTTATGCATCTTGTAAATATTTTGTGACATTTTCAATGTCTTTTCTTAAAATGTAATTACACTAATATTTGAGATGTAGTTCATGAAGATCAATTACATTTTGACTTAGTCAAAGTTAGGTGAGATTTTCCTAACTTTTCTCAACTGATTTCCTAATTTTGCTCATCCCTCTCCTTTATAAATATGAGGGATTTCTATTGTAAAGCTTACCTTTTAGTATTTTACAACGAAGTGCTGCCCCTTTTTGAAGCAAAATTGTGAAACTTTGTGTTCATACTTTGTGAATGAAAATTGATCAATAAAGAAGACAATTGCAAGCCAAACTTTGTGTTGGATTCAATATCTTATGAATTGATCTTATTTGGTGGTGATTAGTGGATGATATTTGAAGGGCTTCAAGTAATTAATGTAAAATTTGTGTTGCATTCCTTATTTGGATTTAAGTTTATGTTTGGATACTTTTTTTGAATGATCTACAAGACTATGCGCTTGTAACCATTCATGAACATGTTCGAGGAATTGTTGCGTCTAAGAAGACTTTGTGCTTCTAATGCAACAAACGACATGTCTCTAACAAATCCATCATTGAAAAAGCTACGAAACGACTTTGTGCCTTCGTGAGCTTTCCCTTTTCTTTTACTTGTTTATTGTTAATCTCATCTGGTATCTCTACGCTTTGCTTTGACAAGATAGAGATATTGTAATGCCCCGCCACGCAACCCTAGAGGAAGTTGCAATTAACTACACAAATGTACTTCTTTTTTTCTAATAAGTACAATTAGCATGCAAGATCACTACCCATTGCAACAACCTCTAAGGTTACGAGACTGAGATTACTTTAAAACCCAAACAAGAAACATGAATTGAAACCATAACATTTAATTACTTAACAAATTAAATACACATACATTCCATACATGGTAAAATTGCATCAAAGGCATAAGAGATACCACATGTTTCCAATAACAATAATTTACAATACGATTACAACTCTCATTCCCCGAATGATGTAAATCCAATAAGCATGGTTACAAATCACATATTCCACCTCGATACAAATGAGGGGCAATAAATTACAAGTTTCAACTAAAAAGAATAAAGCATGAAACGAAACTAGATCCCACGAGCTCTCCAACCGGAAATCTCGTCCACACGAACAAGAAGAAGACCCAACGGATTAAGGTGCACGTACCACCCAACCATGTGATACCCGAAGGCTCACCCCCCATGCTAGGAGATAGTAACAAGGAATTCTTATACAAGACCATCAACCTCTAGACATAGGCTAAAACATAACTGAATCGAAACAAATACAAATACAATAACACTTAACACAATGGTTACAATGCTTCCAGAGAACAGTGATCATCTACGCAATACAACAAATTGACTTCTGGTTGACATAGAGAGAGTGCCACACATCATTTGCTATGAGTTACCCTAGCTCAACCTTCCTAGGCTACTGGACCCCCACTTCGGGGTTGCCCTGGCTTGCCTCTACCAACTGTCGGACCCCCATACAAACTATGCTTCTCGTCTCATCTCAAACCTTAAAAGTGAATGAGTCATGAGAGAGGCATTTATTATCTTAATTAGTCTGAAAGTTTTTCATTAATTCTTTTTAAGTTATCACTTACTTAAACCCTAAGTGAGTTACCCTGACGCCCCTTTGTGTTTCGGACCCCTACAAAGAGCCACTCTCCTATCAACAACACCCATGGTACAAAACCACAATTCAATGGGTAAACAAGATAAGACAACCACTCCAATCCAAGGAGGCAACGAATAAAGGAAACTCACTCCAAACACTGGAGGAAACAAAAATACATAAACCACTCCTTCCAAAGGAGGCACAAACCATCCCCGTTCGAGAAAACCGGGTAAAACAACAGGATACATCTAGACACACTACCCAAGACAATCCAAAGGTTCGCTAACATTTTACAACAACCCACACAATTAACTAAAAAGCCCCATCTGGAAGACTTACATAACCAAATGACTCAATTTCCCAACATCGAGAACGAACGAAAACATCACTTAGAAAGCATTTCAGGCAACTCAATAAACTAATGTTAAGATTTCCTAAATCCAAGCCAAGCAATAACATAGTGCATGAAATCAATTAAATAATTAACATTATTTGCACATACTCAAAAGTAAATCAAATCACATTGGCAACATTAAGGAATTTAAAACTAATAATTTCATTTCATTTGTTCAATCATACATAATGATTAAAATCAATCTTTTAAAATAAAAATATTTGATTAGAAAATCAATTTTCTAATAACATCATTCTTTTATGAAATCAATCTTTGCATCGAATATAGAAACATTATAAAAAAAAAAAAAACTATATTTAAATATAAACCAACCATATATAATTATATATATAATGAGTATATAATTATATATTTATTTATATTTAAATAAAAATATATTTTATTTTATTCTTATTTTTATTTTTTTTAAATAAACTATTTAAAAATTTTGACTCAAACCATTTCCAAATATTTAAATCGAATCCAATTATTTAAAATATAAAATATATATAGTTTATATATTAAATAAATGATAAAAAAAAAACATAATATATATTATATAAATATATATATATATTTATATTTATATAATATATATTATACATATATAATATATATATATATATATATAAAATATATATATATATATATATATATAAATATATATATATATATATATTATATATATAATTTATATATAATAAAAAAAAAATTAAAATAAACATTAATAAGTGTTTGGATAGGGGACAGTTGGGGTTGCACCTCCCCTTTGCCAGAACTCGGCCCCATCCCATGGGGGCTATGGGGGTCCCTTCCCCTTGGCTCTATATTTTTTTTATATAATATTTTTAATTTTTAAAAAAATACAGACTCCTTTGTATTTAAAATTTTACTAGAAGACAGAAAATTTCTGGGTAAAACAAAAAAAAATTAAAAAGAAAAATTCCCAGTATAATTTCACCCATATGAAATATATAAAATATATATATATATATGCATATATATAACAGAATATATATGTACATATAAAAAAAAAAAATCATTGCTTTACAGCCAAATTGAACAATTTTTCTACAAAAAAAATGACAAAAGAAGAAATTATTTCAAGCATAATTTTATGAACTCAAATTTCTGGAAATTTTCAACTTCAAACATAGATGTTTCAATAATTTATTTTGTTCCTTCCAATTTCTATTGTTTGAATCTTTCTTTGCTTTCTTTTCCCATGATTTCAACAGAGGTTTTTCAAGCTTCATTTTGTTTCTCTCATTTTCTATTGTTGAAATTGAAGATTTATGTTGCAAGTTTTGATTTTCAACAAACATTCTAACTTTCTTCAAGATTTAAACAGGGTCTCAAAACAAAGATTTACAAGCAAGTTTTAAACTGAAAATGCAAATTTCTAAACAAATAAATAAGGAAAACCTATGATCTGAAGCTTGAAGGAGAGTTTGAGGAAGATAGTTGAGCTTCCCTGCAAGAAGATTCTCCAAGGTTTTTCCAAAATCATCTCCCAAAATCCAAAATGCATCAACAAAACATGAAGAACTTTTTTTTTTTTTCTCACAGCCCAATTTTTTAAGAATGAAAAAGCCTTCTCTATTTTTCCCCAAATTTGGTCAAATACCCTAAAATATCCCGTCCGCCAAAGTCATTGCATTTTTTGAGATATTTCTGAATTTTAAAATTTTAAAACCAAAAATTGCTTTTCAAAAAGGATTTAACACATTTAAAAATTTATTTTCCAAATAAACTTTAAAACTTTTAATAATTTCATTTCAAAAGAATTTACAACTTTTAAGACTTTTAATAATTCCTTTTCAAAAAATATTTGAAACTTTTAAAATTTCCTTTTTAAAAGAATTTAAACTTTTAAAATTTTCTTTTTCAAAAATCATTTAGCACTCTTAATTACCAAAATGGCTAACTTAATTCAATTCAACACAATTAATTTAATTAATCAATAAAATGAATCAATCCAATATTAGATCATTTTATTAATTAAATTAAATAACATTTCTAACATTATAACCAGATAAATTTAATAAACAACTAAATACATAAAGCCATTTATTTACCTTTTTCAACTTGTAATTTAAATGAGATCAAGGAGAAATGAACAACACAGAAGCAATTTAACCCGACTAAACCCGACAACACACTATGACTAGGGTGATGACTTGGCACAGGAAACCTAGCTACTATCTCCCATTTGAATATCGTTGGCCAATTGACACACTCAAACCTGTGAACTAGGTGGAGTCGATGTCCTGTACCTATCAACCTACGAACAAAGAGTATATCGAACATGCATATATATATAATATGAACAAACACACCGTGAAGAGGAAATCTCAGAATCGTAGGGCGCTCGCAAGCGAGTGGTACAATCTCATCCCCTTCACCAATACAGTATTACTAACTGATGAATCTAACAATAATATTATAATCAAAAGCATAAAACATCGTTAATTCAAATAACTGCTAGGCTAATTCGAAACATACCATAAAGATAACATCAGAGTACAATACCATCACATCAAAATATAACATTCGCATCACTTTACAATTAGCGATCAAATAGTAACCAAGTACCAAAGTCAAAGTACAAATAGAAACCACATAACAAAGAAAAACACTGCCGATCAAAGAACCAAAATGGAGGGGTGTTACATCCTCCCCCTAGGGTCAGGCTTACTCTTGGAAGCCTACAAACACAAGGGACAGAGCTCCCTCAAAATCAACTAGATCCTAACCTACTTAGTACCTCGATCCCTGAGGTTCAACTCCTGAAGCCGAAGAACGATCTGCACCCAGATCCTCGGCCTGACGGTTATCCACCGCAGTAAATGCCCTATGCAATCTGCCTGCATCTCCTACTATCGGCTCTGAAGCTGCCGGCCTCTAACTAAAACCAGAAGTGCCCTGTTGAGGACACTGACGAGCAAAGTGGCCCTACTGACCACAAGCAAAACATCTTGTCCCTCTACTGAAACCCTGAACAGTTGGAGATACACTAGGTCGTGGAAGACCACCTCCACTAAACGCCAACTAAGAACTCTAAGTAGACTGATCATAACAATCACAATGAGCTTGCATCCAACTCTGATCTCTCTTCTTTTGTCTCCAACTTCTTTCGTGTTGGAACTGAGGATTTTGTTGCCCGGACTGCGAAGACTATTGCTGCTCACCCTTAGCGAGTGACTGATGCCCTCTAGAAAAGCCTGTAGCCTGAGATCGACCACTCTGAGATCCAACACCAAAGGAAGGTGCACTGCCAAACTGAACTCTCATCTAACTACCTAAAACCAAGGCTAAATTCTCCTCAACAATACGAGCCTTATCCACAGCTATCTCCATGGTCTTCAGCTCGAATACCTGAACTCCATCACTGATCTGGTCGTTTAAGCCCCTAATGAAATGTTGAACCAACATACCCTCATCATCACCTATGCCTGCAAATTGTTTGAGCTCGAAGAAGTGACACTCAAACTGTTCCACTAACATATCCATCTGTCATAGGCCATGGAACTCATCTCCATGGCGCTGACGCCAATGATCAGAAAGGAATCGAGCTTTAAACCGCTCTAGGAACATATCCCAAGATACAGTGTTGATATCCAAATGGAGCTTATGCTCCTCCAACCTCCACCAGGTAGATGCAAAGTCCCTCAAATGCATGATTACACACCTAGCTTTGGTGTTGCTACCATACGGATGCATAGCAAAACACCTATTTAGATCAATCAACCATGTCTCGGCCTCTAATCCACTGCCCAAACCATCAAAAGTGGGTGGACGAGATCTAAGAAGATCTCTCATATGAGTAGCCATGACTGCCTCAAACGGAGCTGGAACCTGATCTCTCTCACCTATAACCTCCTGATCTCTATCCTACCTAGGGCCCATATGAGCAAGAGTCTCCTCAAGCAAGCGACGCAACTGAGCGTCCCCGATCCCTGGTGGATCCTGATGTTGATTACCAACCTCTGGCACAAACTAAGAAGCCTGTTGCTCCTCATGATCAGAAACATGGGGAACAATGGGAGGTGTATCTTGCTGATTACCTCCTCGACTGCCTACATGGCCACGACCTCTACTCTGACCTCGCCTAGGTGGCATGATCCTGTGAAGATACACACCACAACATAAGACAAGGTACACAAACATAAACTCTATGCAGCTAACAACTTAATGGGTCCACATTATCCTAGAGCACCCAGCGTTTGAACTTGAGCTCTGATACCATGTGTAATGCCCTGCCACGCAACCCTAGAGGAAGTTGCAATTAACTACACAAATATACTAAATTTTTTTTAATAAGTACAATTAACATGCAAGATCACTACCCATTGCAACAACCTCTAAGGTTACGAGACTGAGATTACTTTAAAACCCAAACAAGAAACATGAATTAAAACCATAACATTTAATTACTTAACAAATTAAATACACATACATTCCATACATGATAAAATTACATCAAAGGCATAAGAGATACCACATGTTTCCAATAACAATAGTTTACAATATGATTACAACTCTCGTTCTCCGAATGAGGTAAATCCAATAAGCATGGTTACAAATTACATCTTCCACCTCAATACAAATGAGGAGCAATAAATTACAAGTTTCAACTGAAAAGAATAAAGCATGAAACGAAACTGGATCCCACGAGCTCTCCAACTGGAAATCTCGTCCACACGAACAAGAAGAAGACCCAACGGATTAAGGTGCACGTACCACCCAACCATGTGATACCTGAAGGCTCACCCCCCATGCCAGGAGATAATAACAAAGAATTCCTATACAAGACCATCTACCTCTAGACATAGGCTAAAACATAACTGAACTGAAATAAATACAAATGCAATATCACTTAACACAATGGTTACAATGCTTCTAGAGAACAGTGATCATCTACGCAGTACAACAAATTGACTTCTGGTTGACATAGAGAGAGTGTCACACATCATTTTCTATGAGTTACCCTGGCTCAACCTTCCTAGGCTACCGGACCCCCACTTCGGAGTTACCCTGGCTTGCCTCTACCAGCCGCCGGACCTCCATACAAATTGTGCTTCTTGTCTCATCTCAAATCATAAAAGTGAATGAGTCATGAGAGAGGCATTTATTATCTTAATTAGTCTAAAAAAATTTCATTAATTCTTTTTAAGTTATCACTTACTTAAACCCTAAGTGAGTTACCCTGGCGCCCCTTTGTGTTTTGGACCCCCACAAAGAGCCACTCTCCTATCAACAACACCCACGGTACAAAACCACAATTCAATAGGTAAACAAGATAAGACAACCACTCCAATCCAAGGAGGCAACGAATAAAGGAAACTCACTCCAAACACTAGAAGAAACAAAAATACATAAACAACTCCTTCCAAAGGAGGCACAAACCACATAAGCCACTCCTAATCTAAGGAGACACAAACCATCCTCATTTGAGAAAATCGGGTAAAACAATAGGATACATCTAGACACACTACCCAAGACAATCCAAAGGTTTGCTAAAATTTTATGACAACCCACACAATTAACTAAAAAGCCCCATCTGGAAGACTTACATAACCAAATGACTCAATTTTTCAACATCGAGAATGAACGAAAACATCACTTAGAAAGCATTTCAGGCAACTCAATAAACTAATGTTAGGATTTCCTAAATCCAAGCCAAGCAATGACATAGTGCATGAAATTAATTAAATAATTAACATTATTTGCACATACTCAAAAGTAAATCAAATCACATTGACAACATTAAGGAATTTAAAACTAATAATTTAATTCCATTTGTTCAATCATACATAATGATTGAAATCAATCTTTTAAAATAAAAACATTTGATTAGAAAATCAATTTCTTAATAACATCATTCTTTTATGAAATCAATCTTTGCATCAAATATAGAAACATTATAAAAAAAAAACTATAATTAAATATAAACCAACCATATATAATTATATATATAATGAGTATATAATTATATATTTATTTATATTTAAATAAACATATATTTTATTTTATTTTTATTTATTTAAAAAAAAAACAAACTTTTTAAAAATTCTGACTCAAACCATTTCCAAATATTTAAATCTAATCCAATTATTTAAAATATAAAATATATATATAATATATATTATACATATATAATAATATATATTATATAAAATATATATATATTATATATAAAATTTATATATAATAAAATATAAAATAAAACAAACATTTTGCGCAACCCCAAAAGACATGAGACACAGCCCCTGTTGGGGCGGCTGCCTACACAACCTCCCCTTTGGGATGTGTTGTGTGGGCAGTGCAACTGCCTGTGAAGGCAGTGGCACTACCTCCACAGCGCCTCCCATGGGGGCAGCTGTGGGGGCAACCCCCAACCCTCCCCTTGGCTCTATATTTTTTTTATATAATATTTTTAATTTTAAAAAAAATACAGACTCCTCTGTATTTAAAATTTTACCATAACACAAAAAGTTTCTGGGTAAAACAAAAAAAAAATTAAAAAGAAAAATTCCCAATATAATTTCACCTATATGAAATATATAAAATATATATATGCATATATATAATAAAATGTATATGTATATATATATATATATATATATATATAAATCATTGCTTTACAGCCAAATTGAACATTTTTTCTACAGAAAAATGACAAAAGAAGAAATTATTTCAAGCACAATTTCATGAACTCAAATTTTTGGAAATTTTCAACTTCAAACAGAGATGTTTCAAGAATTTATTTTGTTCCTTTCAATTTCTATTGTTTGAATCTTTCTTTGCTTTCTTTTCCCATGATTTCAACAGAGGTTTTTCAAGTTTCATTTTATTTCTCTCATTTTCTATTGTTGAAATTGAAGATTTATGTTGCAAGTTTGATTTTCAACAAACATTCTAACTTTCTTCAAGATTTAAACAGGGTTTCAAAACAAAGATTTACAAGCAAGTTTTAAACTGAAAATGCAAATTTCTAAACAAATAAATAAGGAAAACCTGTGATCTGAAGCTTGAAGGAGAGTTTGAAGAAGATAGTTGAGCTTCCCTGCAAGAAGATTCTCCAAGGCTTTTCCAAAATCCTCTCCCAAAATCCAAAATGCATCAACAAAACATGAAGAACTCTCTTTTTTTTTTTCTCACAGCCCAATTTTTTAAGAATGAAAAAATCTTCTATATTTTTCCCCAAATTTGGTCAAATACCCTAAAATATCCCATCCACCAAAGTTATTGCATTTTTTGAGATATTTCTTAATTTTAAAATTTTAAAACCAAAAATTGCTTTTCAAAAAGGATTTAACACATATAAAAATTTATTTTCCAAATAAACTTTAAAACTTTTAATAATTTCATTTCAAAAGAATTTACAACTTTTAAGACTTTTAATAATTCCTTTTCAATAAAAACATTTGAAACTTTTAAAATTTCCTTTTTAAAAGAATTTAAACTTTTAAAATTTTCTTTTTCAAAAATTATTTAACACTCTTAATTCCCAAAATGGCTAACTTAATTCAATTCAACACAATTAATTTAATTAATCAATAAAATGAATCAATCCAATAATAGATCATTTTATTAATTAAATTAAATAACATTTCTAACATTATAACCAAATAAATTTAATAAACAACTAAATACATAAAGCCATTTATTTACCTTTTTCAACTTGCAATTTAAATGAGATCAAGGAGAAATGAACACAGAAGCAATTTAACCTGACTAAACCCGACGACACACTATGACTAGGGTGATGACTTGGCACGAGAAACCTAGCTACTATCTCCCAATTGAATACCGTTGGCCAATGGACACGCCCAAACCTATGAATCAAGTGGAGTCAATGTCATGTACCTGTCAACCTACGAACAAAGAGTATATCGAACATGCATATATATATAATATGAACAAACACACCGTGAAGAGGAAATCTCAAAATCGTAGAGCGCTCACAAGCGAGTGGTACAATCTCCTCCCCTTCACCAATATAGTATTACTAACTGATGAATCTAACAATAATATTATAATCAAAAGCATAAAGCATCGTTAATTCAAATAATTGCTAGGCTAATTCAAAACATACCATAAAGATAACATCAGAGTAAAATACCATCACATCAAAATATAACATTCGCATCGCTTTACAGTTAGCGATCAAATAGTAACCAAGTACCAAAGTCAAAATACAAACAGAAACCACATAACAAAGAAAAACATTGCCGATCAAAGAGCCAAAATGGAGGGGTGTTACAGATATTGGCATTACTTCTTATTGTTAGTTTAGAGTTATCGTGAATTTAGAATTTCCAACAATGAAGCATTGTAAAACATCTTCTCTGAAAAAAGAGAGAAGCATGAATGCGACACATACCGCCCATTATGTAAGTATAATGTGTATTGTGTAAATACTTTAATCAATTTTACTATAGCTTCTATTAGTTGTAAGAAGGGCGCCTCCCCTTTCTGAGAGGAGAGATTTTATCTCACATAGTTGTGGGTGAAGTTCTAGTTGTGTAATCTATAGAATAAAGGATTACATAATTTTCACCCAACAAAGCATCAAACCAAACATTTTTGAAATCACATAACAATGACCAGATAGGATGCCTGAAAGAAGAGCCCTTGCTAAATAGGTATGTTCCTTTCACTTTACACCCATTTGTATGAACTAGTGACCTAGCATATCTATCTCTCTGTATAATATATAGAGGTAACAATAATGTCCTTTTTGTCACAATCTAAAAATCTATAAGAAATGATAAGAGTAGTTGTGGTTAGTACTATTTGAAATTGCCACACTATAATAGCACGGTTATTGTGTTGTGTACTCCTAAATGTTTATATTATATTAATCATGATTTTTCATTTAGACATCCTAAAATTTAGAAGAGCAATATGTCAGTGTTCATAGTCTGAGTTCAAGTTTCCCTATCTTATAAAAGGCAAGCTAATGATTTTGAGCTAGTGTTATTCAGGGCTCAATTGCTAATTCAGGATCATTAGAACACCCATGTCGAAAACACTCCTATCGAAGATTCCTCTAGCAAAGGGTGCTCACCTATTGCCAAAAACCAGGGAATTCAGGTGATTCATGGATCACACCTAATTGCAAGAGAAATCAATCCAAATATCAAGAGTCTCACTTATGCCTACCAAGAAAATAGATGTTCTATATAAGCATTTTAGAACAATAATGAATATGTACTGGTGCATCACTTTTTTGTCCTAAACTTTAACTATATGTTTAAAAACTTTAGGAAATATATGGTAATGGTTACACTACAGTTTGTAGGAAATCCAAGCAGCAACACTTTTTGAATTTGAATTTAGGAAACACACAATTGAAATTTAGGCTAAAAGACAACACTCACTATAAAGAAGATTTGCCAGGTTTCCTTTGGCAATATAATTATAAAAAGCTACATACCAAGTAGATGATTATGTTTAATGGAACCTGATTCCTGAATACCAGAGACAAACTCCTCTAACCTCCTTATACAACCATCCCTAAAAATCTAGATTGCAATCATCCCATCATTTCTTTGCAGCCTAGCCTTATACACAGTCCCATAGCTAGATTTCCCCAACACTTCTCCGCTTGCATTCAAAATATCATCAACAGTGAGTCCTTCACCTCCTTCAAAATGTATCAGTTGTTCACACCCATTTGGCTCTTGTTGGCCCTTGTTAAAAGAAGTGGATGATTTGTCGCTACCAAAGACTGCTCTGCTAGGCCTGCATGTAATGTAAGAGAACCCAACAAGCATAAGTCCTAGCAAGAGCACCGCACTGACAGACCCAATTATGTTCCATGCAATAGATTCTCCCATTATAAATTCTAGCTACTCAACATCATCCTTATAATTGGGTACCACTTATCAACCTAGAGAACCTTGCTTATAAGCATGTAGCACCCATTTTCAGCCTCTAAATCTTCAGGTTTTGAACGATCTAGATCAAACTGCCTTGATTGTAAGGTTACTCCCTACAATTTGAGCCCTCTTAGATTCTCAATAGCGCATAATAGAATTTGGATTGTATGGTAGCCATGCTGCTAAATAGGTGATTGCACAGCTATGCTTCAACGTGTCAAACATGCTACTAAATAGGTGATTGCACACTACCACGTGGATATCCTATTCACTACCTTCTTTCGACCATCTCAAACATTATAGTTTCTTTTAATTTTTCCCTATACTCAGTTTCTATTGGCAGTAAGTTTTATTCCTTAAATTAGTAGATGGAAAAACTCAAAAACCCCAACAAAATTACCACTCGCCAATTAGAAAAAGAGAAAAATTGGCAGAAAAAAAATTGAAAAATCAAACCATAGGAAAAGACTTATGTTTCTTTGTCAACCCAGTTCTCGAGAACAAAACTATTTGCATTTAGCTCATTGAAAACATTAGTCTCTGCCTAAGGTGGGGACTAATAAGTAAACCATGCCTCTTATGGTCTAGAGACAAGTAGTGAAATATTGTCTAAAATATTCCAAAAATTTTAGTTTTGGATGAGAATTTTAATGAGAACTACTTAGTGGCTAGTTCTTGCCCCAAAAAAAAAATGCATTAGGTGGTATACTATGGTAGTATAAATGTAATACTTGTTGGTGCTTACTTTATTTCATTTAGTATATTATTTTATTGTATTATATACATCTAGATATGATAAACTCATTTAGGTAGTGTCAATCGATCATTGCCCCTTATCTTATGCATAAATGGTTGACACTTAACTAATTTAGGTTAAGTTATACTCCTATAGTTCATCTAGTTATCTCCACCTATTATGTATATTGAGCTTTTATTAGACCCATCTATCATGGATGCCTACATTTAGTTAGTTTCTATCTTGTATGCATCGCCTTGCTCTGTATAAACACAACCTTCTTTGTACTTTGTAACAACAACCATTAAGCATTATTTGATACATTAATCTGTTGGCTACTTTCTCTATGTGTTCTTCATTAGTTTTGTATAAATTTTTTGTGTAAAAGGTTTGTTGGTTTGATATTTTTTAGATCTATAGAATATTTCATTATTCCTACATGGTATCCCAAAACTATTCAAACCCCTTCTCATTGCGAGCTTCCCATTTCTAGTTTCATGCATTTTATGGATCTTATTGGGAGGAGGTTCAATTACAAATCTTAAGTTACATCAATTGGAGTGCCAAAATCCAACATTCAAATGGTGATTCCTAAGTCAGATCAGAGTCCACCATTGCTTGAGAGCAGCTGAAAAACTAAGGTTTTCCTTTTGTTTCATCCAATTTCGACACCTAAAAGTCATTTTATTACATTTCTAGTTGCATATTTCTTTTGTATCTTTTGCAACAACTTAATTTTCAAAGTATTTTGGCACAAAACAAAGTAAAAAACCCATAGATCAACTATTGAATTGTTGAATCCAGCACAAGAAAAGCAAAAGCAAAAAAATAGACCAAAAACATAGTTCAAGATCATATGGCTTGGATATAGGGCTGTGTCAATAGGTTTAAAAATATTGGTCAAGCACATTTATTTTTTTTGTTTTGCAATGTTTGGCCGATAAGAATATTTATATATCTATCGATTAGACAACCAATAACATCTTTAGATTCTTTTACAAATATTTTTCAGATACTAACAGCTCCTCAACAAATCTGATAAAACACCCATATTTTCAACCATCTTCTTGATCAAGCTAGGATCTCATAACGAGTGGAGGATTATACAAATGGATCCATAATCCTTTGTAATTGTACTAGTAGTTGGATGGGAGAAAGGAGACCAAGGGCAAATAAAAAAACCATCGTTCCACACACAACCACGATCCCCCACTATTGAAATTGAACCAAAAGGAGCCATTCTCTAGTTAAGAAAGGGAAGAAACAATGATGATGTTGAGAAAAGCTGAGAAACTTAGAATTAAAATGGTTGGCATCATGCACTTGAAGAGATCCAAATTTTGCACTCTACAAATTATCCTATAGTATTTTATGGTATGGTTGTATTCTTATAAGTAGGATGGTCTTCCTCATGCTCTGATGTGGGTAGACTTCTTCTCATAACTAAATAAGGAACTATGGACAAATAGTGTGATAGATTATGAAAACATACTTATCTAACATGATGACCACCAGGAATTGATTTCTACAATAATTGAGAGTACTAAAAAGTAAATAAAACATAACACACATTCACAGAAAAGAGACTCATCATTTCGACACAAACTAGCATGGGTACAAGGCTTTTAGATATCATTTTAGATTCCAAAAAATTAGTTTAGCAATCTGACTTTGAATTCTCAAATGCTAAAATAAATGTTTTTAAAAAGGTTTTGTCTCAAGGCAGATAGAAGGAAACATTGCCTTGGGACTTGTCGTATTTATTTTTCATCCAACTTCAAATTAAATCAAAGCACAAACACACATTAGCTTTGTCAATTTAATCATGTCTGATGTGAAAAGATACAAAAAAATATTGGAATGATAAAGGGAAAACCTTCTCTCATAATTTATCCTAGTCCGCTCCCTTAGACGAGTGCTTGCTCCCTAACTCCAAGGTATATGATAGACAATGGGAGTCATTGGTCTTGCCTATCTTCTACGCCTAGATGAGTAAGTAGAGACTTTGGTGGCAAAAGATGGAGTAACAATTTGTACCTAGAGGAGGATGAGGACAATTCTAGTTCCATCCCTTCATTCCCACCAACTACCTGTGTAGTTGGATGATGTTACCTTCCCATAGGAATTGCAAGTAATTTTAGAACATAATTTGAAAATGTTGCAACCCTACAACCCCATTTCTTTCAGTGAGCATGGAGTTTCACACATTTTTTTCCTATGTCAAACTCCAATGCTAAAGTGGGTGTGGCTAAATTCTCCAAATAAACATATATTATAGATTTTTGTAGCATATCAGAACCTAAGTCACTTGTGGGTGTGGTTAGTTATCTTCCAAAGGAAATGTTTACATGTACTTGATTTATAATCTTGAGGGAGTTACGTAGAAATATAGCATGTTGAGCACTAGCATTGGGTTATAGCAATCTCGAGAGCCATCTTGGTAAAGTCACTGGAATTGACCAGATTTGTACCAGTGATTTAGTAGTAGGGAAAAAACCCCACAAAGATTCATACCTTCTTAAGTGGTCCTAAGATTATTAGATAGATTTTCTAGTGACTTCTAGGGTTGCGTTTCAAGGTTGCATTCGGTTCAAGGTTGTGTTTCACATTGAGGGTTGTGTTCGATTTACCAGGGTTGCGTTCACCTTTTTCTAGAGTTGCTAGCAACGTTTAGCAGCGGTTACTAGGGTTGCATTCAACAGCAATTTCCAAGCTTGGTGGTAGCATTTTCTAATTACGGGAAGGTGTGGCTTATGTCGGGAAAAGTGGACACAGAGAGGCAAAGCAAAGATAGGGCCCAGAAATGACAAAGCAAAAAAGTGGGTTCCATTCAAACAAGTCTCCCTGTCGCTTTCTTTATTTTATTTTTTTGTTCTTTATATTTTTTAAGATTGTTTTGTCTTCTTTCTTCATAAGGGGACAAAAACTGGAATACCCTAACATGGAAAGCTCATAATAAACACATAGTATATTCAACACATGAGAGTTAAACAAGAGGTTATGGGGAAAACCTAGATCTAGCATGTCAGAGTGTCATTATAGTTGGACCACAAATCTCGAATACAAACTCAATTTTAAAGCAAATGGGGCCATTAGAATGCATATTGGATAACAACAAAATGGTAAACAAACCTCGTGCAACTGAATGGCCTCTTGAATCTTCTAGGTCAAGAAGGTTTAAGATATCCAGGGTTTCACACTCCTCAATGGTCAAATGGGTGAACCACTTTCCAAGATGGGGGTTTAGAAAAAAGTTTGGCCCCTTTGCTAACACGATCGCCTTTGTCAAGTATATTGAACCTCTTAAATGTAGAAGAAAGGTTGATATTTGTAGATGCAAAACAATATAATGGGATTTTAAGTCATAGGTTAGCTAAAAAATGAAAGCTGAAACAAAACCAAAAGAAAAAAATCACTTTGATTTTACCAAAGGTTTGTAACAGCAAGGTAGATATATCTAGGGTGGTATCCCAGAAAGAAGAGTAAACAAATCAAGCTAAGCATAAAAGTATTGGAAAGATAATCGGTGGCATAGTGAACCTCGAGTCAAACATGCACAAGTTGGGTGGGATCATGAGAAAAATAGAAGAATTCATTGCAAACAAGAATGTCACTGAAAATGTATCTCAGGAACTCTACAGCCCTACGTCCTCACCACTATTATGGTCATCAAACTTATATGTAGAAGAGCTCATGAGAATGAAAAGTAGACTCAATGTTCTAGAAACAAAGGGGATGTATGAAGACAACAGGTTTAAAATAGTTATTGAGGCAAATTACAGGCTAGAAAAGGATAATAAAATGCTACAGGAACAAATTTTAAATATGCAAGTTAACATGGAGAGGGGACAACAAGAATTGGTCACTCTAAAACAAGAGTTAGACTAATTAAAAACAACAAAAAATGAGAAATCAGAAGTGGAGGGAGGAGAAAACATAATGGAGTTAAAGGTGATCCAATCATCATTAATAGACTTGGAGATCAAAGAGAATCAATTAAGGGATCAGATAGAAGAGGCAAAATCATGGTCACAAGTGGTGAGTGGATTATCAAACGAGTAGAAAGGAATCATTGAAAAACAAGGTAAAAGACAACTAAGGGAAGAAAAAGCTAAACAAAGCAAGGTTACAAACATTATTATTAAAGGTTTGAGAGACTTCAGGGAGGAGAGAATCGACATTCTAATAAGGGACTTGCTTAAAGATAAGTTGAAGTGGACAAGGCATATTCAGCAAGCTAACAGAATTCGAAAAAAGATAGATGGAGGAAGAGATAGACATGTAAGAGTCACCTTGATAAATTTAGAAGATAAGAATAGGATTATAAGAAACAGGGGGTTACTTAGAGGCACACATATTTATCTAGATAAAGATTTTGGCCTTTGAGCAGTAGGAATAACAAAGGAAAGAATGGGAGAAGGTGAAAACAGAAAGAAATGAACGTAAGTGGACTTGGTTGAAGAACAAGAAAACCCAAATCAATGATTGATTTTCAAACAAGAAACAGGAAATAGGGGCCTCACAAGAATATTTTCATGTTTTAAGTTGGAATTGTAGAGGATATCCATCAAGAAGAGGCCCTGGATTAGGGCCCATAGCAAAAGGAAAGGATATTATCATTCTTATAGAAACACATGAACATGATGGCTACAAAGTTCCAGATTTCGAAGGGTATAAGAAATTTTCAGTTTGGAATGAAGGGAATGAAACAGGTAAAGGTCACGGAGGGGTTACAGTGCAAATAGATGAGAAGTAGCAGGGAATTGTTGAGTTTGTAAAAGAAGACACAAATAAACAATACATATAGCTACAAATAACTGAGAATAAGGTAACTTTTAGTTTAGCTACTTGCTACTTTGCTCCAAAAAATTCAAAGTTTTATAAGAAGCAAAATTTAGACAATGAAGACCTGTATGCATCACTAAAAAAAGATATCTTTATTTTCAACACAATTGGAGATGTGGTTTTAATGGGTGACTTTAATGCAAGGACAACTAATAATCAATCTCTT
The DNA here is from genome assembly GCA_007258455.2 of Sequoia sempervirens. Taxonomy (NCBI): domain Eukaryota; kingdom Viridiplantae; phylum Streptophyta; class Pinopsida; order Cupressales; family Cupressaceae; genus Sequoia; species Sequoia sempervirens. The sequence goes on from VDFB02058242.1 coordinate 773,285,783, forward strand.
CAGTTGAGCAGTGAAGCAAAAAGGTTATGGTTAGAGGAAGGTGGTGGTCTTCATTGGGAAAGAACATCTCAAGATGGTAATGGTTGTGAACTCATTTGGGGCAGAATTACTAGGGTTTTGTAGTTTGTTTGGCATGGTTATTTGAAATGGTATGAGAGATTGGCCAAAGTCAGGGGGTATCACTTGCAAAACTTATAATGGTCAAAGTGTGGTGGACTACGTGGTTTGCTCTTATATTTTTAGTCCTAGACTATTGGAGTTTTATATTGAGGACTGCCCTATTGAAGTGAAATCTAACCACTTACCTCTTCGGGTTAAGCTATACATTTCTCCAATCAGCCAACACAATAAACAGGTCCAACACATGCAAAAAAAATTCCTTCCCAAGGGTAAAATCCTCATAAATCAGGAAAATAGAGAAATGTTTAGTGATGTTCTTAACTAGTATTTCCATGATTTGAAAAATAAGGGAGAGTTTAAAGTAGCAAAAGAGGTAGATGTCCACATTCACAGCAATTCGCTAATCCCGATAATCCACAAGGCTTTAAATGCATGCAAAAGGTCTCACCCCAAGGTGGGAACTACAAACACTTTTCCAGCAAATCTGTGGTATGATGAAGAATGTAAGGAAAAACCAAGAGATTGCTAAAGGAGAGAGTAATGGACAAAGAAATACAAGAAAAAATATGAAAATTAGTGCAGTCCAAAAAAATAGAGTATGTAAATGAAAGAAGGAAGGAGCTAATCTCTCTTGGGAAACATAATCCTAAAGGCTTTTGGAGGGAACTGCAGCAAAAGAAAAATAAGTTGGAAAACAATATTACAGATGTCCAATGGTTAGAGTATGTTAGGCTTCTATATCAGTGCGTCCATGAGAAAGACTACCCTCCAATTGTTAACACATCAATGGAACTATTCACTGTGGATGATATTAAACAAGGAATAAAGAACTTAGCAAGTGGTAAAGCACAAGACATAGATGGGTTACAGGCTAAATTTTTATAATGGGGGGATTGAAACTCTTGCCCCTCATAAAAACAATTTTCAACAATGTAAATCAGGAAGGTTTTCCTATGGAGTGGACTACCAGTGTGGTCATCCCTTCATTTAAAAGTGGTGATATCAATAACCCATCTAACTACCACACAATTATGGTCAATCCTATCTTTGGAAAGCTCTTTGGGAGCATGATTGAATGTAGGACCAGCAATTGGGTAGAAAATGAGGGAAAAAGGGCAAAGGGGCAGGAAAGCTTTAGGTCCAAGCACTCTACCATTGATCACCGCATCACCCTTAGACACTTGAATGAAAAAATTTGGGACACTCAAGGTGAGGAAGCTTATTGCTATTTTGTATACTTTAAGAAAGCTTTCGACATGGTGCCTAGGGACAAACTATGGAATAGGATGGAAGAATTAGGCATTCCAAATGTGTATAAAGCATTTTTTCATAGGTTGTATGAGAAGGTTACAGCTAAAATTAGAACAAGTGAAGGTATGTCAGAATGTTTTGGCAGTGACATTGGAGTTAAGTAGGGATTCCCTTTATCTCCCATGCTTTTTGGGCTATACATTGATAAGTTGGAAGCTTGGTTAATCAAGGTAGGTGAGGATGGTATTCAATTGGTAGGTTACATAGTGAAATTACTTTTATATGCTGACGATCTTATTTTAATTTCAAAAACAGCTCGTGGGTTGAGAGAACATTTGAAAACTCTAGAACACTTTTGTCAGGAAGTTGGGATGCAAGTGAACACCACCAAGACCAAAATCATGATTTTCTAATTGAATAGAAAAGATAAACAACATACCTTTCATTTTGAAGGCAACCCGCTTGATATAGTAAAAGAATAAAAATATCTTGGGATTGACTTTCACTATAAGCTCAGTTGGGAGACTTGTAGAATGAAAAGGATACAGGGAGGTTGGAAAGCCTCTTACTTGATTCAAAATAGATGTAGAAAATCCTAACTTTGGGATTGGAAAACCAAGAAAACCCTTTTTGGTTTACTTGTCACGCCAGTTACACTTTATGGGTGTGAAGTGTGGGGAAGCAATATGTCAAAGTCCAGTTGCAGACAAATAGAAAGAATCTAGAAAGACCTAATAACAAGCAATCTCAAAGTTAGAGCTACAGTCCCATATGAAATTATTTTAGCTGAAGTGGGGGATTTTCCTTTAGAAGCATCAACAATAACTCGGTTGATAAGTTATCTAAAGAAGGTTGAAAACATGGATAACCACCAATGGCCCAAAATGGTTATGGAGGAGACGCTAGATCGAAGAAAGAAAACTTGGATAAAGCAAAACAACAAGTAGTTGAACAAGTGGGCCATCAAATTACAAAAGTATCCTGGCACCAATAGTGAAATAAAAAACTACGTGAGGGAAAAATTTAGGACTGCCATGTGGTCAAAACAAATTGGGCAAAAAAAATCATACTACATCAAAGAGTTTAACCCGACAAAGGATCATGGTGAAAAAACCTATTTAGGTGCAGCTATTAAAGGGAAAGTGAGGCTATTAGTTGCACAATTGAGGATGGGATCACACCATCTTAGGTTTGAGACTGGTAGGTGGAAGACACCTAAGGAAACTTGGGAAGAAATAACATGCATATTATGTAATAAGGGGGTGGTGGAGATGGAATGACACTTCGTCATGGAATGCACAGCTTATGAAGATATATGTAATCAATACACAAATAGTTTGGATGTGATGCAATACATGGGGTATCAAACCATTCAAAATGTAAAGCAAGTTGATATGAACCAGGCTTCAAAGTAAAATCAGTTGATTTTCCCAAAATTCACCTTTTAACCATGCCTTTCCTTGTAGCATATGCAACCCAGTTTAAGGGATTCTTCACCCAAAACTTCAAAATCACTTCACAAACTAATTAGTGAATCACATACCCTTTTCAGGGTCATACAACATATGTGAAAACCAATATTGACTCCTTTGGACCAAAACTAAGATTCAATAACTCACCCCCTGACTAGGCTAGTAAATTAACCCACTTTTGCAAAGAAAGTGTTTCCCAATCAACCTATCTCCAAAAAATAACTTCAAACAATCATTAGCCATGCATCAAAATATAAGATTCCACAATTTGTTATCAATTTCTAGGCTTCTAGAATATTGTTCTTGAAAACCCTCACTTGACCATGCAAATACATAGGGTTTATAGGAAATCACACCTCTAGGGCTTACCCAATCAAAAAAATGTGTCAATCATCTCCCAAATTACCTGCACAAACTCCACAAACACTCACAAGACCAATTCATTCATCAATTTATTAAAACCCTACCATGGTTCCTCATTTTCATGATAAAATAACCCTACCCATCCCTAGGGCATCACACCATCATCAATTTATCAACACTCCTTGCTTCCTAATGCATCAAAACAACTATCCTAACATATTACAAACCAATCTACTAAGCCACAGGGTTAAACAGTAGGTGGATTGGTCAATACATTAAGGTTTCCCTTTCAAACCCTTAACCCAACAAAACAGGGTAGTCACTATGTTTTGTTGATGTCTCACACAAAATGATGAATTAAACCTCCAAATCAAATAAAAAAGTGAGTTAACACATACAAATTACAATAATTGAAGTTGTTAATCCATGTTACACCTGTACAGATTAGTACAATCACAAGAAACTCAAGAAAAATAGAGAAAACAAGTTTTATGTGTTGAAACTCAATTGAAATTATTCAAAATCTGATGAACAACCTTATAAATTCCATGGAGAGGCTCTTAAATACCTTTTCCCACCAGTTCCTAACTTCCCAATTCCCTTAGCCACTTTTCAAATTCTAATGGCTCTTTAAATTCCAAGTTGTCAACTTTTACAAGTTTATAACAACTTTTACAATTATTGTGCAACTTTTGCCTTTTCAACAAAAATAACTCTCCAAGCCCTTGATTACATTAAAAAAATTGTCTTAATGGACCTCATTAAAGACAAAAACAACTAAAACCAACTCTATACTACCTATTACCCACCTTAAATGACCTCCAAGACTTCAATTTTATCATTTAGGGTGCAGGTGCTCCTGCACCATACACCCCCACAGAGAAAAGACTCTTGTCACAAGAGTTGTTATGTGTTCCATGCCTTGGAACTATTCCATACATCCTTAGACCTGCAACCTCCTCCAACTGGTTCAAGCACTGAGATCTCACAATCTGTTATGCCCTTGTGACTATGCTCCTATTGAAATTTTCCTTCCCTTTCACGTTCAGACCTGATGTCTGCTTTTCTCTTATACTTGGATCAAAACTTGATGTTGTCCTAGTCCCTATACCTACAAAAAAATAAGAGTTAGCAATACCTCACTCTACATTCTTCTTTGTTTCATCTCCACACTTATGTCCATCCATCTTTGCTTGCATACTTTACCCTATCATCACTGCCATCAGATTATTGTTCTTTCGTTCATACTGCCCTCTTCTTATTGCCATCAGTCATTTTACACTATCAGTACCATGCATCCCTGCATTATCAGCTCTTGTCATCCTTCTTGATAGTATAGGTATTTTCTCTACCATCATACATATACCTTATGTCAAATTTCCATGGTCTTCCCAATAGAAAATGGCAAAAATCCATTGGTAGCACATCACATAAAACCTTGTCCTTATACTCTCCAATTTGAAAATCTACATAGGCTTGTTCATTCACTACTAGATTTTGATTATCATTTACCCAAGAGACTTTGTATGGTGCTACATGAGGTATTGTCTCTAGCTTCAACTTATCTACCATCTCCCCAGACACCATATTATCTTGAGAACCTGAATCAATGACCACTTGACATACCTTACCTCTACACTTGCATGAAGTTCTAAATAGACTCCTTCTTTGACTCATGTCTTCCTCCTTAGGTGCCTACAGCAAAGTTCTTCTTACCATAAGTGCTTCTCCCACCTCTGGGTATGCAGGAGTACTTGAACTTTCACATTCTTCTTCTTGGACTATTTGTGTTCTTATTTCACTCTTCCTATCACCACTTGATGTTGAACCTTGGTTTTGAGGACACTTGAAAGATGGGTGTCCAAATTCATTGCATCTATAACACCTACCTGCAAACTCATTGAAAACTCTCCTTTGTCTAAAGTTTTTCCTTCCACCTCTCCATCCTCCTCTTGCTTTGGGTGCTTATTCTTTGTTCCTATTAGCATCTTCAAGGTCTTCCTTGGTCTGTTTTGATGTTGTAGTTGTACCTCTACCCCTAGAAATGTTTCCTCTTCCTCTTGCTTCCTTGTCTTGTCTCTTGAGTTTTTCTTCAATCTTAACAGCCATTTGAAAACAGTCTTCAAATTTTTTTGGTGCCAACACATTGATCTCATATTAAATATTATATCTCAGACCATTGAGATACCTAGCCACCTTCTCTTTTTTATCTTCTTCATGTTTTGCTCTTATACTTACCCTATAAAACTCTTCAGTATATGCTTGCACATCTATATCTTTTTGCCTAATATTTTGAAGTCTTTTAAGCAATTGAACATTATAATCTTTAGGTAGGAACTTACCTTTGATTTTTGTCTTCATTCTCTCCCAAGAAGTAATCTTTCTCTTTCCTTGTTTCTCCCTCTCATCTTGCACAAAATTCCACCACAATAGGGCATGTCCCTTCAACTTGGTTTTTGCTTTCTTCACCTTGTGTTCTTCACCTACCTCCTCACTTTCAAAATAGTTCTCCAAATCCCCTATCCAGTCCAAGAGCTCTCCATCCAATTTACCTCCATACATGGGAACATCCATTTTTCTATGTCCATCTTTACTCACAGCCTACATAAGCTTCAACATCCTTACATCATCTGGATCCATCTCCTCTTCATCACTAGTTGTTTCCTCCTTTGTTTCACTCTCTTCCAAGAGAGCCCTACCTTTAGCCTTCAAAATAGCAATTTACCTCTCCAAGGCTTCTATCTTCTTACCTTGGTTGTCAAATTTCTTTGCAACAACACTTCCCTTAGGAGGCATTTTGATTCCTCCAATTACACCTTCTCCTTACACACAAACTCTTAACATTATTTCACAAGAGACCTACTCCCTTGCTCTAATACCACTCTAATGCAATACAATGGGTATCAAACCATTTAAAATGTAAAGCAAGTTGATATGAACCAAGCTTCAAAGTAAAATCAGTTGATTTTCCCAAAATTCACCTTTTAACCATGCCTTTCCTTGTAGCATATGCAACCCGATTTAAGGGATTCTTCACCCAAAACTTCCAAAGCACTTCACAAACTAATTAGTGAATCAGATAACCTTTTCAAGGTTATACAACATATGTGAAAACCAATATTGACTCCTTTGGACCAAAACTGAGATTCAATAACTCACCCCTTCACTAGGCTAGTAAATTAGCCCACTTTTGCAAAGAAAGTGTTTCCCAATCAACCTATCTCCATAAAATCACTTCAAACAGTCATTAGTCATGCATCAAAACATAAGATTCCATAATTTTTTGGTAGTTTCTAGGCTTCTACAATATTGTTCTTGAAAACCCTCACTTTACCATGCAAATACATAGGGTTTATAGGAAATCACACCTCCAGGGCTTACCCAATCAAAAAAATGCCTCAAACATCTCCCAAATCACCTGGACAAACTCCAAAAACACTCACAAGACCAATTCATTCATAAATTTATCAAAACCCTATCATGGATCCTCATTTTCATGATAAAATAACCCTACCTAGCCCTAGGGCATCACACCATCATCAATTTATCAACACTCCTTGCTTCCTAATGCATTTTTTATCTTAATTTATTTGAGCATGATAATATTCATTGTAGGTTAAACCAGGATGGAACACATAAAGCAACAACATGGCAAATCAAGTTTAAACTTGATAATTTGATTAAGAATGGATCTTATACACTGTGGATAGCAATTGCATCTGCAACTCATTCACATCTTGAGGTATTTAGCTTTTTGTATCACATGAATAAATATATTATTTCTCTTGTTAAATATATTCATAAAAATGTTTCTATCTTTAAATTTTGATCTTATATTTCATATCTAATTTTTTTTTTAATTTCAAAGGTATTATTCAATGAACAATCACATCATTTTGAGGCTCCATTAAATGAAGGAAACAATACAATACAATAGCTCGACATGGGATCCATGGATTTTACCAAATTTTGAGTGTGCAAGTAAATCCTCAATGGTTGGTGCAAGGAGATAATACACTATTTGTTAGCCAAAAGCAAGCTACAAGTGCATTTAATGGTATTTTATATGACTATATAAGACTAGAGGAACCAGAGCATAGCTAAAACAAAATTGTAAGAGGATTTCAAAATGGTTATTCTTGAAGAAGAAGAAGATACAAACAAAGATCAAAACTAATTATTTTTGTTTGTATTTAAATTTTAATTGGAAATAAGATATAATTTTTTCTAATGAAGAATTTTTTTATAAAAAGATATCAATTAATCATATTTTGAATAAAGGTGAAATAAACTATGTTGTTTATGTAATCAAAAACATTTCATATGATATGAACAATAGTTAAAAGAAGATATTTGATCACTTATCTTGAAAAGGTAAATTTGGAAATAAGTTATTGTTCAGGCCATTATGATTAGACCATCATTTATTATAATGTTGATTATGTTGAGTATTTCTACATTAAAATTTGATATACAAAGAATTTTAAATCTAGAAAAGAGAATTTTTTTCTATTTGATTTTTATAACTGAAAAGAGGGGTAAAAATTTATTCAAACTAAAACAAAGAAGTACAAAGCAAGGGCATTATAGGCCTGTCAATCTCGACTAAGTACCAGTCCAACTTTTGAGACAAATCGGGGGGTGATTGACCCCTATCCACAATGTTCCAATATTATGTAATTGAATCTTAATAATTTTTTGTACATAATTCTCATATAAAGAAAATACAAAAAAATAATGATATTTATTAATTCATATTTTGATACAATATATATTTTTTTAAATAATATTTTTTCTTTGAAATTATTGTATAAATATTTTATTATATTATAAATTTAAAATTATTATATTAATTTTTCATATACTAATCAAATTATTTGTAAAACATTTATGAAAACACTAAGCTTGACATTGATTTATATTAATTCATTTTTTTCTAATATTATGTTAAAAAAATAATAATTAAAAATTTGTTAGCATTTTAATTTATACTTTTTAATACAACACAACAACATAATAGATATGTAGTAGAATTAGAAAGGGGAAGCTCAATGCAAAAATAAAACTAACCTATTGTAAATAATATGTGCTTGCTATTCATAATCTTTATAGTGGTTAATACACTATTCAATTTGATGCAAATGATTTTTTTACTAAAAATGAATTATATGAGGGTAGAGTTGTATTATCTAGCTTAAAGTAGAAGTTGAATAATGCAAATACACATAAAAAATTGAATAAGATAAACAAATAAACCAAATATTATAAGTTAAACATGGTAGTCGTATTCAAAGTTACAAGAGAACAACCTAACACCTACAACAATACAACAATTTTAATAATTGCTAAATTTTAACTTGTAAAAGCACAAAAACACAAAAGACATAACACTTTTAACAATTAATTAAAAGTAAAATAAGCATACTAAATTCTATTGAATAAATAATGAATTTTGGAATAACAATCATGAATATTTGGTGAATAACATTTCAACATGAAGTAGGTGCAAAAATTACTATTAGAAACTAAATAAAAAATACTTCTTTATAATATTTAAAAAATAATTGCATTAGAAAATAATAATAAATAATTATGCATTCTGCATGAAATGATCTTTATTGAAAAAATTTATCCATTATATATAAGTATAAAACCATGCAATCATTGGATATACCGATGGTAAATATTACTATAAGCTAACACCTAGAAGTCACATCTCTCGCATGGTAAGAAATCTAAAAATATAAAATATAAAATAGCCTCCAGAGATAGCTAAAAATAACATATATTATAAATAACATTGATTAAAAGCAGAAAATCATAGAATATGCTTTTTTTTCTAAAACTGTGATTGATATTTAGTGCACTCTAAAATAGAGTTTTGGATCAATAACTTTGGATGATTTTGCTAAATTTTCCCCAGTCATGATTATGGTGAATACTTTGAAAATAATCTAAAAAAATTAGTTATGATGATATACCAAACACTCAAAATCATTTTTTTATGGTGACAACTTCATGTTTAAAAATGATCTCTTTATTGCATGAACTTATTTTAGTGTTCCAAGATGAATTAGAAAAATAGGTGGCAAAACCACAAGGAATGTGCATTCGAGGAGATCCACACAACATTCACTACTAAAAGTATTCTTGAAGGATTTTTATATGATATTAATTGTAACGCCCATCGTGCAAACCCCAGAGAACAAACATTGCAACCAATTTTTTTTATAATAACATAAGGTAAACATGCAACTAAACATTAATTACATTTACATTGCACATTAACAACTTAACGTTACATTCTCTGGGGCACGCGAGGTCACATTGCAACACAACTATATACAAGTAAAAGATAATTATTAAACAACTTAACCAATTATATTACAATAATCATTAATAAAAGTACATCCATGAACCAAGAGTGAATGTATCACTACATCACATATTACAATTATACAAAATCTCTCACAATAATGTTACAATAGTTCCTAACTATTACATCATCATTTATACAATACATTACATGATTTGATGAATGAATTACAATACAATTCCCAAACATGTGTGACGATACAAAGTATAATAACATCAAAAACTACAGAGTGAACATTGGTACAACTCCAACTGCAGAAATGTTGAGAAGATAGGATGCTGATGGGGAACCCAACGGGTGCGGAGCACGTTCCACCCAACCATGTGAATTATAAATAACTCACCCCCTGTGCTCAGAGGTGACAAGGAAGAGAACCCGACCATGATTGTCAAATCGACTCCAATGAAAAACATAGTACAAACTCAAAGATTACAAACTCGTACAAATTCAAATATTGCAAGGACATAATCCACAACATTCACGAGTCATATAATAAGATAAAGCTATGAAACTCATCACAATTAACCAAAGCAATAACAATTAACAAGTCACCAAATAACATTCATAAATCAACTTCAAAAGAATCTGAAACAACATTAAGAATACAATTCCAGAGGCAACAAGAAACAATGCACAAGGTTGTATAGTGGAGAGTGTCATCGCATAGCTCTCATGGGATCTCCTGGCCCTTCCTCCAATTGAGGCGCCGGCACCCATCTATGGATCTCCTGGCCCTTCCTCCTACTTGAGGCACCGGCACCATAGGGTAGCTCATGCAGAGCCGATAACCTCTCATGGGGACAAGGTTACAACTTTGCCGACCACGGCCTTCTCAGTCTATCATTAGTCTATGATAGCCCTAATGCATAGACAAGGTATCCAATATTTATTATCTTGTGTGTTTTACTACCAATCCCCCCTAAATTCTATTTTTAGGTTATCACTTGTTATACTACTCTTACGTGGGTTATCCTGTGCTCTTCCTCCTATTTGAGGTGTCAGCCCCCCACGAAGAGCCACTCTCCCTAGAGACCCAAACATAAACCAAAATCGAAGGGTTGTACAACATAAAAAGAACATTAGATCACCACAGAGAAACATGCGAGGCATAACCCATCTCACTATAAACACATAAACAAAGTCTCAACAATTCTTGTACAACCCTTTCAAAATCATGACACCAAAACACTTGCCACATCAAGGGCACATAAAGAGATAACATCAACTGTCAATCATCTCAAGCCTCTAGAAGCCAAAAGAACGACAACCCAAAATGAGGGTAAAATGAAGCAACAAGATTTTTCCCCAATAATTCCAACACAAGGATAAAATTTCTCTCAAATATGAGATTAACTCAGAAAAGCCACAAAAAGGAAGATTCATCAAGACCCATCCACAAATCAATCAACCCTAAAACACAAATACAATCCACATATCAACAATAGTGTCACCTCAAAAAAGGGAATCACAAAAGAAAATCAACCTTTAATTCAACAAAATCACTTAATATCCAAAAGCCACCAACTAGGCATTCCACGGGAGACCTCAATTTTCTCCTCACAAGATGCCTAATCACTAAATACCCACAAACTCACAATCAAATCAATCATGCAGTATTTCATACAAGCATTGATGCAAGCAAATTCTACAACAATCTTCTTGTAGGCACATATCAAGGAAGATAGTAGTTCCATTACAATAATAATCTAGTATAAGCATAGAAGAGAAGTGCACAATATTAAATTAAGATGGCATAACCTACTCTTAGTCTTTATGCTATATTTAACTTATAACAATATGTTAAATTACCATTTAAAAAGGGTTTCGATTTAATCTTGTCTATCATTCTATGGTCTTATAATGAATACATTACTCACTATCAAGAATTTATAAGGATATTCTAAATGAAAACGAATACCCTTCTAACAAGAATTGAGTTGTTCATGTAATTCTTCTTCTAATTATCTATAGAAGTAAGTAGATCATTTATTTCACCCATTATTCTATTACTATATCAATGGACGCACTTTGTCTTATAAGCACAAGTTCATGTTGACGATCTAACTCTTTGTTTCAAGAGAGTTCAAGAGTATGCTAGTTCATATATAACTCTATTATATATCAATTCCATTTCTTTGTCATTCTTTTAATTAAATCTCCAAAATACTAAAGGACGTTATCAAATAACTCCCAAGGCAGATATATTCTTTCTAAAATCCACTATATATTTATGAATGTACCTACTCATATATATATATATATATATATATTAAATAGAATATAGCTTTTAAAATAAAAAAGGTTTTTACATGCATATTTTGTCATACTATATTGATTACAACAAAAGAGAAAATATGGATTGTATCGTATGGCTATCAAAACAAGATTAAAACTTAAAGATTTTAAAGCACATACACATTCTTAGATATACTCAAGCTAAATAAACATCATACTTACAGTACAGGGCAGGAAAGACAACCAGTGAAAATAGGAGATCTATGCAAGATAAAGAAGAAATTGGGTTGGCAAATGAAGATGGTAGAGACGGGTTGACAATGAAATCAAAGAGATTACTTAAACCTTAAAACTTCCTATTATGCTCAAGCTCGCGGCTGAGACAGGTTGACAAAGAAATCAGAGAGATTATTTAAACCTTTAAACTTCCTATAATGTTCAAGTGCGCAGCTGTGACAGGCTGCCAATGAAATCAGATAGATTATTTAAACCTTTAAACTTCCTATAATGTTCAAGTGTGCGGCTGTGACAGGCTGCCAATGAAATCAGCTAGATTATTTAAACCTTTAAACTTCCTATAATGTTCAAGTGCGCGGCTATGACAGGTTGCCAATGAAATCAGATAGATTAGTTAAACCTTTAAACTTCCTATTATGTTCAAGTGTGTGGCTGTGACAGGCTACCAATGAAATCAGAAATGGGGAAGCATAAACAAGGCGCGTGAACTACTTGACATAATGGCTCAAGGAAAAAGAAAGTGATCATAGGGACTCCATTGCTTTCAGGTTATGCACACAATGGATATAATGAAAGGGCTTTGGATATTTTCAAGACAAAGCGATTTACAGGTATAAAACCAAACTTAACTTTCACCGCATCCTGCCTGCCTATGCTAGAATGGGCGCTTTGGAACAGGGTACGACATCCATCAAAGCAAAAAGGATAGAGGTTACTGAAGTTACAACTTCCTTGGCAGATATGAAGGCAAAAATAAGGATACATAGACAAGGCAGGTGAGTTATTTGGCAGAATGCCTCAGAGATGAGGTCTCATGGGATGCAATAATTGCAGGGTATACACAAAACGGATTTGTTAAGAAGGCTTAGAAACTTTCAAGCAAATGCAGTTGGCAGGTGTAAAGCCAAATTCCACACCTTTCCCAACATCCCTTCTGCCTATGCCAAAATGGAAGCTTAGCAACAGGGTATGAATGTCCATCAATGGAGAGAGGGCGGATGAATCTTGGCAGACGTCATTGCATCTACACTGGTAGATGCATATGCAAAATGTGGAATGAGGCATATGGACCGTTTGACAGAAAGCCACAAAGAGTTGTCAAATCATAGGCTCTATGGATATCAAGTTCTCGTAATCATGAATACAAAGTAAAGGCTCTATGGAGGCATTGGTAAGAGAGAGACAACGCAAGATAGAGCCATATGTAATACGCTGCCTCAAAGGAATGTGGTCTTCTTAACGCCAGAGTACTTAGTTCCTAAACTATAAGTTGGTATCCTGACACAGCGGGACGAAGCTTAACACAATGTCAAGTCTTAAGTCAAAAGTGATAAATCTATATTGAATCAAACTATCAACAAAGTTATAAAATCACCATATATAAGACTACAAGCAGTGGATTGAAAAATTCGAAATCAAACATAAAAGGCAGAGTTAAAATTTAAAAATTGATGGAACCTGAATTTCAAGGCGTGGCAAGATGGAGCTCCAGCGCCGAGACCACATTTCTATCTCAGCACTCTTCACACTCACTGCAATTCTTCCCAATATCTTACAAACGATTCCACCGCCATTTAAGTCCAAAATTGCCAAAACAATTGTGCATTAATCAGGTTCCAAAACATCATAGTTCTGAAAGTCTTGTGAGCAGAATATGAAGGCATGAGCAAGGCGCGTGTTTCGTGTGATTGGTAGAATGTGGAAGCATAGACACCCCCCCTCCTAAAAATCTCCTCCTAGAGGAGATAAGTAGAAGCTTTCGAAGAAGAAAAAAACAAAAATCAAGCATTATAACAAGTTTCCCCTTTTCAACTCTATTTCCAATTGTGCATGATCAAGGAGGAAGATTTTTCTATCTTTTCTTCGCTTTTCTATCTCAATTCAAAATCTTATCATGATGCTTTATTATTTTATTTTATTTTATTAGCAATAAACTGTTCTTTTTCCATTTTTTTAATTGATTTCCTCGCTTTTATCTTTATTCAAACTTGAGTTCAAATTTTTAATATTTTATTTACTTTAATATTTTCTCACTTTTAAATTTCTTAATTAAACTCACTCATTAGGCACTAATTATCTTTATTAAATTAATTATCTTTTCATAGTAATACCTTATAGACTACCATAATAGGCAAATTTTCAATAAAATAATTTAATTTAATTATTTATTAATAAACATATACTTTGTATTGTATTATTATTTTAATTCTAACTTTTATTATAGTTACCTAAAAAGGTAGTCTAACTTGATTACCTTGCTTAGACAAGTTAATCAAAATACTAACTTATCACCTAACTCAAGGCTAATCAAACAAGGCAACCAAGAAACCAACATGACATCAAAATTCATTTAGACACACATACTCGAATATGATGAAGGACCAAAAGCGGAGGGGCACTACATTAATCATTGAAAATTGTACCTAGAAGAGTTTTACTTTACATTCATAACTAAAAAGTGCATGTGGAGGAGTTTTACTTAACATTCATTACTAAAAAGTGCATGTGGAGGAGTTTTACTTAACATTCATCACTAAAAAATATGCTTAGAGAAGGTTTACTTGAAATTTGTCACTAAAATGTGCACCTCATTCATCTGTTAAGAAAATGGTGTCTCAACCTTGCAATTAAACAAGGTTACTATTTATAGTAAGTTTACATTTGAGCATGGGTTGGTGTGAATTTTTGCCTAAATATTTGGAATGGCTAAATAAGCATGCTTGTAAAGTTTCATTGCAATATCATATCTATATTTGAAGATAAAAGTTTATGTTTTTGAAAGTTTCAAAGTTTATTTGAAGTCCTTAGAGGCATTTTTTGGGCCCAAAAGTGGTCATAATCAGAGAAGAGAGTTGGAGCATTATAAAGTGTTTGACAAGCTTTCTAGTGGTTCAAACAGTTTTTCAACAACACTCAAATCAAAATGTATGGCCTTTAAAAATTGGGTCTTCTGAAATTGGAGATGTAAAAATGTGTTGGGGACATAAATGAGCTATAAAATGGGAATTACACATGGTGGTGTGTGTTTTGACACATCATAGGCATATATTATTGGAGATAAGGATGTGCACCACTTTCTATGTGGTTTTAGCTCATGGTTTTGTAATATTGTTGATGATTTTATGTATTCTATCTCCTATATATTAGGTGTACAGGACAAAGGTTGTGCATAAGAGTCTTATAGTTGTTAAGTTGCCTCTAAATCTTTGGTTGGTGATACTGCCATGAAAAATATTTCTCTAAAAGTATATTGTAATCTTGTTGATTTCAAAATAATGTATTGGGTGGCTTTTGAGTGTGGGGTTTTTCTTCCGAAAGGGTTTTCCACACATAAATCACTATCTTGTGGTATGAATGTTGCAACTATGTTTATTTTTGTTTAAGTTTCTCTAACTGTTCATATCTGATTTTTTTTGTATAAAACTCCTCTCAGGACTAGTGTACGAATTTCCACTACCTTAGCTTCCTTATAAGTGGCATCAAAGCTTGATCACCTCTGGTTTTAGTTGTGG
Source organism: Sequoia sempervirens (assembly GCA_007258455.2). Lineage (NCBI taxonomy): Eukaryota > Viridiplantae > Streptophyta > Pinopsida > Cupressales > Cupressaceae > Sequoia > Sequoia sempervirens. Next base: position 773,301,349 of record VDFB02058242.1, read on the forward strand.
GTTGTTGGGTTTTTTGAGCTAATATAGATTTGAGTGGGAGATTATGCAAAAGATACTTTATGATCTTGTTGCAAGAATTTTCATATGGAAAGCGCATCAAGGAGAAGAAAGGTAAAAAAAATGGCAATAATTTTGGGATGTGGAAGGTGAAGATGGAGGATATGCTAATAGACCGAGATTTGTGGGATGTTGTTGATGATAACATTTTTAAGGCCTATAGAGCCTTTTTTGGTTGCTCAATATGATGCCATGGATCATAAAGCCAAGGGTCTAATCAAATTCCGCCTAGTACACTTTGTTTTGATCAATGCCCACAAAGAAACCTTTGCTAAAAAATGATGGAATAAACTTGGTGAGATGTATCGAGCCAAATCTTTAGTGAATAAGATTTTCTTGAGGAAGAAATTATATTCCTTGAGGATGGAAGAGGGTGGAAAAAGTACATACCACTTGAAAGAATTCAATATGTTAATGGCTCAATTGACATTATTTGGTGTCAAAATGGATGAAGAGGAGAATTGTTAGTGTTAAATTTATGAAAAACACACAAGATCTAAGACCAAATGGAAAACGAGAACACCTTCCATGCATGAGAGTTACAAACAATGATTTGTTGTTTTCTCAACAAGAGGGAACTTACAAAATGAACCTCAAGAGTTTGCTTAGAATTACAATGAAGGAGAGTGTTTATAAAAGGAAACCATAAATGAGAGAGGTATTAGATCATGACAAGTTTTGTCATCCTATGTGATAAGACATAATGATCTACTAATAGGGAAAACTAATAAAAGAAAAAATACTTCTAAGTTTTAGCTTAAGCACATGAAGTGAAATTAGCCTAATAATCAATTAAAGATTAATTAATTATTAGCTAATGAATGATTACTCTAACACCCCCCTTAAGTGAAAACTTAGGGAGTAGAGCTAAAAACCCTAAAAGTGAGTGCATAAAAAGAAAAGAATGCATGAAAGGGTCTTGAAAAACAAGGCCTGATGAATTACCCATGTACAAACAATCTAATATCTCATAACTAGATAAAAGGAGACGACCTCATGGGAAAAACTCCTCTCTAAAAGAGAGAAAGGAAAATGAAGGACTAAGAAGCCTCCAAAATAATATCTCAAAAATCTAATAGAAACATGAAGAACATCATTGAAGTACAAAGAAATTGTACACAACCTTGAATTCTATAGTGCTAAAATGAAATCCTCCTTTGAAACAGATGATGATCAAGATCAATAAGAAAATAATTTGCATGAGTTCCCCACTACTCGAATCAGATGGAAAACAAAAGAAAACATTTGATAGTCATAGATACACATGAATTTACATGAGTAATCCCAACAACACTACTCAACCATGCAAGATGCAAGTCAAAATTATTGGTACTAATAATTTGAGGAACACCGATCAAGTGATAATAGAAGGCTACCTCCAAAACTAGGAATCCAATAGTATCCATATGGTAAATTCTCCATCTCACCAAAATGCATGGGAAACCAACTATTGCATCTACCTAGTATATAGGAACAAAAATAGATACATAGGTCACTCCAACATGAAATCAAGGAGGCATTAGTACCAACAATAGAAACCCCCCATAATGTGGAAAATGGAGAGCCGTGACAAGTCCACTAAAATTGTGAGTCACCAAGAAGTGCATGTAAGAAAAGCAAAACACCTGAACGTGCATAAAATAGTACCTGCAACTAAAAAAGGGTGTGCAAACAAGGCACACACGCATGAGGCATGAATCACTTAGATTTGATGTTTTTGTGGAAGGAAAACTCTTTTGACAAAGGTGTGATGGAAAAATAAATGCACTACACAACCATCCCTTGCCACTTTTTTATCATAGTGCAAGTACAAAATGCACAATACGATGTGCAAAATTCTCGAAAAGCAAATACAACAATGGTACTTTATCTTGGTGCATCTACAAAAGAGAAAATGATGACAAAAGATGTTTACAATACCCAAATAGGACAAAATGATGGAAATCCATGTAGAACATCTATAAACAAGTCATCCCACATAAACAAAAAAATTCTAAGAGCTAAAATTTCCAAGTAATTCACTAGAATGTGAAAACATAATAAATTGAATAAATTATATCCAAAGAAAATATAGAAGAAGTACATGGATAGCTATGAAGAGCTCTAAAAGACCTTTCCAACAATGCTAGAATCAAGAAAAATAAAGAAATTGGTCGAAAGTTGTGAGCTTGGGAGTGAAAACAACACTTTTGACTCTAACATGATGTATAATGCACTAGCAACAAAACATGAGAATAATATTAGTACCGTTGGATAGTGCTTGAAACCAGATTTTTGATGATATCTCATTTTCTTGATTTTGATAGACATGCAAAAGTTATGCTCCTCCAATAAAATTGTCAAATAAGAGCATTAGGGGCAAAATTGTGTGCCTTGGTGCTAGGAATTGGTCACCAATATGACTTGTCACTAAGCAGTGGCTAAAAAAAAGGCACCCTACAAGCTCATCATTGGCAGAGCAATGAGCGGGTGGTGGGGGTGGCAGAGCCACTAGTGAAACTACTACTACTAGCAGCTAGTAGCTCAGTCGCTGCCACAACTGTCTGTAGGTCACTAGCAGTTAGCAAGCCACTTCCTAGTGGGGGGTGCAGGGGTGTTGCCTCATGTGCACCGCTCCACTGGTGGAGTGCCTAAGCATGTCAAGCATGTGTTTTTTGGATTTTTTTTTAATTCCATATGGATGCCATACAAACCCCTATGGCAAATATTTTTTTGCCTCCTGAACTCCTTAGACCAAAATTGGGTGAATTTTATATTAAAATTCATCTTTCCAGCCTCTTGAGCACAATAGTAAGTTCTATTTTTCTTCAACTCACACCAAAGAGTCCCATCCAAAAACCTATAATTTAAAATAAGAATATTTCAACTTTGAAGCTTTTGTAACCCTAGTTGAAGAAAACCCTCAAAATTGAGAAGGGGTTTGTTGATTCCATGTTCTGATACCATGTTAGATTTGTGAAAAGCACACAAGGTGTAGAATCAAACAACAAACAAGAACACCTTTCATGAACAATAGTTGCAAACAATGATTTTTTATTTTCTCAACAGAAAGGAACTTACAAAGTGAATCTTAAGAGCAATAATGAACCTCTAGAGTTTGATTAGAGTTATAATGAAGGAGAGTGCTTATAAGAGTAAACCCCAAATGTGAAAGGGTTTAGATAATCACAAGTGTCATCATCCTATGTGATGAGACAAAATGATCTAATAATAGCTCAAAACAATAAAAAAAATAAACACTCTTAAGTTTTAATTTAAGTGCATGAAGTGAAATTATCCTAATAATCAATTAAAGATTAATTAATTATTAGCTAATGAATGATTACTCGTACAGTTAAATATTTCTTTGTATTTTTCTTGATTTGTGGGAATCTCTTGCTATGGCTTGTTAGAAATAGGATGCCATTTAATTGAAAATCCTAAACATTAATTATTTCATGTATCTCCTAGATTCTTGGAATGTGTTCAACAACACTAAGATTAGGATGAGATTAATATTTGATGAAATAAATCATGAAATTGACATTTGTAGTTATTCCTAAATAATAGGAGCATGTGGGTGCACACATGGTAAGGTGACACTCACCTTGTGTCCAGTTAACTATACGGAGTAACAGTTAACACTTTTGAATGCATGTACAGATCCTAAGAGTTAGGATTTGATGTTTGCATGCTTGAAGTTTAGTTAAGTTCAGTTCAGATCAGTTCAGTTCAGTTTAGTTTAGTTCAAAATCAGTTTAGTTCAGTTTAGTTTAGTTTAGTTCAGTTCAGTTCAGTTCAGTTCAGTTCAGTTTAGTTCAGTTTAGTTCAGTTATCTTCAGTTGCATGCAAGTGCATGTTGCATGCATGTTACTTATTTTGAGTTGCATGTAGTTAGCTTCAGTTAACTTGTAATGCATGGCTAATAACATTGAGTTGTATGACAGATAACAGGGACTACCTCCAGTTAACAAGGGATGACCATTCTTTGGGAATGGTGTTAAGTAAATGTTTCAATTAACTATAAAGCACTTGGAGCCAACTTGGGCGCCCAAGATGCTTTATTGGATTTACCTCTAATGCATGATAAGATATTTTTGAAGACTTAGTTAAGTAGGACCTTTGATGGGCGCCAACTTTGAGCAAGAGCTTTGGAATTATCAACAAAATGAAGGTTGAGTTGTAGCTTCAATTTGGGATGCCCAAATGGATGAAGCACATGTTTTAGCATTGTTCTTCATGAGATAACCCTATTTGCATGAGATATGATGTACCTTTTAGGGATAGGGCTTGTGCATTGTAATTATAACTCATGTTGAGTTTACAAAGTTGATTAAAGCCTATTTATCTCAAGCAAGTTGAATAGAGTTGTGAGAGTTTTTATTGCAGGTTGTGAAGAAGATTGGTAAAGACAAAAGAAGCATTCTCAAGCAAGAATTGGAGCTATTGTAATTCAGAGATTGAATAATAGAATAATTCTTGGTGGAGTTTTTTCTCGAAAGGGTTTCTCCACAGTATATCTTGTGTGATCTTTCTAATATCCTGTCAAGTTCTTCTATCAACTTCTCTCTACATTCTACAACAGTAAAATGAATTAATCAAGATAATCACCCACAAAGAATATATGTAACAAAGGAAAGAGCTTACATAGATCAGCAATATTAAAGTTTTACAAAGTATTAAGCTAAGAAAACACCTCATTTTTCAACATGGCTATCAAGAGCACTTATGTTATCTTGGAGATTGAAGATGTGGTGGATTCTTTTCCATCTAAAGATATGAGGAGGAAGGTATACATCGGTGTCAACGAGGCCCTAAATATTCATGGAAGACCTAAGGAAAAAGGAAAGAAGAATGAGAATCATGATAAATCCAAATCTCCTAGATATTCCAAAGCTATTTGTTTGAATTACAGTAAGTATAGACACTTCCATAAGGAGTGCAAAGAATAAGAAAAGAAGAAGAAAAAGGTATTTGATTCTAGTTTTGATTATGAGAAGGAAGATGGTGATACACTTATTGTAGTTTTGGCCACTCATGTAGGTAATGATGCATGGTTAATTGACTCAGGTGCATCTTTTCATATGACCTATAATAGAGATTAGTTTTTTGAATATGAAGAATTTCATGAAGGTAAGGTGTACTTTGGTGATGATTCTTGTTCAAATATTGTTGGTTGTTGTAAAGTTAGAATCATATTTCCTTATAATAGAATTAAAATGATTAATAGTGTGTTGCATATCCCTCGATTAACACAAAATTTATTATCTCTCATTATGCAATCATATCAAGATTATGCAAGAATATTGAGCAATCCACATACCATCTTCACCAAAGAGAAAATCAAATGGAACAAGGATACACTCCATTTCTTCTCATCAAGGACTGAGAAAAGATTCTAGGTGAAGGTAATAAATGCAAAAAATCACATCAGCCACCCTAACACATGAATCCAATAGTGTAAAAATTAATGCAAGGTTTTGAGCTTGCTATGAAATTATTTTACAAAGAGTTGGCATTAAAACTGATATGACTGAATACCACACCATCCAAAGACAAATGAGTTTTCCCAATATCACACTCAATTGTAGTGCACTAGCATGGAAGGAGCTAAGGATATGAGAAGAAGAAGTCCTGTAAGCATCAAATACTCAGGTAAGTGCACGAAAACCCTCTGAAAGAGCTCTGTTAATATAAAAAATCTTTCAAGGTTTTGTCATCTGAAGCCATAGTAGAGAAAATTGAAACATGCCTCCTAAAAGAAAACAATCAGAAGTAAAAGAAAGTTAGCCTAAAATTAAAGATGAAGAACGTAAAGTAAAGAAGAGACCACTCCATCAGTCCATATTATATATACTTCCAGGGTCTACTAAAGAGGGTAATAATAATTTTCTCGTGGACACCACACAAAGTTGTAGGGATGCCCTCATTCCCAAATCTGGATGGAACCTATTTTGGTATTTTTATAGTAAGATAAATGAGAAGATTCCAGTGTCAAACCCTTGGATGTTGGATTTAGTAAGGTTGATTGTCCCAAATGTGTTTGTTGATGTAGAATTTATCTGACTGCTAGCCAAACACTATCTCTCAGCTACCAAAACAATAAGGTTTCCAAACGACATAGTATTGGTAGAAGTAACCAGAACAACCATCATTGAGTGTTTTGACTTAAACAAGTAGGCTCTAACCAAGATAAACATACAAAAAAGTGTGGAGGATTATGCTAGGTTAAGAAGGACTCGTAGAAGTGATGAGCTACCCCTATATATGAAAAGAGGCATTGGTAACATAACAATCCCCATCTCTACTACCACTACTAAACCATTTACTGTGACAGATTTTTAGTATTACTTTGTGAATGCATATTTTGCTCTTTTCCAAGTGTTGGGGATGGATGCTCAAGATAAAATTCCAATAGGCCTAATGATGATGGCCATGAGAATTCAAAACCCTAAAACTAATATTGAATATGACTTTGCATCATACCTTTAGAAGGTGTTAGATGATGAATTCTCCCAAGTTATAGAGGATAGAGCAGCAATTACATTCAGACACTATTCCCTACTATGTCATTTGATATCATACCAAAATAGGGACCATTGGACTAAAAGAATGGAATTGGATAGAGTAGATGAGCAATGGAATCCCACACCTATCCAAAAATGGTGCTATATTTGGGACAGTCGGTGCAAGAATTCAAGCTTTTTTGTATTCTACAAAGACTTTGTACACAAAATCCTTGGAGTTCTTGGGTATGCAATACTAATATTGTCAACCAAAATGTTGCAACTATTGATACCTTTGGCTTTAAGACCAGAGCAGGGTCATACACACAATTTTGGAGATTGGTACTTCCTCCTGGAAGTTACAATAATAAGAGTTTATGGATGCCATGTTGCTCTACATATACTGCCAAAATTTGTGCCCCTCAGATTAGCATTTCTTGAATTTATGTGGCAAATGATGTGGATGAAGAAAGATGTAATGCACAAGCAAAAGAAAGGAACTTTCTTGCCAAACCAAACCAAGTGTGAAGATCAGATTATAGGCTTAGACACACTAGAGGAGTTACAATATTATTTGAAGACAATATATGCATTGAATTCTGGAAAAGGAAGAGCCTTTGACCTTGAAAATCATATGAACAACATAAAGCACAATATTATTACCAAAATGATAGTGGCACACCAAGTGGATTATGAAGAAGATGTCATAAGGAACTGCATTACTTATAATGATGTATTTAATAGAAGGAAAAAATGGGAATATATGAAGAAGCTTGAAGAAAGGAAGAAGTGGAGGTCCAAGGATTTCTTAGGATACTTTGTCGAGGAAAAGGACCCCATCAAGAGGATAGATTTGATAATGGGTAAATTTGAAGACTTGTATAGTAAGAAGGAAGGATATCTCCAAGAACATGATACTGGTGCAACTACAGAGCATACCCTAGGTGAAACCTCTGAACCTCCCATGGAGCAGTTACCTCCCAAAAGATAGAAGACAGAAAGCATTGAACAGTTAGTACCTTATGAGGAAAGTGAAGAGGTGGGTGATATTGAGGAAGTGGCTACAATACTACAGTCATTGAAAGGTGATATTGAGGTTGATAAGCCCATCCATGAGACCAGTGTCCATAAACATGAGGAAAGGATGGGTGATGTAGAAAAAATAAGTACAGAGGTACATGAAGATGAAAGGGAAATTGAAGCCAAGAGATTAATAGAAGATGATGAATTCATTAAGACTCTTGAGTTTATGGATTTCTGGATGAAGATGGAGATAAAATAATTTAAAGAGAGGATGGAATCAACTGAAGCAGGAATTGAAGAATCAGAGAAAAATCAAATGGTAGCACATACTTTCCAGGAATTAAGAGTTGACAACATTGACATTAGCCCCTAGAAGGCTAGAGAAATGGTCTTGAAGAGCACTATGCTCATTTTCCCTGGCTTGGAATTAAAGAAAATGTTTTTGCTTTATCAAGTGTGAGCTCGGGAAGATCCAATGCTAGTTGTAGAATTTGACTTCGATGAAGGAGTGAGTGGGACTAGGTATAACCCAAATATTGAAACCCTAGCCATATGGATCAAACAAAAAAATACACAAAATCCAAAATTATTGGATGTAATTCAAGCGATGAAAGGGGTGGTGATTGTAAGGACAATACAAGATACCACCCCTTTAGAGGCAGCCACAATGACCATGCATTTGGCCATGTTCACCTGAGCAACTATTAAGGGATTAGAAGACAAATTGAAGGAGTGTGAAAAGGAACAAAGGTTCCTAAATGATGAATTTAATAAACTATTCATGGAGAATGTCAAATTGAAAGAACAATTAAGAGGAGCAGGACCCTCACAAAGCAAGGAGATGGTGTTATACAGGCCTCCTATTGCTCCAATGGATACTGTGAAGAACATTTCTATAGGATAGGTAAAAACTCCAGAGAAGGAAGTGGATGATGTAAATAAGGCCAACAATCAAACCCAGGATGAAGTGAAAAGGTGAATTTGTAAAGTTATGGAAAAGATTCTGATCACAGGATAAAATCAGTTATGGATAATCTGGAGAATGTGCATGATATTTCTAAAAAACTTCAGCAAGCAATGGATCAAATAAAGACACATATGCTTGTATTAAATCCTTTGTTCAAAAGGTGGCAGCCTATTCACCACACTTTGGCTAAGTTATGCAAAGTTCTAAAAAGAAGTCTTGACGCTCTCACAACATTAAAGCTAACTGAACAAACTGTGAAGATGATTATTGATGAATTTTAGTATATACAAGGGGACTTAGATAAAAATATTGTAACACGAATGGATTTATTCCATACCTTGAAATAGTAGTATATACCTGAAATCATGAGAGATGGTGATCAGTTGAAGAACTTAGATAAGTGGAAGAAAGAATTCAGTCAGGTTATTAATAAGTGTGTAACTCATATACAGGAGGATGATGATACCAATCTTCATAGGCTAAATCAGATCATGGATGGGTTGATTGTTCTTGATACAGGATACCTAAAGTTTTTCAATGATACAAAGGCATTACTAGATAGTTGATGGAAAAATCATCTTGCAAACATGCCAAAGATCTAGGAATATAAGTGGCCATCAAATTTTATGGTGTATCAGTGGGAGGAAAAGTATTTGGTTTCAGAAGAATAGGACACTGAGGCAAGAGCATTTGGACGTTCATCATGGAGAGGAAGAATTTTCCAGATCAATGATCACAGGTCTTCTATGTTGAATAATGGAACCATATATCAAAATTTCTTAAGTCTTGTTATTTCCTTAATTATGATAATTAAATAGTTGTTAGTAAAAGAAGTAGTTATGAAAGGTCGTCTCTTTTTGTAAAAGGCTTATAGCTTGTTGCTTCCTATATAAATAGGAAACCAAGGCCTAGTTTTAAATCATCATCATATATCATTTACATCGCCACCAATAGAAGTAGATAGGTTTCATATTCCACTCATCCACCTTCACATTTTGAAGACTTATGTTATTAATGTATATCAATTGAAGCAATATAATGGAGAACATCTTATTATCAGATATTCTCCATGACTGTGTTATCATTCTGTATTTTTCTTATGCTTTCCATACTTATTTATTCTTATATTTGAATGAATATCAGTTATTGAGCCTCAATATTGTTCTTATGTGAATGAATATGTTGATACAGTAAAGCATTTATTGTGGATGTTTTTAGTTACATGTTCAAAATCATGTTCAATATAAAAATGGAAACTATTTAAAAATAATAAAGTTAACAAAGTTGCTTATTTAAATAATTGTGAGTTACGTGCATTAATATTTTATTAACGTTTGTGTCTTCATGAACATATGTTGATACAAAATGAATGGAAGAAGCATCCAAGTAATCCTAATTTTTTCTGCCAACAATCCATACCAAAGATTGAACAATTTAAGGATATTGCAATAGGTAATTTGTATCGACACAAATAATATTACTGAAGCATTTCAAAGTTTAGGCCATAAGAATCATCCTTTTTAAAACATGGATTGCAAATAATTATGAAAATTTAGAAGTCTTGGTCATCAACATTATTGTCTGCTACAATGTCATCCAATGTATCATTATCAATGTTCATATGTTCTTTCAAGTATTTAATATTTTCATCATCCTCATCTTGACCTGCATCATTTTCATCATCATTGAAATTTGACTGTAGACCATCTATATTGTTACCGGATGTATTTGGATCATCATTTTCTATACCATCCATATTGTTGTCTTCCATAACATCATCTAACTCTAGATTGTTGTCTTCTTGTGCCCAAACATAACCATCTTCAACATCATCATGGATGTCAATTTCTTCGATGTTCTCTAATCCCTCTCTCTCATTTTGTTGGCCATCATATTTTTCTTAGTATCCACTAATGCATTATCAAATACATGCCTTAATCTTGGATCATAATGTATGAAAAATATCCATTTCAGGTCCAAAATATCTTCATATAAAAATACCCGCACATGAACGACATACATATATTAGACGTATGTTATAACAATTTTATTGATTAATAAACACATGTATATATTTGCAATAAACTATGAATTAATAGATTAATGATCACTATTGTTTCTTGTTTGAGTTAAAGAAATACCTACTCACAATAAATTGGTAGAACATAAGGCTCCTTATGCTATGGAAGGAACCATGAGGAATCTATAGAAAACAATCAACTATGGGTATCATGTCTCTGTGTCCTCTCAAATGCTTCATTCCATCTACACTTAAAAATACAACATTCAAAAGAGAGGTAATCCAACTTAATAATTTCTTGTATTTTCCCAACATATTGTAGATTCCCTTCAATTATATTCTTATCTTTTGAGCTTGATCGACTGGATTGCTTGAAGTCAACCATGATGCCACAATCGAAGGATCGTCTCTTTACATCTACACTTTCTACACGATAATATCGACCATATGCCCACATTGCTAGATATTTCCTCGCCTGTGAAAGACCATTTATTTCGGTGAAAACAAATATAATGATGAATATTAAAATAGTTAATAGTGTCAAAACTGTAAGGAAACAAAATTTTGTAAAATTCCAACTGTACCTTTCTTTCACACCCTCTATACATGTTGATTAAATCATCTTTTGTTATGTTTGAATACATACCTGCATCTTCTATTTGATTTTGAATTTTTTCAGTAAACCATTCTAGTGTGCAATATTTTCCCCATTCCCTAAGCAAATCAGTGGGAAGTGGAGTATTCCTTGGGTTTGATCTCTTAAACTATCTCCTTGCTTCTAACACTTCTCTCTTTTTATCATATAGATCAATCCATTTGTTCATAAAGTCCATGTGGTACAAAATGAACTTGTCGAGTATAGCACTTTCCTCTACTTCTATTACATGTCAACATGTTTATTTCAAACTCCAAATGTCATTCTCTTAATTTGAAAAATAAATTACAAAGTAAATTAATGATTGCAAGAAAAACAACCACACTGATCATGAATTTACTTACTAATTTCTACTTGAACACCATTAGATTGTGATTTTTCTCCATCAATTATATCTTATGCTCATTCTTCATCCGAGAAGTGTGGCCCATCTTCAAAATCCTTATCAAGGAATTCACACAGGAAGAAAAATGCTTCATTCAATACATACCCTTCAACCATTTAACCCTCTAGATGTGCCTTTTTTTGGACATATCTTTTTAGAGTTTTCATATACCTCTCAAAGAAAAACATTCACCTCATTGATACGACACCTGCCAATTCAATGTCATCGACTAGGTGTATAAGTAAATGGACTTGTAAGTCCATGAAACTTGTAGGGGGCTCCTTCTCAAATACACATATAATTTTTACAATTTCCTTCTTCCATTTTGGCACTTCACATTCATGGATCTCCTTGGAGGTCACCCGCCTAATATAAGAATAGTAAACTAGTATGAACCTTTAGTCAAAAATTAAAATTCAATATAATATCCCTATGTCTCTCACACATGAACATTTCATATAACCACATACCTTGTAAATGTTGGCAATTGACTTATGGCATTCCTTAAGTCAACTGTAAGACAGGAATCCCCCCTAACTGCCAATATCATGATATGCTATCAAACACATTTATGAAAAGGTCATTAGTAATTTTTCCTCACACAACAAAGTATCAAAATATATTTAGTACTTAATCAATGTTACTAGTAAATGTTAAATGATGATATATAATACCTTCATAAAATTATGAAAATCATGTGTTTTAAATCCTGTGATATGTCCATCAACTATAAAAGCTTTAGCCAATGATGACCCACAACCAGTAGGTGTGCTTATTGAACTGATGACATTTTTTAGTTGGTCTAGCTCTTTTTTTTTCAAAATCCATGGAGCTTCTGCATATGTTTCATTTTCCCTGTTTGGCCACAAATGTTTTCTATCAGTTTTGGTACGTGAAAGAGCAATATCTCTCCTCAAAGACAAGGTGTCCTTATCTTTGCCTAATATATGTTGAAATATAGAATCTAGCAGATTTTTGAAGATGTGCATAGAATCTAATAGGTGAGATATTAATAGATCCTTCCAGTAAGGGAGCTCATAAAATAAGGATTTCCTTTTCATTCCTTCTGGCATATTAACTACAACTTGTTTTGGTTCTTCAATTGAATCACCCCAATCAAAAAATCCTCCCAAGCTTTCAATTCAGCATCTTCATACTTCTTGATCCAATCACCTAGACCCATAATCATGGGAGGGCCTCTATTTTCAACTTTTCCATCAAATTGATTCTTCAAGAAAATTATAAACTTATGATCTAGTGGTAGAAAAACCATGTTTTTTGTGTAAATAAACTTATGTAGATCTTTAGAATACCGCCCTTGAAAAATTTTTGCACATCTTCGACATGCAAATATCCCCTTTGTTTGAAGCCATGCAATTCAATAAGTAATGTTAATAACATCAAAAAAATAGTATAAATTAAGTATGAAAGTTGGGATGAAAATAAATTATGAGTGTAAATACGTAAATATTTTATCTTACTAGAACAAACACCAAGTCCTAGGAAATCATGAATAGTCCAACATAGCACACCATACAACATGAAGGAACTATTTGATGGAGGACATGATATGTCATACATTCTTTTTCCCTTCCATAACAATTGCATCTCATCAATAAAAGGCGCAAGATAAACATCCATGTTTTTAACTTGATGTTTTCCTGGAACAATGAGAGTCAGCATAAGGTGCTCCTTTCTAACACTCATCCATGGGGGAATATTGTATACTATCAATCCGACTGGCCAAACACTATAATTTGAACTCAGGAAAGAGAATGGGCACACTCCATCAATTGCAAGACCAAACCTGATACTACAGGGTTCATCTTTGAATTTTCTTGGCCATTTTTTCTCTGTGTTTCATTGCTTTGGAGTCAGTCAGAATTCACATGAATCCATCTTTACACCTATTCTTTGCATTCTAGTCCATCAATTGTACAAGTGACTTGCAATGAAACATTCGTTGAAGTCTAAGTATAATTGGCATGTGATGTAAAACCTTCTTTGAAACTGTAGGACCTTGTACATCTATAGGATATCTCTTCTCTTTGCATATAGGGCATTCTACCTTGTTTTGATATTCATATATGTATAAAATGCAATTTTTTTTACATGAATGAATTTGCTTATATTCAATCCCCAACTCAACCAACAACAAACGTGCCTCTCTGCAAGTTGATGGCAACACATTCTCTTTAGGGAATATTTTAGTTTTTAGTGCCCTATAAGATTTCCAGAGATAAAATCAATTGAATGTTTGACTTATGATGAACATGTTTGATATGTCTCTATACTAGGATCGTTTATATACAATATATGGTTTTAAAATCCCCTTAAAGAAATATAAACGAAGATGATGAATGTTTACAAATTATGTACACCAATTGACAATGTAAAGTAAGAAATAGATTTCAACTCACTTCAATAGGGTAGTGAGTCCTTTGTCTGACCAACCAAATAGTGACTTGATTTCTAATAATATTAATGTGCATGCCAGTTTTGAGGTTCTACTTGCACCTGATTTGAACACTGGTGTCTTTGTTGCTTGCTTGATGGAATCTTTCACGTTGTTATCATCAACATTACATTGGTGGTAATTACCCTGCTATCATCATTACTGTCAACCATATGATCATTATTGTCATCATTGTTTCCATCCCCAAAGAAACCTCTAAGCATTTCATTCAATCCTTCTTCATGCACTGCATTTTCACTATCATGATCATCATAATTAAGGCTGGGTGGCATGTCATTAGTGTATACGGATCGCATCAGCTCTTCAAATTTCTCAGCTGGTAGTATTCTCTTCAATGTTGCTCTTTTCACCCTGGTATTGTTTAAAGGATGGTTTGGATCATCCCGTCCAAATCTTAATAACCCAGTTGGATCTTGGGTATTAGCATGTGCTTCATCAACATCTTCTACCTATCAACAAATGCAAGCATTATTTAATGTTTGGTAACAATTGGATAAATCAAATGTAAATGTATCAATTCAAAGAAATATAATCAAATATGGCTTAAAAAATATAAATATAAATCGTATGAACATATATACATCAATTGTATAATGGAACATTATTTTATAGACTACCTTTTTTATACAATAATTTAAATAAAACATAATTTTGACAACATAGTTTATAAAACATCAGTCCACACTCATTTATTATTCTTTGGTTTTCCACCCTTAAGAACATCTTTAGGGAGACCTTGTTCTTCCCTTTTCTTTCGCACAAGAGTGATTTTTAAGAAGGGGTAATCAATCAATAACTCATCCCTAATGGTAAGGTCCATATTAATATCCTCAACCATTATCAATCTATCAACCTCTCTTTCCATATCTCCATCTTTATCATTTATAACCTCAACAAATTGACAATTCAATCTTATAGTAGGGTCCCTTCCCTTACTACTATTTATAAATTCTATAATATTTTTGTGTGTATGCACGTTCATCTATATACATAAGATGACCTCTATTCATTTCTTTTCCACTTTCCAATTGGAGATGATGTGTATACATATTCAAATTTACACCATATGCTAACATGCTAGGCTTATATTCTGCTAGGCTTCTCCATTCACCATTGTAATATGATGGACCATAATATGGCATTAATCTCCTAGTGGTTTGTTCTGAATTGTTTCTATGTTTATATCCCACATGTACATTTTAGACAATAAAGAGGCCTAGATTCACTCCATGAATATTGGAGGTTCGTATCATGTAGCTATATCTCAAAAATTGAGACACCTCGTACACTCTAGGTAGTTTTTGATCACTAGGCCAAGCGCAATATAGTTGATGATCAAATGTCTCTTTGTAAATTGATCTCAAACTCAGGGGCAAGTCATCATCTCCATCACATTCATTCTCATAGGGTATGTAATCCACCTTCCCCTTGTCTTTAAGAAAATCATGCATCTTTAAACTGGTTCTTGTTCTGTTACTTGTTTTCATCAATTCCTCATCTTCTGAGCTGGTATATTGGCACATATTTTTGTTAGATGTATCATTCGATAAATGATCATTTCCCTCTAGGTTGGAAGTCGGTGATCGAGGAAAATTTAAACCAAGAATTTTATCCTACAAGTATCCATTAAGAAAAAAAATAGTTATTTAAATAATATAAAACAATGTTTAAACGAAGTATACATGTTATTTATATCAAATTGGAAAATGCCTTACCACAATTTCTATTGGATTTGAATCAATTGTAGGAGGCATACTACCGACTGGAAGCTCATCATATATGTAATGTCTTTGTACAATCGGTCGTTTGAATTGTTTCTTTCCACGACATACAAAACATCCACAAACAATAATTTTCTCAAAGTATTCATCCCATGTACTATAGTCCTAACCAACCTCTTGTTCAGTGCAATCATTTGTTGTGTTTGCAAGATCCATTGTCATATCCTCTTCCACCCACTGTCCTCTACGTGATTTAATAGTTTTAGGTCCACGTCCACATACATATCTTGTTCTTTTGCTAGTTGAATGCTTAGGCTCTGTATTTGCTCCAATCTCCATCTAAAATAATCAACAACATGCATTAATTTATGTCAAGATTGGATAATCCATTATAAATTTCAATAATACTATGAAAAAAGATGGACATATCACAAAATTCCATTAGATCATTTTTTCCTAAGTTAAGTCAAAATTTGAGTACATGATGTCCCTCTTCATCCGTTGTGCCCTCATTTGATATGACACAATCTGTTTCTATGGCCTCGTCTCGCCCCTATAATACACAACATAGTAAATAATGTTTAGTACACCAATTATATAAATTCAACGAATATGCTATCCAACACAAACCTCACTTTAGTCATATATTTGACATATTGATATCATGTTTTAGCCATCCTAATTTTCAAACTTTTCCCTTGATCATAGAATCACATTTAATCACCATTCTTGTGCATTTTCAACCAATAAGTTTGACCCAAAAGGCCTCATGGAAAAAAAAATGACTTTATCTCCTCTATGTTGTAGCATTTGTGAATTCATAAACACCTTCCTCCTTTGGTTGAGGTTGCTTTCTCTTCTTACTCTATTGTATCTGCAGATTTCGTTGTCATATCTATTTCCACCCACTTTCCTCTCTGTGATTTATTAGTTCTACATCATCCACATCCTCTCTCCATGGCCTCCTCTATATCATGTAATACACAACAATGACAATAGTCACATAATAGTTGTGCACCAAGAGAATATTGTTGAAATTATCTTGTTAATACACTCGCTTTTCATTAAGACACACAATGAAAAACAAAATAGGACATTGCAACATTTTGCTCTTCACAAAAAGTTTACACGTGGAATCTTGACAAGTAGAGCTCAAATCTTATGATTACAAGATGACTACAAATTCACATCAAAAAAACATTTATTTAAACAAGATGACTACAAATAAAACCTATTACTAATAATTTTAGTTGAACATCCCTTCCATGGTCCCTTGATCCCAGATGAAAGAAAACCTATTACTAATAATTTTAGTTGGTTCTCTACCTTACACTTCTTCCACAAATTCATTAAAACCATTGATATTTTCTCTTTGAAAACTATAGATTGGATTCCTTATTCTTGATTGAAACCTACTTTGCATTGGATAGTGTGAGAATATTTATCTTAGATAAGATCCAAAACTTTAATTCTTGACTTTTTATTTTTCATGATTGGTGTTTATCCTCCATAGAGGCCATGGTGAAAGTATTGGCTTGGTTATGTAGAAATCCCCTTATCAAAAAAAAGCCAACAAATATTTACTACAACTTTAATGAAAGATTGATACATAGCATGACCTACTTTATGTTGTATGGAAATCATATTTGTAGCCTAATATGTTATGTTTTCATAATTAGTATTGCATGGAAGTCTAGCCACTAGCTAAAACCTTTGACATCTTGATTGATTTAGCTAGCATGTATATCTTCATTAACCAAGAGAAGGCATGAGATCTGAATTTATTTGTTTGATAGGTAAAAGAGTTTGGTTTTCAAGTTACTAAAACACAATACAACTTTTTTTAAGTTCCATCAAATTATGTTTTTATTATGTAAAGTTTCTAGGATGTATCCATTTTTTTCCAAGCTAGTTGGTGGTATGTTGTTGTCACACTAGATTTCAATGTTATAAAACCCTTTCTACTTAAATATTTACCTTAATTTCAAATGTTTGCAAGAGGAACATTTTGGTTTGGCACAACTAGGCGCTAAATCAGGTGCACTTTGTGCTGCCTTTGGTGCCCCAAAGAGATTACATTTAGGGCTAAAAGTCAACACTAAAGTCGACGTTAACTACGACGACTATAGTGTTGACTAATGAATCAAAAAAAGAAAATTAAAAGTTCCCGCCTACATTGAAACATACCACACAAAGAAGAATATTAAAAATTCTCACCCGCATTTTAGTTTTCATTTTTCTTGTGTGTTTGCATTATTTGGTCACCTGGTTTTATTTTGTTGCCAGATATAGACCATAGGATAAATGATGTTTACAGTGTTTGGTCACCCGGTTTAATTTTTTTGCGAGATACAAAGTAGAGGATAGATGGATAGAAATCAAACCCTTGAGTTTGCTTTAAATGTGAAAACCAAGTATGTTTTTCCTTTTGGCTCAATTTGAATCCATATAAAGATATTTAGATAGAATTTTTACTAATAGATTTTTACAAAAGGGATGCTACCTGGTAGATAATGGTTGGGCTTCGGTTGATTTGGGTTATCTGGTGGTCTTATTTTTGCATTATTCATTCCATCACAGGGTTTGAACTCTCAGGAGATATCTCATAGGCATTTAAATCTAGAAAGAGAATCATTCAAGGTAAAGCTTGCTCATTAATCTCATGTTTCTTTTAAATTACCTATTTCTTTTAATTTCTTTGATTGGTGGCTTGCTTTCATACCATAAAACAAAACTTTCATACCACAAACTGGATGAAAAATTCATACCTGGCAGTGTGTACTTCATTTTCCTCCACATACTGGATGAAAATAATTTGCCCTAGGTCGCCTCAAAATTTCAAGCAATAGAGGGAAGGGATCAAAGGGAGAAAACTCTGGCCATAATGAGGTAATTCATTGTCAATTTATAGATTTGTAAATGTTTCCATTGTTTCTTTGATTTTTCTTTTTTATTTTTTTATTTCTAAATTTAAAAGAAGAAATTTATTATATATATATAGGGACATGAGATTGACAAAGAGAAAGAGGCATTGGCTCCATATTTGGGGAAGAGGTAGTGAACAAATTGGATGGTGTTGACTTGACAATGCTTGCCCCTAAAATACATAGAAAAATGATCTAGTAAAGCCCCTAAAACATTGCAACCAAATCAACCATGTCAAAGGGAATCAATTGATTCCCCAACCAGTCTTGGATCGAGCAAAAGATCTTGGAGGAAATCAATAACAATAAACTCTAAGAATGTGGAATAGGGAGCAGATACTTCCAATGTCCCAGCCACTCCTAGGACACATAATTCTTCAACCATGCCATGTTTTGCATCTTGCATTGGTAGCTACTATACCAAGATAGAATACAATGTGGTTTCAAGGGAAGTCCAAATGACAGATGCTGGAAAAACGTTTGTGAATAGGACAAAGGAATCATGCCTTCAACGGTTCAAAGATCATCTACATTTTCCATTCTCAAAGATACCCATGCACTTGCAAAAAGCAATTATCCATGACATGGAGATTGAATTTGGCACAGGTTGGTCTATAAAGAAGATAAAGCTATGAATGTCTCAAAACTGCAAGAGATTTCAGTGCACCCAAACAAAGAAGATAAAAAAACTCCCTCCCAAGCTAAGGCTCAAAAAAATGTCAATTGATGTAAGTGTGAAAGTATGGAAAGATCTTGTAAAAGCATATGAGAAGTGTGATGCATGGAGGAAGTCCGATGAGGAGAGTACGCAAGTATTTGAATTTGCTCATAAGATTATATCAAATTTATTAAATGATTTTTAAATTTTATTTATGCATAGTTAAATTGAATTAGTATATGTTTTAGGACAAGGCCTCCAAGGCTAGGCTTAACAAACTTTGTGCCATGCATCACAGTGGCCAGAAAGGTTTACAGGCCTTGATTTGTACATTTGTAAGTATATTTAATATGTTAAATGATATTTTTTTGTATTTCCTAGGAAAAAGTAAATGATTGGATATTAATTAGTTTAACTAGTCCATGTGCCATGTTTTGACAGGAGGAGAAATATGGCCGACATCCAACACAATTTAAAAAGGAAATTTTACAAAGCAAAAAGTGGACCAATTTTGTAATCTAGATGGAGAACGGGGTATCAATAGTTGACTTTCAATAACTTAGTTAGATAATTAATCCACAACAATCCATCTCATCACAACCACCTCAACAACAGGTGATGCAACACACTGCCATCCCATTGCAAGCATCGCCGCAACAAACTGCAATCCCATCTCAACCACCTTATCAACAACCCCCACAACAAAATATTTCAGTCTCACAACAACATAATGTTGTTCCCACACAACCCCCTCATCAGGAAACACAAGCTACATCGCAGCATCAACAACTACTGAAAGGTGTCTCCATACTGATCCCTCAGCAACAACATATCCCATCTCATCCTTTCTTCCAACAACCACCGCATCAACAACAACCACCCCAACATACTCAAATTCCCATACAAACACAACACAATCTTCTTACGCAATACCTTTATCATCCATCAAGCACATATGTCATTGTTGTTGCTCCATCAAATCCTCCTAACCCCCCGCAATCACACTCCAATCCTCAGTACCAAATATCTAATCCACCACCACCTCCATATACTACCCAACAACCAAATCCTACTTACAATTATCAATCCAATTTGTATATGTATTACACCTAGCAACAACTACCCTATCAACAAGGTGCTACCTCCACTTCTTATCATCAACAACAACCATCATATCAACACGGTGCTTCCAACTCATCATACTATCATGCCCCTCTACAATACCAACAAGGTGCTCCCTCCACCTCATATTACCAGCAACAACCACCATACCAACAAGGGACCTCCACCTCTTATTATCAAATTCCACCATACTATCAACAATCCTACGCCACACAACAACCGTAGTCCACCTACACCAATCAATATCAACAAATGCCTTCGTATACACCTTTGCTAGCTTATGATCAAACTGCTTCGGCTCCATCCTCATCCTACCAGCAATATCCTCCCTACAATCAATCCACTCTGTCTAATCTGGCTCCCTCCACGCCTGCTAATAAAGAGTGGGAAGAAGTCAAAGCTGCATTAAAAGACTTGCAAGTAGGGACTAACAAACAATCCTTTAAGTTTGAAGACATTTGTCCCTATCCATTCGATCCCTCAATCTCATTAGTTACTTTCCAAAAGCATTTCAAGATGCCAAAATTTGATAAGTACAAAGGAAATAAAGATCCTAAGAGCTATCTTCAGGAGTTCTATTCCCATTGTCAAAAAGTCCAACATAACAACAATTATCTCCTGCGATTATTTCCAAGGAGTCTAACTAGGATAGCTCTTGATTAGTTTATGGGTCTCCAGAAGGGATCCATCAAGTCTTTTGTAGATCTTTCAAAAAAAATTGTCTCCCACTTCTCCTGTAATTTGGAGAAACATGTCCATACTTTGGACCTTCTGAAAGAGAAGCAGCGTGAGGGAGAAACTTTCGCAAGCTACCTTCAAAGGTGGCGAGCTTTGGCTGGTCGGATGAAATCCCCGCTCAAAGAAAAAGACATGGTCACCCTTTTTGTTGAAAACTCTCACCCAAGCATGGCACATAATTTCAAGCACCACTATGTCACAAAATTTTCAGAGGTAGTAGAGAAGGGTCCTATCCTTGAGAGAGAATTTATTGCTAAAGGGTTGGTCAAAACTTACAATCCTAATAAGGAAAAGTCATTCGGGGATAAAACTCACTACTGGAACACGAATAAGAACGATGTCAATGATGGTGTCACTGACACCAAACATGTTCAAGTAGCTAACACATCTTAGAGACAACAACACGTCTCTAATTAGCCATCCATTCCTAATTCCATATCAGTGCCATAGGGGGCACCTCGTCCTCCCCAACAGTCCAATTAAAATAATCAGGGGAACAATAAGCGTCAATTCACTCAATTAGGAGAACCCTTAAGTGTCATGTTCAATAGGATTCTTCAAGCTAATTACCCGATTACGTATTCTGTGACTAAGCCTCTTGATGAATCCAAACCCAAACCAGCCTGGTAGAAGGAAAATGAATACTGTGATTTCCAAAAAATAAAGGGCATTCATTAAACAAATGTCAAGGTTTAAAACCTACATCTAGGATCTTATAGATTGGGGTGATATACATGTGGATTACAACCAAGCAACCTCGTCCAATGCTCAACTTCAAATATATCAAAACACATTCCCAAAACATGACCAAGGAGCTAGCACGTCAAATGCAAACCCCAAGTTAAGTAACAATAATAATCAGAATAACAACACAAATAACATCAATTACAAAAATGTGCCATATAATTATGATGGCATTGTCATTCACATTAGGCAAGCCAAGCCACGTGTGTCTGTGATACACGTAAAAGGAAAAGACCCCCAGTGTGTTGTTACGACCCGCCGCACTCGCATCACTGTCCCAGGAGCTTCCACATCAACCCAACCACTGCCTATAAGCTCCCAGTATAATATTCTTGACCATCTAGGGAAGACCCCTGCCCAAATATCCATTTTGGATTTGCTGAAGTCTTCTCCTATACGCTAAGAAATTTTAACCAAAGCCTTACAGGATACCCACGTCCCCAGTGACATAGATCCTACACAATTCCAAGCATTGGTAGGACACCTTTCAGCCATGTATCAACTAGGTTTTAGCTAAAACAACATGCCTTGCATTTATTTGAATCATAGTTGTCCCCTCCATATCAAATTCCTTGTAGCCCACCATAAAGTGAAAAGGGTCTTGGTAGATAATGGCTCTACCCTAAATCTTTGTACCTTGAAGTTCATAAAATAGGTAGGCTACACCCACGCTAACTTAAATAATCAGGTCATCACTATCAAGGTATATGATAATGTAGAACGTGATTCTGAGGGAATGATTTGTCTTCCAATTTAGGTTGGTCTTGTTGTCTAGTACACTACCTGCCACGTCCTTGATTTGGACCTCCCCTATAATCTTCTTCTCGGTCGCCCATGGCTCCATGCATGCAAGTCGTCCCTTCCACTTACCATCAATGCTTGAAGTTCCCATTTAATGGGATGGAAGTTACAATTCATGTCGATCCTCAACCATTTGAGTATTGTCACGCACTAGAAGCTTCCTTTCCCCATTCTCATTACTGTCCAGGAGTGGAAATGGGGCCACCTCAAGCATCATCATCCTGTCCATCTTCTAACACACTAGCCACCACATCGTCCACTACATCTTCCACATCTGACTCCACCATTACCAAGGTCCAGATCATCATCAAGGGTTGCGGTGAGTATGAAATGCATACTGATATAATGTGGAAAGCATTCCATCCTCACCGCATACATATGTTCAACCTTCTCAGTCTTTTCCAAAGCAAGAAGAGAAGACTCTCACCATGAGCTCCAAGAATGTGGGATCCAACACTTTCTATTCCCCTGGACTAAAACAAGATACACCAGAAGATGGCATCAGCCAATGGGTATATCATGAGGAACCTGAACCTTCACCCCCTTTAAAGGAGTATTTCTAGGAGACATATCCTTATTCTGCAAAGCTAGCAAACAAGTATAATTATCAAGGGGGACGCCTTGGAATAGAAGAGAAAGGAAGGAAACTACCTGTTGAGGCCCCAATGCGAGCAAGATACTCGGGTTTAGGCCATGACACAAAACAAAAGGGTCCCATGCCATCAACTATTGCTTCTAAAAATGTTAATGTGGACAACGGTCTCCTCAAAGACATACCTGAGGAAGAATCCATCATTCATGTGTATGATGACGTGGATCATGTGGACCTTTCCTCCATGTTTGATTGCATATCCATTTTCCCCATTAGCCTTTCCCTTCGCCACCCTGAGCTCATTGAATGGGACCTACGTGGTAGCACACCCATTGACACCTTTCCCTTAGTGGATACATATGTGAATCTTATGGGATTGGGGGAGGATGAACACCCTAACCGCAAAAATAAGAAAAAGAAAAATCACAAAGGGTCATTTAGTGAAAACCTCCCTGAGGCACTTCTTGACTAAGAAAAAAGTAAAAATAAAGGGTGTATCTAACAGTGAAAACCTCAACGAGGCACTGGAAGATGGGGGCGTTCATCTTCCCCTTGTGGGGACTCAACTATCTAAACAATCTTCTATACTCATCGAAGAAACACAGGAAGTAAACTTGGGAACCGAAGAAGATCCAAAAATCACATATGTAGCCAAGTCCTTATCAAAAGAAGAGCACTCCATCATCGTTCAACTTCTCAAAGAAGGCATCATCATTTTTGCATGGTCCTATTTAGATATGTCAGGATTGGATCCTACTCTAGTTGTACAACATTTGGATGTCCACCAGGATGCTAAACCCGTCAAGTAGAAACTCAAAAAGATGCATCCTCAAGTAGCTTTGTTGGTCAAGAAAGAGTTGGAAAACTATTAGAGGTCGGGTTCATATGCCCCATTGACTAATTTGATTGGATTTCCAACATAGTACCAGTTTCCAAGCCTAGTGGGAACATCGGGATTTGCACAAATTTTTGGGACCTCAACAAAGCCTATCCTAAAGATGATTTCCCCCTGCCAATCATTGACATGTTGATTGATTTAATTGTTGGACATGAGATGCTATCCCTCATGGATGGATTCTCTGGATATAATCAGATCAAAATAGCACCTGAGGACCAACATAAGACTGCCTTCACTACACCTTGGGGTACATTTTGTTACAATTTCATGCCTTTTGGCCTCAAGAATACAGGGGAAACTTACCAACATGCAATGACTATCATCTTTCATGATCTCATTCACATCATCATGGAGGATTATGTTGATGATCTATTGGGGAAATCTATAACTAGAGAAGAGTACCCTATGATCCTGAAGATCTTTGAGAGGCTAGAACATTACAAGCTACGTTTGAATCCAAAAAAATGTGTATTTGGGGTCACATCAGGAAAGCTATTGGGTTTCATCATCTCCAAAAGGGCATAGAAATTGATCCTGCTAAAGTCAAGGCAATCATGGAAATGCCTCCACCGTGCAATCTAAAACAGTTAAGGAGTCTTCAAGGAAAATTGTAGTCCAGATGGTTTATAGCTCAGTTAGCTAACAAGTGCCAATCGTTCACCCATCTCCTGAAAAAACATACTTCCTTCAAGTAGGATTCAGAGTGTTAACTAGGTTTTGACAAAATTAGCGAGTACTTGGCTCATCCGCCCATCCTCATGCCTCCAATTCTAGGTAAACCACTTCTTTTGTATATTTCAGCTACTTCAGTTACACTGGGGGCATTGTTAGCACAACATGATGAGTCATCCAAAGAACATGCAATTTACTACATAAGTCAAACCTTAGTGGGCTACGAACTTAATTATTCTCCAATGGAAAAAGCTTGCCTAGTTGTGGTCTTCAGTTCACAAAAACTTCGTCATTATATGCTCAGCCATCAAGTGAAGCTGATATCAAAGGTTGATCCACTCAAGTATTTGTTATCCAGAACAACTTTGACTAGCCGCATGGCTAAGTGGGTTATGTTGTTGAGCGAGTTTGATATCGAGTATGTGGACCGAAAGGAAATTAAAGGGAAAGTAATAGTAGATCAGTTGGTAGATGCTCCTTTGGTGGATGCCTATCCCTTGGTCACAAAATTTCCTGATGAAGAGGTTTTTACACTCACAATGGAGCCGGGGTAGGTATCTTGTTTGTCACCCCACTAGGTGATTACATCCCAAAGTCATTCAGGTTAGCTTTCCCATGCATGAACAACATAGCAGAATATGAAGCTCTCCTCAGTGGTCTCAGGATCACTATCCAATGGAACATCACTCACTTACGAGTCTTTGGCAATTCCTAGTTGATCGTTAAATAGGTTAATGCTGAGTTTCTGACAAGAGATGACAAGTTGTTTCCTTACAAGCACATGGTGGATGACTTAAAGAAGTACTTCACCTCTATACAGTTTGAACAAATCCCTATAGTCTAGAATAAGGCAGCTGATGCAATGGCTACAATTGGTTCCCTAATTGACATGCTAAAAGATTGAATAGATTGCAATTTTTTGGTCGAACAACTTTTAATCCCTACTTATGACATCCTTGGGAGAAAAATGGTGTGCGATATCATAGGTCTCTAGCCACCATGGTATCACGATATTTACACCTACCTTCATGATAACATCTTACCCCCTGATCTTACATGCAACCAACGAAAATCCTTCATCCAACACACCTCCTGCTACACTATCGTAGGTGACACACTTTATCGTCGTGGGTATGATGGAACCCTTCTTAGGTGTCTAAACAAGACCGAAGCTCGCACTGCGTTAATTGAGGTTCATATTGGTGTTTGTGGGGCCCATTTGAATGGCATGGCCTTAGCCAAGAGAATTCTTAGAGATGGTTACTATTGGCCTACACTAGAGCATGAATTTTGTGAGTTCGTAAAGAAGTGCTTACCTTGTCAACAACATGCAAATTTGATACATGCTCTAGCACAAGATTTGCAACCTCTCATAGCACCATGGCCTTTCTCTCAATGGGGTTTTGACTTAATCGACAAGATATACCCTCCATCCTCCGATGGCCACACTTTCATAATCATCACCACTGAGTACTTCACCACGTGGGTGGAAGCAATGCCACTCTCTCAAATTATGGGTATTCAGATATCCAAATTCATCCCCTACCATATTCTCTGCAAATATGGAATCCCATCCACCATCATCACCGATAATGGAAAGCCATTCAAAAACCAGGCTGTGAAACACACATGTGATACCTTTCATATTCAACATCGCTGGTCCACACCCTATTACCCACAAGGTAATGGCCAAGCGGAGGCAACCAACAAAACCTTGATCAAAATCCTTAAAAAGGTGGTCAATAACACTAGTCAAGATTGGCATCTCCATCTCCATCCTACCCTTTGGGCCTACTGCACTCCCACTGGCACCACTCCATATTCTCTCATTTATGGTGTTGATTCCATCTTGCCAATTGAGGTCAAGCTCCCATCACTAAGAATATCTTTGAAGAACCTCATCAGTGACGAAGATACCTGGGTTGCAAGACTGAGTCAGTTGGAACTACTAGATGAAAAATACATCAAAGCATATCAAAATCACCTTAAGAGAAGCTACAACAAAAAGGTTCATCCTCATCAATTCAACGTTGGTGATCTAGTCCTTAAGGAGAATCAATGTACCCAGCAAGACCAGGACAAGAAAGGAAAGTTTGAGGCAAATTGGCTAGGTCCCTATGTCATCACAGCTAAATATGGATCTGGGGCATATCGATTGGCTACACTTAGAGGAGATCCCCTAGAGGATCCCATCAACATTATGCACCTGAAAAGTTTTTACACCTAAGTTAGCTGGGTTATCCTATCTTGAGAAAATACCAAAAAAAAATTTTTTGTCAAAAATACAAAAAAAAAAAACCACCCTTGGTGGCACCTTGGATAAGTACATTTGGTGAAAACCTGGTAACAGGTGCCATTCGTAAAGGGCTTAATCATTATCTACCTTGCGTCCTAGTTGCTTTTTGCTTCTATCCAATCATATCCTCACATCCAATCCTAGCATCTTTTTTGATCCAGTCATTTCATCTACATCCCCTTATCCGTCGCTTGGTATGTTTTGGATGAGCATTGGACGATCCTCATCCACTATCTGTAATCCTAAGATTTTATCCTAATCTAAGCTTGTGTCATTTGTCTATGTCATCAGTCACTCTCTCATCTTCACCTAGGGTCCTTCATTGTGTCAGTCTTCATTAGATCCCATCATGTCATGTCGGTCTATTGGTCCCATCTTTTGTCATTGGTATTTTTCAAACTACGTTGCCCCTACACTTTCATGTAGGCAAGGTCGATCATTTGATCAACCCTTGGGGCTTTTATCCATCTGATCTTTATCTTCCATCATTGTCTCCATCATCCTCTTTCCGCTTTTATCCATGGTCTTTTATCGAACTACGAGGGCTCTGCACTTTCATGTAGGCAAGGCTAATCATTGATCAACTCTCCAGCCCCTGGATCTTTAGGGTGTTAGTCTCGTGTATTGTGTTGTGTTGTTGAGTATGTCCCTATCTAGCTGGTTCTTCACAAACGAGATCCACTAGTATCATGACATTCAATCAGTTTGGAATATCTTACATCACGTCGATCATCTAGCTTAGTCCCCATCTTTGGTCTTAGCAGGATGCATCCTTCCTACATTAGACTGCATCAATCCCATCCACCTTTCAATCCTGTGGTAAAGGACATTTGAAATTGATTGCTTTCTTGTGCTGCTTTTGGCATTTTGTTTATCATTTGAGCTTCCTATCATACCTTATCAGGGTCGCCATGATCCATCATATTATGGTGTGCTTTGATTGGTAAACATAGGGGCATATCTTGATCTTTTTGTTTGTTGTTGTCTGCTTGGTTGTCCCGCATAGTACCCACCAAGATCCCTGTGGTCTTGTGTTATGCTGGGGAATCCCTTGTCCTTGTGGTTATCCCAATGCCTAGCCCAATCAAATTCATCACGAATTTGGGGTGTTGGGATAACCTCCTTGTTTGTTGTGTTTGTTTCATGCATTAGACACTAATCTACCTTGGTTCCTCATACCCTGGCATATCATGTCTCATGCTATAGGAAAAATTAGTGCTCAAAAAATGGAAAATAGCATTAGGATTGCATTTCATTTTCCATTATGTTACATTGCATTTATCCATACCTAACCTACGACTTGTGATTTTGGTTGTGCAAACATTCATCTTCCATCTCCTTTTCCTCTCAGGATATCTATGATTCTTGACAGGTGCAGTTTCACACCCATCCTCCCTTAATTTTATAATGATTATAGGGAAAGTACTTGTCAATAAGCTAAAGCAAGTATGGTATGCAAATAAAGGAGGCTTACCACTAGCTTATTTCACTATGCAAGCCCTTATTTACACTCATTTCCATGTTCATTTCATTTAGAAATTAGTGTTTGTAAGGAATTTAATTGCATCCCATCATCCATGTAGGTCACATTCCTTTCATCTAAGCATGGTAGGTTCGTTGCATTCCATTTCATCCCATGTGCATTGGCATCTCATATTCATTTCAATTTGTTTAGATTAATCTTAATTGGTTATTATAAGCATCTTATGTTCATTTTATTGTCCATTCATTGTATTAAAATTTTCATAGTAGTCCATCTCATTAATGCATTACATACATCGTTACCTGCATCACAAATCATTAGCCTCATATCCATAACATATAACATTATAAATCATTCATCACATCCTGCATCACAATGTGTTAGACATAACACATTTCATTCATATCATCCACATAAGCATAAACATAAATCATCGTAAACATAGGCATATATTACATCATCATCATAATCATCCATAATAAAATCACATACATATACATGTGCATACATAAATAAAACATCCATCACATAAGTACAACATAATGTCAATAAGGGCTATCACATATCTTATAAGTATCAAAATATCCATCACAAATTCCATAATAGTCCATCATATGATCAAAATACATGTCCATCATATATATCAACGACTTGAATAAAATACAAGTACAAGGCTCTAAATCAAATGTGATTTATGTCCCTCTATACTGCACATCCACCTTGCACCTGTCAAAAATTTGTATCCTATCCTCTATCCTTTGTCCTCTCTACCCTGAGTTGCCTGCATCTGACCTCTATGGTGAATCTAGCACTAGCCCTCTATGTGGGGGTGTCCCTCAATAGTTGTTATATCCTCGTGTATGCGTCCCTAGTGATCGTGATGGTGTTGGCATCTGGGGCACTGCTTGCACATAGGGAGGTACATGTCATGTAGGTTTTGGCACCTCTCTGAAATAGGCTCCCATATAATAACTAGACTCCCGCATGTACTCATCCCTCTACATCGCCTGTATCCTGGCCGCATCTTGCTCCATCCTGTACCTGTCCCGTAACTCAGTTATCTATCTCCTCTCCTGCTCCTAGGCATCCTATGCCAACATCATATGGTCAATCTATGCCTACATTTGTGCCATATGATCTACTATTGTGTCTCTCTCACTTTGCAGAGCCTATACATGTGCCTCTGCTGCATCCCTCTCTCGCTGCAATGCTCCCATCTGCTCTGCTATCGTATCCTTCTCATCCTATAGAGCATGTACCCATGCCTCTGTGACATCCCTCTCACCCTGCAAAGTCTACATTTGTGCCATCGTTGTCTCTGCTCTCTCTAGCACTAACCCTACATCCCCGACTGTCTACTCTACCACCTTTTCTCTGTCTTGGAGCTCATCTTGCTGCCTCCTCATCTCAATCCTCTCCCGCTAAAACTTTGCTACCTGTCTCACCAGGTCCTCCCTCTCCCTCTCTGCATCATGTACCTGTACGGATACCTAGTCTGCTAACTCCCCATAATGCCTTTGTCCCTCTGCCTTCAATTTGGTCACCTCTGCCTGCAATTGGGTCACCTCAGCCTGTAGTTTGTCCCTCTCTATCTCTAGTTCATATACATGTCCTACCTGGTATGCCAGGGTCTTGTAGTCCCTCTCTCCCTCTGTCTGCACCCTGTCCACCTCAACCTGTAGCCTCTCCCTGTCTGTATTTGACTCCCTGAGTCTATGTTTGGAAATCCACAACCTCGCTAGTGCCCCTATCAATAGTATGGCTAGATCCTCTGGTGGTGGTGGTACGTATGGTACTACAACCAATGGATATACCTTTAAGGCATCTACCTCCATCGCCTCCTCTTGTCCTCTCCTTTGTTGGTCATCCCTATCCTCCTCTGTCTTAGCCTCCCTGTCTCCATCCCACTTTTTTCGACCTCCTCTCCTCCTCACTCTCCTTTGTCCTCCTAGCCTCCTCTTGTCCTCTGAACCATAACCCAGTGCCCCTACAATCTGGTGCACCATCATAATCCGTGTTGTTCGGTGATGTGCCCATCACGTAAATTATCTCACTATCATCCTAGCATCCACCTCTCCTCCCCTGCCTAGATAGGATACATGTTGTAGATCCTCCCACAACTGTCTAGCAAAGTCTATTGTGATCGGATCACCCCATAACCACTCTTGGGTAATTCGTTTGAACCTCTGAGGTCCTGCAGGAATGTCTTGTTGTACCTCGAATTGTCTCATCACTCTGTCTGCCCTGTGCAGCTCCACAATTCTCGAGTCCCTCCCGGTCAAATAGGATACGATGAAAAAGTACCCTTTGTGCCTCCTCTCAACATCCCTCCATCTAGAAAATAGTCGCGTCATGTACAGTCTCCACACTATCTAGTCCTCTTGCAAATCGTCTAGTCTCCTCCTCCATGCCTCCAAGTCATTGACATCCTAGTATTGAAACCGCCAACCATACTCAATCCCATACTAGTATGCCACTGGTAGTGTATCTTCCTATGTACCCGCTATCAACACTCCTGGCCTAGCCATGCTGATGTGCTCCTAGGACCATACATGTAGTAGCATCACATGTGTCACGCTGAGTGCTTGTCGATAGCATACCACATGCATGTCTCTATACTGCCAGTATGCATGCACCCCATGCGAACTCCCCTTCCCTCCCCTCCACAATGTGTCTGAAAACCTCAATCACCTTGAGGTTGGAGAATCTCTCACTCCTATCTGGCATAAGGATCCCACTAATCAATCTATAGAGATATAATGGTAGTGCCAGTACTCCTAGTCCTAGGCAGCCAGCCAAATCCAGCTCTGCTCCCTGAATCAGCAGGTCTACTTGCTCGAAGATGGCCCGTAGGCTTCGGTCTCACTCCCATCCCTCTATCCTCATCCAACTCACAAGATGTCCAACTATCGGAAGTCGTAGAATCCTCCATACATCCTCTAGTGTAACGGTCATCTCCCTTGTCAGGAGATGGAAGGTGGATGTCTTTGAACTCCACCGCTCCATCAACGTTGTTAGCAGTGTATGATGTGCTCTAACAATAGGATAGCCTAGCATATGTAATAAACCTACATGTGCCAGCGTCACATGATCCTCACCATTCATAGCCCCGATCGTCACCTCCAAGACTGTCGAATGCCTCTATCATGTCTGTAATGTGTCAAAGCTCTGCATTCACACCAAGCAACATGTCAGTCACTTTCCTTCAATCTCATCACTTTTTGTCCTCTTTTTACCCCCATTTTCTACCTGCCCCATATTTTTCTCATCAAACTCGCCCTTTTTATGAGTGAATCTCCTCTCTTTGTCCCTTGTCCACCTTGTTTGGAAAATTTTCCCTTCCAAAGGGCAAATTTGCCTAACCTTGTTTTTGGGAAAATTCACCCATTTCTTCGTGTCGCCTTCTTTCTCGGGCGATTTCACTCGATAGTAGGGCAAATTCACCCATCCTCTATCTTTCCTCACCTTTTGGGTGAATTTTCCCAACTTGTGAGCAAATTTTCCCCTCTTGTGTATCCTTTCGCCTTTGGGTGAATTTGCCTAACTTTATGGCGAATTCGCCCATCTTGCACCCTTTTTTTTCCTTTTTGAAAAATTTGCCCAACTTTAGGACATATTCACCCATGTTGTCTTCCTCTTTCACCTTTGGGTGAACTCGCCCAAATTTTGGGCGAATTCGCCCATGTCGTCTTCCTTTTTCGCCTTTGGGAAAATTCACCCCATGTCATCTTCATTTTTTGCCTTTGGGAAAATTCGCTTTGGTCCGTTTTTCCATTTCGCCTTTTGGGCGAATTCGACCATGCTTTCTGTTGTCACCCATCTCCAGTGAATTCGCTCAGTGGTCTTTTGGTTGGGCGACTTCGCCCGACCCTCGGGCAAGTCCGCCCAAGCGCTCCCCTTTCTGGCGAGTTCACCTGGCCAGCGAGCAAATTCGCCCGGATCTCTGCCCCTGTCCACTTTTTCCAGGCGGATTCACCCAATTCATGGGTGTATCAGCCCCTCTTCATGTCAGCCCCGTCTTTTTTACGGGATTCTCTCCTTCTCCTTAGGAAAATGCACCCTTAACAAAGGTGAATTTGCCTCCTTTTGGTCACCGATTTGACAAGCACTTTGCCTAAAAATTTGGGCGAAATTGCATTTCGCCGACTACCAATTTTTCTTACCTACCCAATCCCCAAAACCCACATTTTCAAATGCTTATTTTTTTTTAAAATTTAATTAAAAATCACAAAGAAGGTTTTTGGCACTAACCTAGCGGGGTACCATGCACTCGTGGTAGAATCGCCGCACCTAATCACCTTGGTGGATGATCTCGTCATCTACGAACCCCTCGTCCTCGCCTGACATGTCAACTATCCTCATCACCTTTTTCCTCTTCTCTCTCACTCAACTGTCAGGTGTACAAATGTACAAATGATGAATAGTAATTTCTAAAATTACTATATGTAACCATTTCCCTCTCTTTTTAACCTTTTTAAGTTTTGGGTATTTTTACCCATTATTTAACCCTCTGTTTAATTAATTAATCCCCTTTCTTTCGTGGGTCATCATTTGCACATTGTGTGTCTGTTTTCCTCCGTTCAAAAGCCATTCTTCATGGTTTTTTGAGCTCTACTATGTGGTACCCTCCATTTCTTCATATCAAGAAGTTGCTCAGGGCCCCTCTTTCTTCCCCATCTTCCCTCTCGAGGGGGCATACCCTGTCATTTTCCTTTGTTCCTCTATCACGTTCATTCCCTTGTGACACTGGGGCATCTCCCTACATTCTTCCACGATTAGACAACCTACACAAATTTTCCCATGCCATGGCATTAATGAGGTAAAAATAACCTCATCAGTATAATGGGCTCAATATGTAAATCTAAACCTTTCAGCCTTAATAACCTTGCCAATTGATTACCTTTAGGAAAAATAAGTGGTCTCTTTCTATGAATAAGCGTAAAAACTTTATTTCTTAGAATTGATTGAATTAAACTAACATATGATGATTTAATGGTTTAGTCTTTGAGAATTTCGTAGGTTAACTCCACTCCCAAACACCATTCCAAACAGAAGGGAAATGAATGCGGATCTTGACACTTTTGAAAATTAGCGAGCAGATGCTAGAATTCCAAGAGCACATGTTTTAGTCGAGTCTTTATAATTCTGTTATTTTTCAGTTTCAAAAGCTTTATGGCCCATGCAAAGCCTCTTTAATATTGTATATCATGGGATTTAAAGTCCCTTTTACTATGGGCAATCTGTTGAAAGACTTGATCAACTAAAAAATAGGATTTTTGTTAGTCATTTTTCATATAAATATGCAGATGTTACAAATAATAAAGAAGACTATCGTTGTGCTACCAATTTGTCTTTGAGTAAAAACTACCATATGAATATGAGTTTTCCCGCCACTCTTTGAATTACTGTGTAATATGGATGCATCTATGGAATGAAGTAACAAAGAGATTTTTCCAGTGCATGTGATTTGAAGTAGTTGTAGTCACACCCAAGAGCTAGCCACTCGAGGGTAAGTATTATGTTTCATATTCTGCATTTTATTTTAGTAGATCATAGTTAGATTTGCATTTCATTTTCATGAGTATATGTTATACTGTTAGTGTCAAGCCTGTAGGTTGTAACTAAATCTGTAGTTTCTGAGCTTAATCGTTGAATGTCTGGAGCACCTTTCTTTAGTTGATTCTGATTAATGGTTTTATGATTAACAGTTGGATTGTTATCTTCTGCATTAGATAAATGTTTCCTAATTTCTTTACATGCTTTACTTCAACAATTTATACATTCTTTAGATTAATTGTTTCCATGCTTTCTAGTTTAATGGTGATGTTTTTCAGATTCTTAGTTTTCTATTTTCTGATTTGAGTTATTTTCCCGCTTTCTAGATAGATGATTTATTGCTTTCAACATTAGAGGCCCCTTAGATTAGAACTTTTATTCAGTTGATTAGTGCTTAAGAGAGAAGTTGAGATGTCCTCTATTACATACAACTGTTGGACATTGCCCTGTCGATATATTGACGTGTTTATTCACTAAAGTGTTAGGACCTAACAACAACCTATCACTTTTTGGTGCCGTTGTCATGGACCCCTTTTTCTAGTGTTAGTAGGAGATATCTTGAATACCTCTCTTAGGGATAGGAATAGTTCTTTGGCTTATTTTCTGCATGGTCAGGAAACGAGGCCCCCACAGAAGATTCATACCAAAAACCACCCCAATCGATGTACCAACAAGAAGTAGGGAGGAAGGAAACTCAAACCAAGAACTTATTAAGGAATTGATCGAACATGGTCAACCTAAGACCTTCCCACATACCCCAGAAAGAGAACGAATGGATGCTGCCACAATAGTGGTTTACACTTTCTAGGAGATCTTGATTTTTGTTGAAATCACATATTTTTAGAAAATATAATGATTTAAGCCTTGAAAAGTTCCATTTAAAGGATTCCAATTGAAGAGGGTTTGATCAAACCACATTGAGCAATCCCCCTTGGATAGAACCCCGTTAGTTTTAAACCATACCTATCACAGAGTCTCCTTTACACCTATCAAAATGCTGATAAAAAACCACTTTTGATTTACCTTTTGGGTGATCAAATGAATTCATTTAATTTTTTTTTTTTGTAAGTATGTAGTCCTTATTATAAGCTTGCAAAAAAGTATAATTTTAATTAAATTTAATTAAATTATTATATTTATTTTTTATTTCTTGTGAATGTAGGTTTTTCATCGAAAATCAAGCTCCATGTTCTGAACATGTGGAAAAATAGTAGATTATCAAAAAAATGGAAAAATATGAGTGCACCAGATATTGAAGTCCTTGATCCAACAAAAAAAAAATTGAATTTCGATACATACAAAAAAGTTACGCATTGTACGATCTGCCTATGTTTGAATTGTAATTGGTTTGACTTTGAAACTTGATTAAAGAAAAAATATTCAATAAAAAAATATCTAACCAAGTAGAAGCACTAGATATTGGAGTTACAAATCTAAATTCAAAAGAATTATAATTTTATCCTTCATGAAAAAAAAGTTATGCATTATATGGTGAGTGTCACTCCTTAAAAATGTTGTTTTTTCAAAAAACTAGTTTTCGAGGGAGATGGAAAAAGAGGTGCAATATGATTCCAAAACTTTTGAAAAAAATATATTTAGAATCTACAGAAAAAATGTCATGAAACTCTAGTTTGCATCATCTTCAAATTCCTCATGGTTTAGCTACTATAGGTGCCCAAAAGTGAAGATTTGGTTAGAAAAAATTATTTCAGTGTCCAATTTGGCCAAAAATTGTAAACCACTATTGTGGGATCACCTGAATAGTGGTCAAAGAGCATATTCTTTAGCAAAATTTTGAACCTCATGCCATTTAGAAAAATTTGGAAGAGGATTACATCCCCTCCAACACCATGGGTGACCATAGAAATGTTGCCAATAACCACAACAACGATAACCCTCCACCATGCACATTCACTTATCCTATTGCTATTGATGCAAATGATGAGACGACAATGAAAAATGTCTCATCGGCCTTCTTACCAACCTTTCGAGGTTTGTCTACTAAGGACCCTGATCAGTTCCTATTTGAATTCAAAGTCTCGTGTCAAACCTATGACTACAAGAATGATAATCAGAAACTAAAGCTTTTCTCTTTAACTCTGAAAGACTCAGCTATGCGCTAGTTTATGAGGTTAGCTTCTCAGTCGATAACCTCTTGGGATGAAATGGAGTCTGTCTTTTTGGAGAAATACCAAAGTTACTGTAGGGTGAGTGATAGGAAAGAAGAATTGTTTAAAATAAGGCAAAACGAGGATGGAAGTTTAGATGATTACCTAGATAGGTTTATCTTCTTGTCCAAACGTTGTGGTGGAGAAGTCATAAGTCTCGATATTTTAAAGACCTTATTCCTCAAAGGTCTCAATGATGAAGCTCGAAGGAGATTAGACTTAATGGGAAAAGGAGACGTGTCCCAACTGAGACTGGAAGAAATAACGAAATTGTGTCAGAACTTCTCCCATACTCGTGGAGGTATTAGGAAGTTCACCCCCATATGTGATTCTAATGACATAAATAAACTTCATGAGGAATTGGCCAACTTCAAGATAGACATTCTTGTCCAACTAAACACCACCTTATATGACATCTAGGCTAAAACTAGAAATCCTAAGACCTTGTCTATTTATTGCCCTAGGTGTCGAAACAAACATTTGCTAAGAAAATGTCCCTTGGACAAAGTTGATGAGATTGAGGTTTGTCAAGTATGTGACAAAAATCACCCCACCAATCAATGTGAGCTATTGAATGCCATCAAAAATTCTAAGAAAAGAACAACTCCAGTTGAGGAAGAGGTTAATGTTGTCAACCAGAGAACGAGAGGTAATTTTTCCTATGGAAAAAATTCCAATCCTAACTGGTGGCCCCAATCAAATTGAAACAATAATCAATGGGAAGCGACCTAGCCTCAAGCACCACCACCAGCACCCTCTAACTGGGGAACCTATCCTTGGGGACCACCATACTAGACAAACCAATCTTGGGGTAACCCTCAATGGCCCAACTAGTCTCAACAATAGTGGTACCCTCAAAATCCCATTCCTCAATGGAATCAACCCCAACATTAGTTCTATTCTGGTCCCAGGAGGATGCCTACTCAACAAACTCTCTTGCCACCTCCCCAGAACACTCAACAGATTGAACAAGTTAACCAACTGCCACTTCTGGCACAACCAGTCCCTAATCCAAAAAACAATCATCCAAATACTCTCGTGTATTCCACCAAACAAGACAATGTCATCGGACTCAATGCAATACATTATGGAAACCTACAATTGAGGTCTAGTAAAACACTTTCATAACCGAATATCAAAGAAATCATAGATGAACCTATCCATAAGTTTGCTAAGGAAACAACAATAACACCCACACTCGTAGAACAAACCCTAGACACTACCCAACATGAAGCTGACCCACCATCCTCAGTAGGAGCTGCCGACCTACCTCAGGAGGAGGAGGGTTAGTCTCCAAATGAATATTTAAAAAAAACCCGCATCCAAAGACAAAACCAAAGCCCCTTTTCTGGAGTGATTGAAACCAACTTCTGTGAAAGATGCTCTAGAAATAACTTCACCTACGAAAACTGGATTAATACAGGAAATTAAAAGACTGCATATTGAAGTTCCCTTGTTACAAGCGATTAAAGAGATCCCTGAGTTAAACCAATTGATTAAACAGTTGTGCATCAAAACTCCAGGGAGGAAGTCAAAATGAATTAACACTGTTCATATCAACAGATACCCAACTGATTTGTTAGCTAGAACAATCACTACTTCGAAATATGATGACCCAGGGAGTCCACTCATAACAGTAACAGTTAATGAGGTAGCAATGCCCAACACTTTAGTGGACCTCGGAGTGGCCATTAACGTAATGACTATCAATGTGATGGAAAAATTAGGACTTATTGATCTACGCCCCACAACTACAATCCTACAAATGGCAAATCAATCCATAGCTATTCCGAAAGGCATCATTGAAAATGTTCTTGTCAAGGTGGATGGATGGGAATATCCAGTGGATTTCTAGATAATTGAATCCCTTACGCCCAAAGATAGTTGTCCAATAATTTTGGGACAACCATGGTTGGCTATGGTTGCATCCAAAATTGACTAAAGGGAGGGAGGAATGACCATCTCCCATGGATCTAATAGCAAACCGTTGTTTTTGTATCCTCTTGCTAAGCCTACTGAACATGGCAAAGTATGGGTTCATGAACCAGAAAGTCCTACTAGACAGGAAATTTTGGCTTCACTAGCCATGGTAGTCATCAAACACGGTGAAGAATTAGAGGATAAATTAGAGAATGATGTGGGAAATATTGCAATAGACTCCAGTAGTGAAGAGATGTCAGATGTAGAAGAAATCCTAGGACACCCAATCAACATAGATCAAGTAGAATTTGATGATGCTAAGTTTATTGGATTGCCTTTCCCTTTGATGAACTTAGTTCCAAAAACTTGCCATTTCTTTGCAGATGTTGCCCGGCTTCATAAAAATGTACTGCACAACTGTCCACTTAACACACTGAAAAGGTCCATTCACACTGTCACATCCAATTATCCTAGAGTCAAAAATATTATGTTGCTTCCAGGAAAAACTTTGAATATCAATAGTTGGTTGACCGAGATGGAAGAACAAAGATTGTTTGATACCCTGGTGAGTAGATCTAACACATTCGCTTGGGACTATAAATATATGAGAGGAATACACCCTAGTGTGTGTGCACACCATATCTATACTGAGGATGTTCTACCTGTTCACCAACCACAACGAAGACTCAATCTTGCCCTCAAAGACATTGTTAAAACTATGATTGAGAAACTCTTGCAGGTAGGATTCATCTACCCAATTTTTTATAGCAAGTGGGTGTCACCCTTGGTTGTAGTCCCAAAGAAGAATGGGAAGTGGAGAGTGTGTGTAGATTATAGGGAGCTTAACAAAGCGACACACAAAGATTATTTTCCCCTGCCATTTGTGGACCAAGTGCTGGATAACTTGGCTGGGAGAAAATATTTTTCATTCTTGGATGGATTTAGTGGATACAACCAGATACAGGTAGCAAAGGAAGACCATGATAAGATGAACTTTACCTGCCCTTGGGGGACATTTGCATATAGGGTTCTTCCCTTTGGACTATGTAATGCTCCTACCACATTTCAGAGGGCCATCTAGCTATATTTGTTGAGTTGGTAAATGAGTGTGTGAAAGTTTATATGGACGACTTCACTGTATATGGTTCAACTTTCGATGAAGTCCTCACAAATCTAGACAAAGTGTTAAAATGATGTGAGAATCATTGGTTGTCCCTCAGTCACGAGAAATGCTTAATCATGGTGGAAGAAGGAATAGTGCTAGGACACCATATCTCAGCCGAAGGGATTAAGGTTGATTCTAAGAAAATCAAAGTCATACAACAACTTGAGATCCCAAAAACTCAGACTGATGTCAAGAGTTTCTTAGGGCATGCTGGATACTACCGAAGATTCATAGAAAACTTTAGCAAAATTGTTGCCCCGATGTTTTCTCTCCTCCAAAAAAATGTTGACTTCATCTGGACGTCTGAGTGTTAGTCCTCATTTGAAATTATCAAAGAGAAACTCATCTCTGGCCATGTCCTACGAGGACCTGAATGGAACCTTCCATTTCACATTTATGTCGATGTGTCTGATGACGCCATTGGAGCGGTTCTAGGGAAAGAAGATGAGAATGGAGGGAAATATGCTATATATTTTATCAGCAAAAATTTGACACCAAAAGAGAAGAATTACACCACAATAGAGAAAAAATTTCTTGGTTGTAGTGCACACCATCAAGAAATTTAGACATTATGTCATAGGATACAAAGTTATAGTACACACAGACCATGCATCCATCAAGTATCTCACGAATAAACTGGTGGTAAATGCAAGGATAATTAGGTGGTTACTCCTTCTCCAGGAGTTTAATGTGACAATTGTCGACAAACTAGGAAAGTCCAACATAGTCGCAGACTTCTTATCCCAGATTAAACATGAGGGCGACTGTGCTCTAGTACAAGACAAATTTCTAGATGAAAATTTGTTCGCCATCTCCACTAAAACTCCTTGGTTTGTTGATTGTGCGAATTACTTAGCCACCACAGAAGTACCACCTCAATTTTTGTCAAAACAAAAGAAACACCTCATCAGAGAGAGTGCCCCTTTTAAATGGATTAATGGAATCTTGTTTTGATGTGGACCCGATATGGTTTTGTGATGGTGTGTTAGGGCAGATGTGACCTATAGTATCCTTAGGGTATGTCATGATGAACCTTCTGGGGGGCATTATTCTGCTAAAAGGACAACTCACAAGATTCTAGGAGTAGGATACTATTGGCCTTCAATGCATAAGGACATCAAGAAGTACGTTCACAGATGTGATGAATGCCAAAGGGTAGGAAGACCAACCACATCCAATGAAATGCCCCTGCAGCTTCAAGTAGTCCTTAAACCATTTGAAAAATGGGGATTGGATTTTATTGGCCCTATAGACCCCCCTTCACAAGGAAAAGAGTATATTTTGGTATGTACTGACTACATGACTAAGTGGGCGAAAGTGCAAGCATTACGCGTTGTTAGGGAAGAGCAAGTAGCTAACTTTCTTTATAACAGAATCTTTCTCAGATTCGGGGCCCCAAGAACAATTGTTACAAACTAAGGCCCCCAATTTATGTCTAAAGTCCTATTGGCATTCATAGATCACTTCCAAGTAAGTCACAAGAAGTCCTTACCCTACCACCCGTAGGTAAACGGACAAGTTAAGGTCACTAATAGGGAACTAGAAAATATTTTGACAAAAATAGTTTCCTTAGGAAGGAAAGATTGGGCTAGAAAACTACAGAAAGCTGTTTGGACCTACAACACGACTTGGAAGTCAACCATTGGCTATAGCCCCTATGAGTTAATCTTTGGGAAGAAGCCCCTCTTACCCATTGAATTTGAGCTCCAAACCCTTAGGATGACCATGGAATTGGGCATGGATCTTAAATAAGCTCAAATCGAGAGAGAGTCTTACAGCTTAATGAATTGGACAAACTTTGTCTGGACGCCATCCATTAAATTGAAATCGTCCAACAACAACGTAAGTTCTGGCATGACAAACATATCAAAGAGAGAATTCCATACCGGGGATTGGGCATTATTGTTCGATTCCAAATACAAGGATCATCAGGGGAAACTCAGGACACACTGGCTTGGACCATACTGTAGACACGTAAAATATACTGATTGACATCGTGCATTTGATCCTGACTCACTAACATCGCTTCTTCCTAAATCATTCTTCAGTCTAACCATTTAATCAAATTCACCTATATGATTAAATTCAACAATATTCGTCTCTTAATGAAATAAATCACTTTATTTAATTAAGTCACTTTCTCCTGTTAATTAAATCAATCTGTTTAATTTAATTATCCTTATTTAATTAAATAATCAATTTATTTGATTAAATCTCTAAAGTCTATCCATTAAATTAAATAAATTAAAATCTTATTTGATTTAATCTAACACCATCCCCTTTAATTAAATAAATCAAAATATTTATTTAATTAGCCTCTTATCATATTCCTCTCTTATCTGATTTAAATAAATCCATAAATTTGAGTCAAATAAGTCACATCATCTAATCTCCTGTTAAATTAATTAAACCCTTGATTAATTTAACCTCATCTCATGTCACATCCTCTAGATAATGCAAGTTGCACATGAAAATAGATTTAATTCATTTATTAAATCTCTATTTTCCTCACATGACATCTTTTTGGAATATTCTTTCAATTTGAATTCAAAAATTCCAAGTCAACATGTACATCCAACAAAGCATTTAAAACCTCTTACATGTCCTTTGCCTTGAGCCAAGTGGAATTTATTGCATTTTCCCTTCCCTCTTACATGTCATTTCAACAAATTTGAATTTCAAATATTGGCATTTATTGACACAAACCCCAAATCTTGCACAACCATCATCCATTCATAGCTTGACAAGTGGCACCATATCCTTGGATGAAAGTTAGCCCCACATTGCTCAAATTTGGACTTTCATCCATCTTGAAATCCTATAACTGAAAATCTCCTCTCCTCATTTGATCATCCACAATTTGAGTAAAGTTACCATGCTCAAATATCTATCAAGTTTCACACCATTGAATTCTTAGCTAGGTTTTTTTGTAGATTTGGCTTGGAGTCCTCATCATTCATCATCAAAAGTAGATCAAATCTCTTCATCAAGTCTACATATCGAAGCTTGCAATCATAGGAATTGGGAA
This sequence comes from Sequoia sempervirens, assembly GCA_007258455.2. Taxonomy (NCBI): domain Eukaryota; kingdom Viridiplantae; phylum Streptophyta; class Pinopsida; order Cupressales; family Cupressaceae; genus Sequoia; species Sequoia sempervirens. The sequence goes on from VDFB02058242.1 coordinate 773,343,903, forward strand.
AGGGCCAAATTTCCACATCAAATTGGCACCAATTCCCCCATGGGATCAAGAGTTTGCTATTTAAATTAGGATTTCATCTTTGTTTTATCTCTTGTATTGTGTTCTTGCATATTTTCATTGCTAGTTTGAATTGTAAATGGATTCCATGGGGAATCCTTGTTTATGCTTGCAATATCTAACTTGAGGTGTTTAATCTCTTTGTTTTGCAGGTACATAGATTTGGGGTTCACACATACGAGATTTTTTGAAGTGTTTACCAACAATTCGGTCCAGTTAAAACGAATTGATGGGGACACTCGAACTCTTCTGGTTAATGAGCATCGATTACACATCTACCATAAACCTGTTAACAAAGAGTTTACAAAAATAGTAGAAATGCAGGGAAAAATCCACTACATTGACTCTGTTGTGGCAAGGTCAATATAGTTGTTAAACAAATAGCCAAATAAATAAATAAATTATCATTTCATTTCTGAAAAATTTCTTCAATTTCTTCATCAACTCCACCATTTGGACTTGGCTAAAGTTTTGTTTATATTTTGTAGGACTTCATCTTTTGGTGAACCCAATTCTGGCGCACCCTGTTGCGATGCTTCAAAATTGGCTGGCATAGTTGCGGCGATGCTCCAAAATTTGCTAGCACAGTTGCTGCGATTCTCCAAAATTGTTGCTACGATGCTCCAAAATTGCTACTGTGATGCTCCAAAATTGTTGCTATAATGCTTCAAAATATACACATCAAATTGGTTCCACATCTTGTCCTGATCTTGCATTCTAACACATCACTCAATGGTGCTTTGGGAATTCAAGGCCAAAGTATCACAATTTTCTTCTTCAAATTGCATCTTTTCACTGATGCTCTGGAATCTTGTTGTTTTCTCTTCCCATTGCATCTTTTCAGTGATGCTCCAAAATTTTGCTCAAATGCTCCATAATTCTATTCGGATGCTCCAGAAATTTTGGTTGTTGCTCTGGCTGCGTCTTTCGATGATGCTCTGGAAATTTTGGTTGCTGCTCCAGCTGCGTCTTTCGATGATGCTCCAGAAATTTTGGTTGTTGCTCTAGCTACATCTATCAGTGATGCTCCAGAATCCTCAATTTGGTCACTCTGTTCTGATGACAACTTTCTATAATAATTCTAGAACTTTCTTCTTCTCTACTTCGGGTGCATTACTTGATAATGCTCCATATTTTTGTATAAATTTTGTCTTTCTAGTTTTTAAAAAAAAATTCCTAAGTTCTGCGCATGCCCATCCTTTAATGCCACTTCGAGATTTTTCCCCTTTATGATTATTCTGCCACATCACATCAAATCTTTCCATAATAAATAAGATTATTATGAGACCTTTTTGTCATAATAATTTTTGTCATTACTTCAACCATCCCATCCATGCCATTATTATCCATCGCCACCCTCGCCAACCATAGGACTATCCAATTACGTTAGCACAGGTAAGTGACGTTTGATCTAATGACAAGACCTAAGGTATGTGCAAATTTATTTATTAAAAGGGTTATTATTTATTTTGAATAAAGGTTAATTAATTGGCATGATTTGTTCCCCTTGTAACTTTGAAACTTGTGCCCTTTACACGATTGGTGAGAGTACGATAGCAGTTGTAATTCCCCATGAAAGGTCGTCATCATTGTGTAGTAAGGTGACAAGCAATCTGGAAATTAATTTTTTCCTTGTCGAGCCTATCGATGCAAAACTCTTTTTTCGTCTGTAATTCAAAGAGCCAAGCATTCCAAAGTTCTGTAAAATTTCACCAAAAAATAAAGGAAATGGGAGGTGCTAAGAAAAATTTTGAGCCAACTTCTACAGAGCCATTGCTGGCATTAAGTAATATAGCAGCTTTATTTGAAAGGGTTGGATGGTTGGACTTCATGAAATAATTTGAAAAGCACACAGAGAAGCTGGTGAAGGAATTTGTTGAGAATTTTGCAGATGGGAAGACTATGGTGAGTGGAAAACCATTTCAGGTAAGTACGAAAGTCCTTGCCCGTCTTTCTGGTATTGAGAATAAAGGAATTCATTTGAATGAAAATACCCACGTCCCTTATTAAAAGTTAATAGATTTGTTCCATAGGGAAGGGGAACCCCAACCTGTAATGACCATAAACACTAGGGGGCAAAATAAAGGAATTCATAGAATGTCTATTCAAGAACCTTGGAGGTCTACTATAGCCTGGAATATTAAATATTTCACTTGTGAGGGACAAATGACTACAGTAGTGGGATCCCCTTTCCGCCTGTTGACTCATTTATGCCACAACATTGAGGACCCTACTCTTAGAGTAAATTTACCAGCTTTTCTCTGCCATTTAGTCACCTCTATGATAAAAAAGTATAAAATTGGGACGAGGCCCCTTAAACATCATGGGTTGATAAGTTAATATGTAAATACCATATCTGCAATAAGTCAGAGAAGAAGTGGCAAAGGTTTCTATGGAAATTTGAAAATGAAGAGCCAAGGAGGTCACTTGAGGAAGGGGAATCCTCTAAACAAAAGAAGCAGTCTGTCGAAGAACCCTCCTCGTAGGAATTAGGCACCCCTAAATCCCAATATACCTCCACAGCTCCCAACGGTGATGCGACGAAAACCTTTCCAGATGAATTACAAACCCCAAGACATGAAGGGGAGGTGGGAATTGTGCATCTCAGAGGAGATGAGGAACCCCCTTGAAAGAAAAAGAAACAAAGTAAAGTTGTTTTTCAAATAACTCCTCCTATATGGAGGAGTAAGCAGTTATCTTCAGGGACTAGTGAAATCGAACCCCAAGTTATAGGCAGTACTTCAAAAAGGAAAAAGGCCATGACTCCAATAAAGGTGGTAGAAATTGATAGTCCACCTGATAACGAGGAAGTAGATGAAGTAGAAGAGCAAGGGGATGAACTTCCTAGCGAAAAGAACAAAGAAAACCTATCGCTTGAAGAACATGAAAGGGAAATATCACAATTGCCACACTCAAAGCATAATGAAGATGAACCTGTGGGAGGATTCTCTCCTTTCCTTGACAGGTTAGGAAGTATACCTAAATTTGTGGAAAGAGTGCCTTAGGCAACTCCTCATGCATATTTCTTTATGGATATTGATGAAGAAGAAGACAAACCTCATATTGATGGAGAAATTCCTTGCTCCTCCTTACCTGAAGAAATTGAAGAAGGAAGTATGCCTCATACTGAGAATACAAAAGAGATAGAAGAAGTGCTTCTTGAGAGCACTAAAATAGAAAATGCACCCCATATTGATGAAAAAGTGGAAGAAGTGCCTCATTCATCCCTTCTTGAGGACAACACAAAAGAAAATGTGCCTCATCCTGGTGAAGAAATCCCTCACGCATCCTTCTCTGTGGACACAGGGGATGAAGAATCCAATCAGAGAAATGAGGAATTAGAAAAGCTAAAGATAGAAATTGAAGGGCTAAGATCTAGGTTGTAGGATGTTGAATCACAAATTAATCAACAGAAAGAAGAAATTGAGGTGCAAACTACCATTGTCCATAAAAGAAATCAGGAATTTGTCAAATTGACTGCGCAAATGGAGGAAAAAGACAAGCTTATTAAGTAGCTACAATTCTAGATCCAACAATGGAATCAATAGGGGAAGCAGAATCAGGATGCTATGTGTGAAAAAGAAAAATGTATTCAAGATTTGAAAAATAATTTTATGCAATTATTCAGTGGTTTTGAAGAAGAAAAGAATCAACAAGAAATTGAGTTGAATGCCTCTGTGAGTAAAATTGTGGAGCTAGAACAAAGTTTGTAGGAGAGTGACACTCAACCAATCATGGAATCAAAGGGGACACAAACTGGACCTATTGTTATAAACTGGTTCCAGGTACGTATTCCCCCAATGCTAATGAAATGGATAGAGCATTGTCACCTCTTGAAGGTTGTGGAATTTGAAAATAATAGGTTAAAGATGGAATTAGTCATGTTAAAAGAATCATTCCATCAAACATATAGGGGTAAGTAGGATCCCTGTGAAATTGGTGAATTGCTATTAACCTGTAGAAGACCATCTAGGTTGTACTCCATGTTTCTTAATGAGTAGCTTTTAAGATGGAAGTTACAAAGAATTCATCAAAACCAACCTCATGACCCTGATGTCAAGGAATTTGTAAAATTATTTATTAAGTCACTTCCTGAACAACCAAATTTGATGTGTGAATTCTTTGTCCACAATTTGCTCCTAGAAAAGTATATAGATTTTTGTATTAACTTCTTTGTGGGAGAAGTAGAATTAAGATAATTCTTGTCCACTATGAAAAATCAACTTTACTGGCAAGATAGATCCAAAGAGTATGCTCAGGCAGAAAAGATTGTAGAGTTGCAGATGAGATACCCTCATAGGAAGCCTCTCTCTTTCAAGAAACAATTTATGGGTGTCAAAAGTAAACAAGAAGTACATGTCAAATACAATAACAATCTCAGGTTGTGTCACGATCACTTTCAAGAACAGGGGCCACATTTAATAGGACCAACATGGTGTGCATGTGAAGAAAGGTATACTCCTCTTGCCATGCATCTCAAAAAGAGAGAAATTATTTCACCTCTTAATATCAGATGGTCCTACAGAAGAGCAGTAGCTTTGGCCAAAATTTTGGAGGAATTAAGGATCAACTAGATTGGTATGAGGTATAGACCTCCTTTGCTTCTTTCACCACCACCTTCAATATATACCAATCTCCAGAGTGAGGACAGTTTTTCTAGGTGGAGACAAAGGGTCACTTTTCATCAGGGATTCTTGAGGAACCCAGAGATATTAGACACAAAGGCAGATGATGTGTATGATCTTAGTGCTAAGTATGAGGAAATGAATAGAAGAAATGATGGGTAGGGGGCACATCAGAGAGTAGGAGGACTTGCTTGAACTTAAGAAGGGGAGGAAATGATGAGGTAAAAATAACCTCATCAGTATAATGGGCTCAATATGTAAATCTAAACCTTTCAGCCTTAATAACCTTGCCAATTGATTACCTTTAAGAAAAATAAGTGCTCTCTTTCTATGAATAAGTGTACAAACTTTATTTCTTAGAATTGATTGAATTAAACTAACTTATGTTGATTTAATGGTTTAGTCTTTGAGCATTTCGCAGGTCAACTCCACTCCCAATCACCATTCCAGTCAGAAGGGAAATGAATGTGGATCTTGACACTTTTGAAAATTAGCGAGCGGGCGTTGAAATTCCAGCACACGTTTTGGCCGAGTCTTTATAATTCTATTATTTTTTAGTTTCAAAAAATTTATGGCTCATGCGAAGCCTCTTTAATATTGTATATCATGGGATTTAAAGTCCCTTTTACTATGGACAATCTGTTGAAAGACTCGATCGACTAAAAAATAGGATTTTTGTTAGTCATGTTTCATATAAATATGTAGTTGTTACAAATAATAAAGAAGACTGTCGTTATGCTGCCAATTTGTTTTTGAGTAAAAACTACCATATGAATATGATTTTTCCCTCCACTCTTTGAATTACTATGTAATATGGATGCATCTGTGGAATGAAGTAACAAAGAGATTTTTCTAGTGCATGTGATTTGAAGTAGCTGTAGTCACACTTGAGAGCTAGCCCCTCGAGGGTTATAGATAGATAGACAAGTATTTTGTTTCCTATTTTGCATTTTCTTTTAGTAGATCATAGTTAGATTTGCATTTCATTTTCACGAGTATATGTTATACTGTTAGTGTCAAGCCTGCAGGTTGTAATTGAGTTCGTAATTTCTAAGCTTAACCGTTGAATGTCTAAAGCACCTTTTTTTAGTTGATTCTAATTAATGGTTTTGTGATTAGCAATTGGCTTGTTATCTTCTGCATTAGATAAATGTTTCCTAATTTCTTTATATGCTTTACTTCTTCAACAATTTATGCATTCTTTAGATTAATCGTTTCCACGCTTTCTAGTTTAATGGTGATGCTTTTCAGATTCTTAGTTTTCTATTTTTTGATTTGAGTTATTTTCCCGCTTTCTAGATAGATGATTTATTGCTTTCAAGATTAGAGGCCCCTTAGATTAGAACTTCTATTCAGTTGATTAATGCTTAAGAGAGAAGTTGAGATGTCCTCTATTGCATGTAGTTGTTGGACACTGCCCGGTTGATATATTGATGTGCTTACTCACTAAAGTGTTAGGACCTAACGACAGTCTGTCAGACATCACTTTCTAGTCATTTCCTTTATCGAGTCATCTGCATTTTTTTTTCAAATCATTGTTATTTTAACAGTATTTCAAAGATGGGCAAAATGTAGACATCTGAATTTGACCACTCCTGTATGGTCAAATTCATCCTCTTTATTCATCTATTTTGCATCCCTCATCAACATTAATTAAACATTTCCTCTTTTCCTAAGGTTCTTAAAGTATTTAATTTAATAATTAAATACTTTACCTTTTGTCCCTTTTTTCTCTAAATTAAATAAATGCCTCAATTTATTTAATTTAGTCATTTGGCCTTTTGAACTTAAATCAATTTTAAATTCATTTTTTTCTCTCTCCTTGTCCAATCCTCCATAATCTTCCTCTAATATGGATTAATTTAGTTAATCCATGATTAGGATGTGCACACCTTTAATTAGGATTAATGTCACATCCTCCATAATTTGTAACTTGTCTTAATCCTCCACTAGCCTCCTTAATCACCTATTTTTACAACTTTAATTGCATGATTAGGTCAACCTAATCCCTATGCCACTTATGGCATACCCTCAAGTCAACCATCATTAATGCTTTCTCCATTTAGACAAGGCAACCTCTTCCCCATGTAATTCACATTTATTCCTCCAAGACTTTTCTCTTCTCTATGTGGATTCTTGATGTGTCACATCTCCCACACGGGGACAAGGACCTCTTTTATGAGGAGGTCTTATCGGAATCCCAAGGTACTCTAAAGTACCCCCACATCACCTTCCCCCTTTACACCTCATTGACACTTGGCAAGATGTGAGGGCTTGTGAGTTCTCAACTCACCATAGCCCTTCATTTTGTCCATGGTGGCTAAATCTCAACCCTCCATTCCATAGAGGCATTTCCCCTAAAATTAGAGGATTTTTCCCTTGTTTGAAACAACACTCATTCAAGCCATCAAGTAATCAAGCCTTCAAGCACTCATAACCATACTCTATAGCTGCAACATTTGAGCTCATTTTGCATCCATATTGTGCATCTACCCACATACCCATCTTCACCATTGCATCCCTCACTTCATGCACATTGTTTTGCATCCATTTTCATGCTATTTTCCATCTAAAGGAGCACACAAATGATCGAATCAACATGGCCAACCATTTGATCAACTTGGGCAAGGTAACATACTTTGTTTTGTATTTCATTTTGTTCAAGTTCAACTAGGCTAATCTTGAGGTGTTGTGTTTTCCTTGCTTGCATCTTGTTTCATTTTACATTTTAGACTAGGAGATTAAACACCGCACACAAAAATATTTTATTTAAATAAATAAAATAATTATAAGTAAATAATAATAGCTTTTTAAATAAAACAATGTTTAAGGTTCAAATTTTAGTTGGGTCATTGTGATGGTTAGTATTGAATCTTTGTTGATTCATTATGCTTATAGATTTGAACCTTTGTGTTTTCATGCTCCAAACATTCATTTAGCCAGTGTGTTTGTAGGCTTATTGTCCTTCTTGGACTACTAAGTTCATAGGTTTGGACTACTCGTGTTAGTGCAGTGCGCTCATGTTGAAGATGAGGTCTCCTATTTATGGTCTCACTTGACTTGGACAAAGCTAAAACTTCCCCTATCATTGATAAACAAACTCTTTAAATATAAATATAAATAAATAATTTTTTACACTAAATGTATTTAATTTTTCTATTAATTTTAGTTTGCTTGAGAAATATAGTTGTTACATATGAGGGGCATGGTGGCTTTAATTATTACAATTTATTAGTGAGGAAAAAATGAATACGTGATTGAGATTAAGGAGAGGAAATGGGAGGGAAGAAGAAATGCCAAAGCCTTATAAATATGTATTATTATAATTTATGAGTTAGTGAGGAAATAGAAAATATTTAATTGAGATCAAGGAGAGGAAATAAGAGGGAAGAAGAAATGCCAAAACCTCTTAAATGTGAATGAGTTTGAAGAGTAGTTGAATATTTAATAATTCCAATACATGCATTTTTGTGTTATGATTTTAAATACTTGTCTTGTAGGCATGTCTCATAGACATGCTATAATTTATGATATTGCTATCAGGATTCAACTGTGTAGTTTCGAGTCAAACTCATTGACCCATGTTTCATGAGTAGTGGTTCAACAAGAACCCATCTCTCATGATATTGAATGGTCCACTTAGCACTCATTGCATCTAGGTGATGCTCCGGAGGTGAAGCACAGTTCGGGAGGTCACCCATCCCAATCTGCTCCAGCTCAAGCAGCTTAACCAGAGTTTTCTCCAAGGTTAAGCCCGCAGTTGTTATCCATTTGCAAAACCTTCAAAGTGTTGTGCCTTATGAACCATTCATAATAGAGCCCCTTTAGCTCATCAATTGATAAGTAGGAGGTATTTTTCCACAGAGTGTCAAATTATGATATTGCATCGATTCAACTATGAAGGTTTTGCAAATGGGGTAACTCGCTGGCTTAACGAGAAAACTCCTGCTAAGCTTCTGATAGCATCGATGGGTGACCTCCCGGGACAGACCATCTTCACCTCTGTGAGCATCACCTAGATGCAATGAGTGCTAAGTGGACCATTCAATATCATGAGAGATGGGTTCTTGTTGAACCACTACTCATGAAACATGGGTCAATGAGTTTGACTCGAAACTACACAGTTGAATCCTGATAGCAATATCATAATTTGACACTCTGTGGAAAAATACCTCCTACTTATGCTATAATTTTTTAAGCACTATCATAAGATTAACTTTATTGTTGAAAAATTAAAAAATAACACATACTACTACCATTACATCTATAATATATATTTTTTTATATTAAGGAAAACACAGATTACGAAGAAGAAAATGCAGTAAAAAATTGCAAGTTTAATAAGTACAAAGGCACACAACATAGACAAGAATAGTAGCGATACAAGCAACATGGACAACATTATTACAAGAGCAATAAGCTGGGACAGTAGCAATGAAGTCCTTGGAAACCATTAACAAATGTAACAGTCGTAATAGCAACATTTCAGAAGTATTACAATAGGAAAAAGAGCCTCAACCCTTGAATAATCCTTTGTTTTCTGAGCAAGTGATCCACTTGATGTTTGATGCATTGGATTTGGATGTTCATCTTTATGTTCTTCCTCGAATCAACCTCTAAAAGATAGAAAAAATAAGCAAAACAATAGAATATGTCAAAATAAAACTTTAGAATTGCAAAATCCTAGTGATCATTATTGTTGAACATTGTTTTACATCTATTTTTCAATAGATGCAACAAAATAACATGGCAAACTCCCTCAACAATAATATTAATATGTAACCCAACTCCAAACAAGACCTCTTTCCACTTAAATTTGTATCTTTACATCTATAATATTAGGAAGGATATTACATCTTTGTTGTTGAAAAAGAGAAATTGAATGAATCAATGTAATTCCTATCCTATAATTTTATTAATTATACAAACAATAAAGTACCATAATAAGAGTCCAATAATTATACAAACAGTTAAGTGCTATAATAAAGAATCCCAACTCTACAACCAATCTATAAATCTTTTTAACATATAATTGGTTACAAAAGTTTGGCAAGTACTAATAACACAAACAACACATCTGTCACATCACAATGGGAAACTTAAACCTAAAGTCGAATATATGATACCTGAATCATCTTCGATCATACCGGTGACCGGCGAACGCCAGTGCCTCGGTACAAGCAAAGCAGCAAATCCACACGTGCCCTACGCTCTACAGTCTGCAGGAACTAGGTGACCGGCGCGCGCCCGTCTTATGGATAATTAACAGGGCCCACATCTACCGACTACTGCAACGTGTCTTTCTCTTCTGCAAAACGACAAGTTGCACAAAACTCCAGCCACATACTGCACAGCAGGTTGGAAAACCCGCACTAACCCGCATTCCCACGATTAAAAGGCTCAGAAATTCGAAATTTTTTAGTAAGTACTTAGCACTTACTGGAGATGTCCAGGTGGGACGCGAGCCCCGCCAAATATGGCGTCCCATCAAACGCAGAAAAGAGCATTTTGCTTAATCGTTCTCACCGCTCCGCCAAATGAAAGGCCGACAGCTTAAATCCTATCCTGTGGTGGGGGTGGCTGAGGGTCCCGCGGTAGAAAATTGAAGAAAAAGTTTTACTTGTGGTAGGCTAAAGTGGCGGTGGACTTGGCTATAAAGTCACGGCAAGGGCCGAGTTCTGGGCGTTTCGAGCATCCAGTACAATCAAGTGGGTTTTCATATTGCTCTGTTATTTCTTTAGAGAAGTATTGCATTCCGGTTACAAGGAAAGATCTGAGAGTGTAAATTGCCGTGAGGAGGAGTGTGAAATTCAGTTTGAGGATTTTGGCAGGGAATTTGATTGAGGTTAGTGTTGTTAGATCATGCAACTACTTTTATTTCCGTCCATTAAGTTTTCATTTTGCTTAGGGAAGTTTGATTTGTGCTGCCATGCTGTTTTTTGAAGTTTTTCTCAATCGCTTGTGTTTTCTGTAGGGTCTGAATGTAGTCCTTGTGTATATTTGAACGTTATGTCTGTATGAGTTCCTCTGGGTTAGCTATAATTGGGCGGTATAGTGAAACGGCAAGGAACATTTTGAGGATAGCCGTGGTTGAATTTTGAGAGGTGGTCTATATGCTTTCAATCCCATGGATTTGAGAAGATGTCATATTGTCAAGTCCAGGGTCGACATCCTCCATTTTTATAGTATTTTGGGGGATTCTTGATATATGTGGTTACGTGCAGGGTTCTGTAGTAACCAGAGTTGTTATTCTACTTATCTTTGCACGGCGATTAGAAAAGATAAATCACGCTTAGTTTGTGAAGCAACTGGTTGTATTTTGAGAGGTGGTCTAAGTGCAGGATCGAAATCCTCCATTTTTATAGTTATGTGGGGGATTCTTGGTGTATGTGGTTACGTGCAGGGCTCTGTAGTAACCAGGATTTTTATATTACTTTTCTTTGCACGGCTTTTAGAATAGATAAATCCATACTTAGTTTATGAAGCGACCGGTTAAAGCACCCCACCGTGCAATTGGGAGGTCCTAGGTGCGAGGCTTCTAGTTTGTTTGTGGCCAAAAAAATCATGTTATTGGAGTCAAATTAGGAGACCTACACAAATTAGTATGATGAGGGTGGTGTCCGGAGAACAATGAACATTTTGGACTGCGAAGGGACAAATAGATAAATTGTAGAGTAACCTAGTTTACAAATTGACGGTCCTTCAAGGGTTGTTCGAAGAAGAATCCACACATCAGATCAGATTGAGTCCAAGGGGCATTTAGATAACTGGTAGAGCAACTCGGACCAGGAACCCCAAGCAAAAACCATGTCACTTTGTAATGGAGCAAAGAGGCAATTAGCTTTAGTGGTAGAGCACCTCAGGATAGCAGTACCAAGCAAAAAAAATAAAAATAGTAAGTTGAGGGTGCTATTCGAAGGACCTCAGATCGGCTAAGTGATAGAGAAACTTAGCTTGCAAACGTGAGGTCTGCGAGATTGCGTCGGAAGAACACCCGAGTCAGACAAGAAGCCCTGATAATGACCGTGTAATAAAAACACAACACTTTGGACCGCAAAGGGGCAAGTCGGTTAGTGGTAAGAGCAACCTGATCTGCAAGCAGGAGGTTCTTGAAGGGAGTCTCGGAAAAGCATTCTATGCCTCTACGCTCAAAGTGGCAATTTAACAAAATTATATGATATCTCACTTAGGCTAGGAGTCCTAATCAAACATTTTGATGGCCGTGTCGAAAAACAATCCAACACTGTGGAATGCGACGAGACAAAGTAGGTGAGTTATAGAGCATCCTGGCTTGTAAACTGGAAGTCCTTGAAGAGGGTGTTAGAAGAATAATCTACGCATTAGACCGGAAAGGAACAAGTAGACGAGACGTAGATAAACCTGGCTTGCAAATGTGAGGTCCTTGATGGGAGTGTTGAAAGTAAAATTCACACATCTACTCTAAAAGCTACAATTAACTAATTAGTAGATAATATCAGTTAAACTAGGAGACCCAAGCAAATGAGTATGTTGAGGGTCGTGTTTGAAGAATAATCAACACTTCAGATCTCTAAGGTGCACAGAAGATAAGTGGTAGGCTACCCTAGCCTGCAAATGGAAAGCTTTTGAAACTTGAAAGTCATGTTGGAAGAACAATACACACATCTGATTGCAAAGAGACGATTACGTGAGAGACCAAGCATCCTAGCCTGCAAATGGGAGGCACTAGGTTTCAGTCTTGACCATACCATGGAAAATAGAAAGAGTCTTCATATGTGATCTTTGTGTAAAATTGCTCTGTCTTCGTTATCTGGTAGCATATTTATGGTTCTGGAACACAGCCCAAAATCTCAATTTCTGTGTTCAGTGCCTTTCAAACAATTAGCTGGTTTTTCTTCTGAAAGATTTCAAGGTTTTCATGTGATCTTTGCCGAAAGCTCCCATATCTTTGTTATCAAGGTAGCATATTGAAGATCTGGGGACGCAGCCTTAATCTGGTTGAAGTTTTTTCAATGCTTTTTAATAAATAGTTGATTTATTTGTTCTTTTGAAAGAGATTTCAAGGCTTCTTTTGTTTTATGCATAAAATTCGTATATCTTCATCACCATGGTAGCATATTTAAGATTTCAGGAAAGAACCTTAAATTCAATTTAGTATTTTCAATACCTTGTAAACGATTATTTTTTGTGTTCTCGTGGTATTTGAATGAGATGCTTGCTGTTGTACTTGGCTTAGAGTGGGAATTGGATGAGATCCATACTCCTTTATTTAAGAGTGGTCATTGGATGTAGATGCACGTTGTTGTACTTTATGTGGAAAAGCTAAGTTAATGTTTGCTTTGATAGTGGTTTGTTCGCAGTGAATTGTATGATTAAGAGCCTTGGATCTGCCTGCATATTATTAGTAAATTTTGGATGTTTTTGGTCTACCTGTGGAACCCACCATTTGGGTAAAGAGGTTACACGCCAATGCTTGCAGGATATCAACTATACGCGAACGCAATATCTAAGATGCATCCTCTTTTGCATAAGAGTGGTCATTGAATTTAGATGTATGCTGGTGTACTTCGAGAGGATTTAGCTAAGTTGATATTTGCTTTGAGAGTGGTTTGTTCACAGCAAATTATGTTGTTAAGAGTGTTGGATCTGCCTGTGTATTGTGTTTAATTTCTGATGTTTTGGGTATCCCTGTTGGACCTATCATTTGGGTGAAAACTGAAAGGTTTAAAAGCCAATGCTTGTAGTATATCAACTTTATAATGAATGCAATATCTAGTATATGGGAGGGATGAGATTTAGTCATGGTTATCTGACCTTTGATTATGACCTAATGCAATGGATCCTTCAGGACTTTTTCTTAAGTAGTGCAAGATGGCACAATTTCAGCATGATGACCTTGATTACATGGTAGCTGATTATGAAATGGCTGATTTTGATGACAATGTCGAAGATGAACTTCACACAAGGCACAGCCGTGATGTGGACTCGGACACTGATGATGAATTTGATGGAGTAAGTGCTTTTAATACCGTGTTGCTTCCATGCACGCTAAATAAATCCATATTAAGTCTATCAACTTGTGCTTTTTTCCTAACTTTTGAGACTTCTAAGCATTTGATTGTAGCTGCAAATATCAACCTTGATTGGTTTTAAATGTTTTTGCATGTGGGTTTGCAATATTTATTTGCAGAGTAACAGGTCACCAGACACTACTGTTGTTCAAGCTAGAAGGGGAAAAGATATTCAAGGTATTCCATGGGATAGGTTGAACTATGCAAGGGCAAAGTATAGAGAAACACGGTTGCAACAGTACAAGAACTTTGAGAGTCTCCCTCGAACTTGCCATGATCTAGATAAGGTAAATACATATTTTCTGGCATTGGACAGTCATTGTTTACTACTTTTTAACCATACAAAAAATTTGCTATAGGTACTTTGATATGCTTGATTTACTTGGTAGTTTTTCATGTAGGACTAGTAATACTTATTCTCAAATCTATTTTTGATCACACTTCTGGTTTTATGCTTTCAAAGGAGTGTAAGCATTCTGAAAAGGGTGGCAATTTTTATAGTTTCCGCCACAATACAAGATCAGTGAAGCCAACTATCGTCCATTTTCAGGTAAAGCATCAAATCAGCTTTTTGAAATGTTTAATTTACATTTGCTTGATTATAGAGATTCGTTTTTCATTTTGTTGCACATTGTGATCATTTGCTTGTTTTCCTGTCAACCTTCTGAGTAGAAACCTAAAATCAGATAACTTAAGTTTTAACCTGTATCTTTTGAATTGCATACTTCTAACAAATAACATTTAACTTGTAGTCAGATGCTAAGTCTGGTCCACCAATATTGCAACAAACATACTCTCATCAAAAGAATTATTATAATTGTGTGCTAAATGGCAGTAATTTTGTATGGACACTATAGATCATATGATGGGAAGATTTAAATTGGATGATTCAAATTGTTAACATATCTTCCAGATTTCATAACTCTTAACAAATAACATCTAACTTGGAGTAAAATGATGAGCCACGCCAGCTAATACATTAACAACTATACACTCTCTTCAAAAGAATTATAATCATAGTATGCTCAATTGTAATAATTTCCCCTTGCACATAACGAATTACACATATGGTTTAAGAAAGATTTCTGGTAAGATTGTGAATCATAGTATGCTCAATTGGAATAATTTCCCCTTGCACATAACAAAGTACACATATGGTTTAAGAAAGATTTCTGGTAAGATTGTGAAAATGGCTTCCAAGGCCTGAATCTTAAAAGGAGGTTATACATGCACTTGCTTTTATTAATAACTAGTTTACCCACAAGAACCGATGATATTCAGCTACTTCTTAATGCATCGAGTGTTCAAGTCCATTTTCTTTGTGCAGGTCAAGAATCCAATTTTTTTATGAGTCTTGTAATTGTACTGAATCCTGTTTATAATCACAACAAAACCCAGTAAGTTGGACCCTTGAAATTATCAAACCTTTGTAATTATTTGATTGTACTGAATCCTGTTCATAATCATGACAAACTGGTAAGTTAGGTCCTTGACATTATCAGACCCTTGTAATTATTTGAATTTGTGCAGGTCAAGAATACAATCTGTTTCATGAGTCTTGTAATTGTAGCGAATCATTTTCATAATCATCACAAAACTGGTAAGTTGGACTCTTGTAATTATTTGAACTGAAAAAAGAAATCATGGTTGTAATGTAATAGCTAAGAAAGAGAAATTACTGCTTGAGGTTATGAGGGAAATGTAATTTCTGTAGCAGTTAGTGTGAAGCTGTGTAAGCTCAACAACATATGGTTTATTTAGGAAAGAAGGATCTATCAACAAGTACATTCACATTACTTTATAAAGGAGTTAAATACGCCATCCAATAAGAGTTATTAAACATTTACAAGCTCTGGTGTTGCAATTACCTAATATTTGCTATTAACTTGATATACTCTTGTAATGAAAATCTAGTATTATATTTATTTTGCTAACACTTTATGTGGTTTTAATATGTTATGATTGCTTGTATTGTATAAGATTATCTTTAAATTGTTGATATGTAAAAGTTCATGATACAGTGCATTATAAGGTGGCCCTTAAATTGTTTATCTGTGGCCTGCATGCAGCAATAATTTTACAAGTCATAACCTAATGATTCTCGAGTAGTTGCAGCCACAATCCTCAATGTTTTCCCTTAAAATTTATTTCCTGCAAGGAATATTTATTTTGCAGGATTATAACTTTGTGTAGCTGTAACTTTGTATGATGTCTAATAAGGTTACCCTGAAATTGTTGATACTCCCTCTATATGCAGTGATAATTTTGCAGGCTTATAACCTTATGCGTTGGGTGGATGCCCTTGCAGAATCTTGTGGATATGCATGATGAATTAGTCATAAGTTTTGTGATCCATACCTGATGAGGTTAGCTGTGAATCCTTGATAAGCGTAATGCATATGGTGATATCTGAGCAGGTCACAGGCTAAAAATTATTTGTTTCGATTATTTGATGGTTCATGAAATGTGAATTGGTCGTGTAGAGTTGAACTGTAAATTAGGGTCTTCACACTATATGATAAGAGAAAATTTCATTTAGAAACATTACAATAGATTTATAGTGCTTCATTTAGAAACATTACAATAGATTTATGGTGCATTGAATAATCTTTTCTATAGGTTAGATGAAATTGCATCAAGAACCATATGTAGTTAGAACTTTCAGTGTATTGTGAGGATTAGTGTAATTTATCTGTAGGCCATTTTTTTGGTTGATTTTTATGGAGTAAATTTCAATGCAGATCATAGTAAAAGGCTGACTTCACTAAAACGTAAATTTTGTTTTGAACCTTTTTGTACTAAAAAAGGTCTCATTGCATATGAAAAAGGTACACTGTACATGGCCATTGTTCAATTTTGAGTAGTTTTCAGAAGATTAAGTTAATATAATAGATTATTTGTCATATTATTCAGCTTCATTTGTTAGAGTATGGCATGATAAAGTAACTCTATAGTAGTTTTTACGTTTGATCTGCATACAAACATTAGATTGATAGTTTTGCAGGTTATGCAAATAGTCTTCTGTTTATTTGCGATAGGTCAGGAAATTCATGGTTTCGTCAAGGGGCCGCTTTATAAAGGGGCTCTAGAGAGGTAATAAACCATTCTACAGCTTTCTGTTCTTGGATTGTTAGTGGCTTTAATATAGCATGCATTATAGGTCCGTGTCTCATTTGATGGTTAAAATCAAAGAAGCATAAATCTGCGATTAAACCCGATTAATCGCGATTTTTAATAAATCTGCAGGCTGGACGATTTTTTCCCCGATTTTTTGAAAAAAACGTTGACTTAAGTCAACGATTTTTTGCAGGTTTTAAACGTGTTTAAAACGCGTTTTAATCTGGAGAAACCCCCGTTTTAAACCTGCCGACGACCTAACATTAGATTCACGCGGACATAAAAAGCCCTAAAAGTTGCCCGAAATTTGTATGTTGCTGGAAAACGCGGACTGGAACAGAAAACGCGACGGACAGAGGCCGACTGGAACAAAAAACGCGACGGAGATCAGACAAGAATCGACGCCCTTTCTTCCTGCACGACATTTCTTCTTCAAAGTTCACACGCACGGGAGGTAGGCCTGAATTTTTATGCATTTTTACGCATTTTTCATGCATTTTCACGAATTTTTCATGCATTTTCACGAATTTTTCACGAATTTTTTCCCTAAATCTTTAGAACTTTGAATAAAATTATAAATAATTTAATTTAGTATTGTTTAGGGTTTTGAGTTAGATTTTGAATAACTGTATTTTTTTAATTTACTATAATTTTTTATATACAGTTTAATTTTTTTTAGTATAATATTTAATATGGAATTTGAAAATTAAAAAAAAATACTAATAATATTATATAGTATAATACTAAAAAATACTGTATTATTTTTAAATAAGTTTATTTATTTATTTTAATTTTTTATTATTATTTACTATTTAAATTTTAAAATTTTAAATAATATTGCTTTATTTTTATTTTAAAATTATTGTATAAAATGTAATTTTAAAATGCAATTATTATTTTATAACGATGATGAATTTGAATATTGTATTGCGCCTGAAGATGTAGATATCTTGGAGGAGGCCAGCGTGCCTGATGATCTACTTGAAGAAGCTCGGCGGGCAACCGGTCACCTAACAGCTTCAACATCAGGAGCAGGAGCGTCTGCCCTATAGCACGTCATTTGCTACAATTGAATTTTTTGGAACTTTGTACTTAGTTTATAGGTTTACTTTGTACAAAGTCACAAACTATATTGTAATAGACATTTTGACAACTGTCACAATCTGATATTTATGCAGTTGTAGTATGTTTTGTGCAATGTAATCAGACTAATCACTGATCAGCGATATGAGTATAAGCAAAGAAAATCTATTTTCTATAATTCATGGATTGAACTCTATATTTTATTTGCTCTCAATGTCTGTATGCTATGGAAATGCCATTAAATTTTAAAAAAAATTACTTTCTGACTGTTTTTCTTCAATTTTTTGCAGTTTTTTGTATATCCGATTTTTTCCCGATTTTTTCCCGATTTATTCCCGATTTTTTCAAAAAATCCTGAACTTTTGGTTTGCCGATTTATTCCCCAAACGATTTATGCTGCTATGGTTAAAATAGTACTTGTGAAGTAGCTGTTGATTTGGATTTATTTTATTGCGCTACATGTTTATGTCATTTCTGATATGAATATTCCAAATGGTAGTGAGTTTAATTTTAGTATGCTCCTAGCTTGGGCTATTCTACTTTTAGTTCACAGTCGTACTAGTTCTTAATTCTGTGGAGGTGTGTTGGGATTTAGATAGTTAGATGTTTTAATTTGTTGTACTAGAATTTCACTGCTTAACGAGGCATGTGTCTCAATTTTATTTAACTGTTGTAGCTTTGACTTTTTGAGGACAGGCTTCTTGAATGATCCAGAACTGATGATAGTTGCTTATACAAATCCAAGCACAAAGTGGCTTTATGGTATAGATGTTTTTACAGATTGTTAAAGGTTCATGGGCTACGTTCTGTTCCATATTTGTGTTCATTATTAAATATTTGGTTAATAAGCATACAAGTTGAGTGGGAGAGCTTCATGATCTCTCTCTCTCGTACATTCTAGTGTGAATGACTTTACTGTTAAGATGATCAGAAGTGCTAGATAAAATCACTTAAAAGTTGATACTTAAATTGCTAGAGTATCAAATTAATGCCGACAGTAATTTTAGCATGCTATTATTTTAATTTAACCAGGGCCAGATATATTTGCTGGAGGGCTTAACTGATAAAAAGATGTCACACATACTATTTGTGTGACCGGGTTCTCTGGATTGCTCCCTCTAGAAAGTGTATGATATGCAGTAAGTTGTTTAATTTGCCGATGGTGGGATGCACATGTTAGTATGGTGTTTGTCATAATGGTATCGTGGTAAAAGATTATATTCATTTACTGTAATGATAATAGGATGTTGATATATGAAATAGAGGATGTGTATCTTTTTTCATCTTGAGCCCACTGAGAAGTGGTGTATGTTTGACGTATCCTCTTTGTGACATCTAGGCGAATGCACCTTGAGAACTTGACCTTTATTTCCATGTTTACAAGTTGCCACATATTATACCACGGCGGAAGTATCTACTGAAAAGCTGGCTTGAGGCTTCATCCATATCTGCATTCATGGTATGCTAGGAAATTGTTTCCATTTTTAGACAACTAGAGTATCAAAACTACTAAACCCATCTTTAGGAGGTGACATTTAGAGGACACAATATAAACTTATTATGACTTTCTTGGCATATGTTTTATTATGTGCAACTTCTGTATAGTGAAGTTTTTATCAGCAACTTAATTTTATAGATTTCTTAATTGCAGCTTTGAATCGTGTGCCTCTCATGTAGGGTTAACCTTATTATAAATGATAACTGAATCTGCTTTTAGTGCTGGTTGGCTATTATTGTAAATTAAGTCATGTAGAAGTTCTTGTATATTAATTCAGTCTTGTTAACATTTGATATGATTCTGAAGAATAAATTTCTTTAAAGGTTTAAACTATTATTATGTTCTAACCCAATTCAAATAGCATGCTGAAGGTGTTCAAACCTTCCATCGTAGAACATTGATCTGGTTAGGATCGGTTGTCCTTTGCGATAGTGAGGTATGATGCCTGCTTTAACTTGAGCTAAATGAATATTTTTGTAACCATCTTTTTTATGCATTTGATCTTTTAACTTCCTAATCTCCTGAGGGGTAAACAAATGAATATCTTTTGTCTTTTTTATGCATTTGATCTTTTAACTGGGATCGGTTGTCCTTTGCGATAGTGAGGTTTCCTTTTGGGTTTGTCCCATATACCACAGCCAGTCCGACCACTCGTGTTCAGATTCAGACTCCCGTAGCACCCGACACAGCCTCACCTGTTCTTGAACAGTTTACCCGGGGGGGGGTTATGACTAAGAATTTAACAGTTCAATCCCAGTTGAGGATTAAGAACAAGCTCACATGCAGTCTGCAGTTAGCACCCAACAGTGTGTTGCCAAAAAGAAGAGCTAACTACAATGTCCATACACCTGATGAAAAAGATGCATGTCAGAAAGAGATAACTGAACTGTTAGATCTAAGTTTAATAAGAAGAAGTAAATCTCACTTTGCTTGCGCAGCCATGTACGTCAACAAGCATAATGAAGAAGGTGAGGTTCTTCCAGAAAAGAGGTTAGTCATCATGGACTGGTAACACTTCGCAGCCCCTGCTCAGACAATGGCGTCGCTTTGGGCCACGACTCCGAAATTGTTCGGATCTAGAGGAAGAATTTCAAATTTGCAGAATGAAGCGTATCCGCTCCTGGATAATAAGTGTCTATGAGATGCCTCCTGCAACGGAGATGCAGTTCGCGAAAATCAAGCGCACAACATATGTGATTTGGCGCAACCTAGATCACCACTGTCCTAGACAGGATGAATTCAATCCGCCGAATTTGTCAGTGCTTCTCGCTTTATGCTCTTGATCTCAGTAGACTGGAGAAGAGTCTCTTGGAGAACCAAATTGGTTTGGTTCTTGAGAGCAGAAGTAGAATCTGCTGTCTTGTCTCTTGCTTCCTCAGCAGCATGTTGAGCGGCTTGCGCTGCTTCCTTTGCTTGATTAGCTGCAGCTTTGATTTCTTCGAGTATTTGAGAATACTCTCCTTTCTTTGTTCTGTCTTGCTGTTCTGCTGTGAGCTGAGCCCACCACGCTTCGGCTTGTGCCTTGTACTGCTCAAACTGGACTTTGAAAGCATTTGCATCTTCATGAAGCTTTGTTGTAGCAGTGGTAATAGATGCCGTTACTTGAATGAGCTTTGCATCTATGGCGTGTTGTGCAGTTGACAGAGACTGTTGTTGCTGTAGTACCTGCTGCAAGTTCTTCTGCAGGTCTATACACTGAGCTTGAAAGTAGAAGCGTTGTCTGTAGAGCTGGAGATTAGTCCAGTTCAGTTGCTTCTGTGTTGCCGCTGCAGGGGCCTCAGTGGTTGCATAATGAATGTCAAAAGCTTGACATGTAACAGCAACTTCTTCAGTAGAATCCTTCATTATAAAAGTTCCAAGGTCAGGGAAGAAACCTACAGATTTTAACAGAGTACCATGAGTGGTAGTAACTGTACTGGATTCTTCGGCTGGAGTAGTGGGGAACTTATATTCTCCTGAAGGATGTTTGTGATAAGTCATCATCATGTTGATGTGACCTGTAGTTGGGATCTGGGTTATCTTATGGCATTCGACACACTGGTAAGTGTCTGGTGATAACCTATTTGTTTTGAGATGTTGGCATATGGGTTGGACATCTTTCTGTATGTCAGTCTGCGCAGGTGGTTCTGGTTGGAAAACTTTAGAATAGTTCTTTTGACAACCTGAGCATGTAAACCCTCCTTGGGGGTCCAAAAGATAGCCAACATGATTGCATAAAACCGGGACACGGTTGTTGTTGGGAACCATTGTAGGAGACAATGGCACAGGATTTGGGTAAGAGGTAGAAGGTTCAGGAAGACCTTCCTTTTCATTAACAGTACCAAATCTCAAACCCTCTTGACCAGAAGGTGTAACAAAAGTGTCAACAGCTGTAAGCTGCTGGTGTTTTTGCAATCCTAAATCAACTAGCCAATTACGGGGAATCTGCATATCAGTAAGCTTAAGCTTGGGAGGTGCATGTAGCACGGCAGAGTGGTTCCCAGCTCAGCTTGGTCACAAAGGAATCCAGTTTCCTTTTGGGTTTGTCCCATATACCACAGCCAGTCCGACCACTCGTGTTCAGATTCAGACTCCCGTAGCACCCGACACAGCCTCACCTGTTCTTGAACAGTTTACCCGGGGGGGGTTATGACTAAGAATTTAACAGTTCAATCCCAGTTGAGGATTAAGAACAAGCTCACATGCAGTCTGCAGTTAGCACCCAACAGTGTGTTGCCAAAAAGAAGAGCTAACTACAATGTCCATACACCTGATGAAAAAGATGCATGTCAGAAAGAGATAACTGAAAACGGGATGCAAGCAGCCTTAGTGCAACGCTGGGTAGTGCCGTTACCAAAAACAATATTGGTATCTGCTGGGAAAGACCAGGCATCTTCAGGAAAACATTCACGTCGGGCAGTATTAATAGTAGCTCCGGTGTCAAATAAAAACTTAAGATAATAGGTTTGGAAACCGGGAAGCTTAATAGGTAACATTATGGTCATACTTCGACCAATGGTATTGATTTGAGGTGGAATGAAGGCATGACCTAAGGTTTCAGAGGTTTGTAAACTTTCAGTAGAAACATTAGGTGGAGGTGGTACATAAGTACTAACCTTTTCTTTAGAGAGTAAGTGGCTATGGGCATCCTCTTGAGTTAGGATGTCGTACTCCTTGTGAGCTGATTCTAGCACAGTAGCTAGATACTGTAAACGTGCTGTTCGCCACTGCTGTCTTTCCTGGTGTCCAAATGGTGAAATTGTACATTCATGCCAGCTAGGTGGAATTGATGAAGCTGACGGATCTTTGTAGAAGGGCACATACTCCTTATGTTTCTTTGGCGGTGACGCTGATCGTCGAATGTTAAGCTCAACTTCAAGCTTTGACTGTTCTTCTTGGAGATAGATCATTTGCTCCAAGTCGGTGCATCCATGGAGTGCCTTCTGGATCAATTGCAGACGATGATGCTTGTCATGGTCTGGGACACGTTCAGGCTGAAAGACTATTTTAGCCTCCTTTCCTTCGAGCTTATTCCTGTAAACCAGATTAGGTGAAAAAGTAACAGGAGTAGTAAAAAATGAAGTTAGTCCAAGCATATCTTCAGTTTCTCTTAACAATGCTGGATCTAACTGTTCTTCTTCATTACCAGTTCGCATCATGGTAATAAAGGGATTAAAACATTCAGAGAATTCTTCGTCCTGGCAATTAACTCGGTCTCTGCAAGGATAGAATTCTTCTTCATCAATTGCTTCATTGATATCAGCTGATTCTGTGCAATGATGATCTGATTCATTATCAGATTCTTCTGAAGAACTAGAATCTGAAGATTCACTATCTGTGTATTCTTGCATGGAGAAAAGAATATCATGTTTTTCTAATCTATCAGTTTCCATGAAGATATAGCAGAAAGGGGTGTTATCCATCTGTTGATACAAATTTTCTTCTAAGGCAATTTCATGACTTCGGATTTTGCCTTTCTTAGACAGGGATGGACGTTTAGGACATCTATTGGCATAGTGATCACCCTTACAGATATAACAGATAGGTTTCTTGGAAAAGGAACTAGGCTTCTTTCCTTGTTTACGAAAAACCTTGTACTTGCGATAAGGTTTTCGTTTCCAGCTTTTCTCTGGCTTATCTCTAGAAAACCTAGACTTATGTGATTTGTAGCTTGGCTTCTTGCGACAGCTACTACATTCTTTCTTTTCTTTCCTAAAGGTGCATTCAGAATCTAAAGGTGACAGAAATTTACACATAGCAGAGGTTATGATTTCCTTACCGGACTTTTCATCTGCTTTCTTTTTCTGTTTGATGCAGGCTTGCAGATTCACTTCTCTGAGGTGATCTATAACTTCCGCCATGGTGGGAAGTTCTCTAGTAACCTGCTTCTTATCGAAGAACTCTGTGAGTTCTGATGTGTAGAATGCTCTGACCTTTTCAGGTAGACCTTTCAGGAAGTAATCAAACACAGCTTGTTTGATTTGGTGCTGTCCCATGTTAGCACGCATGTAGTTGGTCAACTGGATATTGCAATATCGGTTGAAGTCTTCAATTCTGCAAAGCTTATTGGCTTTGAACTTTGCAAGTGCAATCAGGGACTCTGTATTATTCTGGCCTGCAACATGCCTTTTAATCCATTCTATAAATGGACCAACTCCATTGGCTTTAACTTGTTCCTGTTGCGGCTCGGTCATTCTACTCCAAAGATTGAGAAGTGTTCCAACGAACGACTTCTGGAGTATACTGCAAATCTCATGCTCAGAGGCTTGAGGATGACTTTGCTTATAAACATTTGACCAGACATAGTACTGGCTGATGTTCATAAGATTCTCCGCTTGATTCATTCTGTCAAAGTATATAATCGGCGGATCAATTGATGTGCTCCTGGCATATCCAGGTTGAAAGTAGCCATCAGTGCCTCGGCTTCTCTTGTTGGAGCTTTCTCCTTCTTCCTTGACTCCGATGGGATTCAAGTCTGCTTCAGCTGGAAGAAGTGGAACGAAAGCTGGGAACTCTGGTCTAAGTTGAAGAACTGGACCAGCTGGTGTTTCCTGTGGCAGAGAGACTATACTCAGTTTATTTTGCAGTTGTAGAGTATTACCTTCTATCCCTTTAGCCGTGAGATCTAAGTCCTTGACTTGTTCAAAGACTTCCTCAACCTTGTCTTCGACAAGTTGGGTTTGAACTGACAGCTTGTTGAAGGCCTCCTTGACTTTGATTATTGTCTGGGCCGAATTTGTCAGTGCTTCTCGCTTTATGCTCTTGATCTCAGTAGACTGGAGAAGAGTCTCTTGGAGAACCAAATTGGTTTGGTTCTTGAGAGCAGAAGTAGAATCTGCTGTCTTGTCTCTTGCTTCCTCAGCAGCATGTTGAGCGGCTTGCGCTGCTTCCTTTGCTTGATTAGCTGCAGCTTTGATTTCTTCGAGTATTTGAGAATACTCTCCTTTCTTTGTTCTGTCTTGCTGTTCTGCTGTGAGCTGAGCCCACCACGCTTCGGCTTGTGCCTTGTACTGCTCAAACTGGACTTTGAAAGCATTTGCATCTTCATGAAGCTTTGTTGTAGCAGTGGTAATAGATGCCGTTACTTGAATGAGCTTTGCATCTATGGCGTGTTGTGCAGTTGACAGAGACTGTTGTTGCTGTAGTACCTGCTGCAAGTTCTTCTGCAGGTCTATACACTGAGCTTGAAAGTAGAAGCGTTGTCTGTAGAGCTGGAGATTAGTCCAGTTCAGTTGCTTCTGTGTTGCCGCTGCAGGGGCCTCAGTGGTTGCATAATGAATGTCAAAAGCTTGACATGTAACAGCAACTTCTTCAGTAGAATCCTTCATTATAAAAGTTCCAAGGTCAGGGAAGAAACCTACAGATTTTAACAGAGTACCATGAGTGGTAGTAACTGTACTGGATTCTTCGGCTGGAGTAGTGGGGAACTTATATTCTCCTGAAGGATGTTTGTGATAAGTCATCATCATGTTGATGTGACCTGTAGTTGGGATCTGGGTTATCTTATGGCTTTCGACACACTGGTAAGTGTCTGGTGATAACCTATTTGTTTTGAGATGTTGGCATATGGGCTGGACATCTTTCTGTATGTCAGTCTGCGCAGGTGGTTCTGGTTGGAAAACTTTAGAATAGTTCTTTTGACAACCTGAGCATGTAAACCCTCCTTGGGGGTCCAAAAGATAGCCAACATGATTGCATAAAACCGGGACACGGTTGTTGTTGGGAACCATTGTAGGAGACAATGGCACAGGATTTGGGTAAGAGGTAGAAGGTTCAGGAAGACCTTCCTTTTCATTAACAGTACCAAATCTCAAACCCTCTTGACCAGAAGGTGTAACAAAAGTGTCAACAGCTGTAAGCTGCTGGTGTTTTTGCAATCCTAAATCAACTAGCCAATTACGGGGAATCTGCATATCAGTAAGCTTAAGCTTGGGAGGTGCATGTAGCACGGCAGATTTGCTAGCTGAGAGTAAATAAGTGGAACGCATTTTATCAGAAGGTAGTAGGTTCCGATCAGAAAACATAGCAGGAACATTATTCCTGTATTTGCGATAATAAAAAGCAAAGACTACGCTGTGAGCAACAGACCCTTTGAGCATCTTGGCATTAGTATCAAACTTGAAGGTCATTAGCTTATCTAAATGGCAGTCTTCTAGAGAAATACTGTAATCTAATTGACAAGTCCAAATAGTAGGACCAGTATGCATGAAATCTAGACAGGCTCCTAAAATAGCATGCTGAAGGTGTTCAAACCTTCCATCGTAGAACATTGATCTGGTTAGGATCGGTTGTCCTTTGCGATAGTGAGGTATGATGCCTGCTTTAACTTGAGCTAAATGAATATTTTTGTAACCATCTTTTTTATGCATTTGATCTTTTAACTTCCTAATCTCCTGAGGGGTAAACAAATGAATATCTACTGCTTCACCGTCCATAATAGGGTAACTAAATTCAGCAATCTTCAAACAACTTTTAAAGGCAACAGAAAACCAGTTGGAACAATCTTTATAAATGGTACGCCAATCATCTTTAGGTAATTGAAATTTTTCTTCTACCCATCTCTCTTTATCCTTAGATTCAGTGCTAGAGCTTGTAAGGGCTTTCCTATAGCTCTCTTCTGTTTGCTTATCAGAAAAAATACTTTCTACACTACATGGTGATTCAAGAGTTTGTTCCAGATTCTGTATCGTGGAAGAAGTGCCTACCTCAAGATTTCGCTCTCCTTGATGATCTACAAATCTCCATTGAGATTCTTCAACAGCTCCGCTGACTCCACGAACGCTTTCGCGAACTCGGTCCATAACCCCTACTTTTCACGGCTCTTCTGGCCTTTAATCGGGGAATTAACTGGGACACACCAGTGGAATGGCGCTAGCTATCTACAAACTTCTTTGGTGCAGATCTCTGTATAAAAAGCTCAATGATTTTTGAAACTTGGCTCTGATACCAACTTAGGCCAAAAGGATAATCTTTCCTAGAGAATAATGCGAAATGAGGAATCCTCTCAGAACAGCGGATAGAATCTATTTCGAACAAACTATGTCACACAATGGAATGTGGATTTTTCCCTTCTTATGTAAGCTACGCAGAATTAAGACAAATAGTAGCAGACAAGCAATAACCATGAAAGTATAAAATAGAATATCTCTATTCATTTTGATTGGAAATCAAATGGGAAACAAAGAGGATGAGGAGGATAACCAGAACAATGATTAACAGGCTTATGAGCACAGCTCGATATCCTGGACAATAATGATCAATAACTTCTTGCTGTAACTGGTTCCTCATTGACGACCTTAACTCTAAAGTTCAGATGTTCCTTGAGTCTGGCTTTCTGATCCTTAAGCTGCTTAGCCTAAAGAGAGCATAGTCGCGGACCATCATTTTCCTTTTGTGAAGCTTTCAAATTTGTCACCCATTCTTCTCGCCTCCTGATTAACTGTAGTTTTAATTCTCATGTTTACTTATGTCTTGTTATGAACTTTGGTAATTGCAGTCTCATTGGTGGGTCTGATAAGTTTGTAGGGTAACTCAAAGCATTATGTTTGTAACTATTCTCTTTTTACACCCAATGCGGAAAATAGACTTGCACATCATGCATATTCTGTTAACAGACTTGCGTGGATTTCATCATTCTCTTTTCACTGGTAAAAAACAAGAATTGTGTTTTACAGGACTCTACAAGTTCTATCATAATCAGGAATAATTAATAAACTTTGCCAGGTTAGTAGCGGTGGATGCAAATGGTATTGGATGCATCCTATGTAAATTTTAAAAGAGAACAAAATGATTGAAAACTATGCAGCAAATTAGAAAATTAGAGTTGGGTAATCAAAGGAGTTTGAGTAATCTATGTTTGTAACTAGCCTAATAACAGTGTATTTAGGCATTGAAGAAAGTGCGTTTCATGTGACCATAAACTCTATATGATTTCAGTAGCTGTGATTAGAATTTGCTAACTTAATTATTGTGTGGATTTCTAAACTGCCAGTGTCTTTGAAACACAGCCTTCTGCAAGAATGGCATCTGTGTGCATTTTGGATGTTTGTTGCTATGCTTAAAACATGAAGTGAATTTGGCTGCTAATAGGTTGGGTCTATTATAGGAGTTCCTTTTTCCACATTTTATTTGTTTTTTACATGGTTCCTGTGTTATGCATGCTCATGTGTGTGCATATTAGTACATACGAGTCTTTTTTTGTTGCAAGGATCTAGGTTCATCTCTTCATGACAATAGTTAATTTTCATAAAAAAATAAAAGAAAAAAATTCAGGTCGTAATTGGGAATCCAAAAAACACAAAAAATAGAAAAAACTGCTGTTTTTTCTATTAAAGGCAATCTAATTGCATGTAGATAGGGAGAATGAAGGGAAATGAAAGTTTACACCATGAATTTTTGAATATGCTTTTTTTTTTTAATTAGTACCCAGATTTCTACTTGCAATGTAAATGCACAGTACGTTACTATATGGTAACGTTTGAGGAAGGATTTGGCCAACATTTGAATGAAAGGCTAAAAGTCGGAACACTTTTACTAAAGCATCAGCTGCAGGAAAAAAGGGTATAGAAGCCAAAGGAGAAGCCAACTCAACATTGTATAAGGCATGCGATTACAATGAGACTTTCACCCATTAAAATGGAGACTGCACGGCTCATAAAGTAAACTTGCTCTAGTTTTCAAAGTTTAATCAAGTAAACGATGAGAAGAGAGGGAGGCAAGGATTAATCTAGACAGCCTTATGCTTCCTACCTATGCTACTAGATGCACCTTCAAAACAATATTTGTATTTTTTTATTTGATACTGACACAGATGTTAAACAGTCCCTTGGATGTGCTTGTGAAATGGCTTAGATACCCAACAGTATCTGGATATGATCCAAATGCATAAAATTTAAAATAGGAATTCACTAAACCTGATCTACCCAATCGAGTTTCCAAAACTAGATGTCTTTTATGGGAATAAAGAAATTTTCCCCAAGGAAAGCAGTATGACACTCCTAATGCGTGCTTGCATGCATTTACATGCCCTGTCAGAAAAAGAGGACTTCAAACTCATTCATAAATGCCACTTTGCATTCAACATATGTAAAGACGGTGTATATTGGTTCCGAGCAAAAATACTCTGAAAATAGCTGTGGAACCTCAAAATATTTGCTGAAAATGTGTAAAAAGTTACCTCAAATAAACTATTTAAAATGAAAACATCAGCATGCAGAGCAAAAGTTTGGAAAAAAGTAGAATAAAGTGGAATTAAATTGGGATAAAATCAGGATAAATTTGTTCTGGGTGATTTTGCCAACGAATCAGTGTCATTTTTGGGAACAAACAAAATTTTGATCATGATTTCTCGTGATTTTTTCCATTTATTGCTACCGTGCTTCAGACATTAACTTGAGCTCTGGCTTTTCTGTTCATTGGCATTCATTATCTGTTTCACTTGTGCGACAATCAAGGTTCTGATTTTTCTTTTATATTTGGTTCTGGTAGTTTTAATCAATTTTATGTTGTTTTGATTGACTGTACGGACACACGAAGTATTCATTGGCTAGAGGATCATGTAATTTTAGATTTATATTGACAAGTTGACCTCAAAGAATGAAAGATTCAGAGTCAGAAATGAAAACACGCTAAAAGTAACTTACTGCATTTACTTAACTACCAATTTTCATTCGTTCGGCTAACATGCATTTACTTAACCCCCAATTTTCATTCGTTCAGCTAACATGCATTTACTTAAAGCCTAATTTTCATTCGTTCAACTAACATTATTTTTGGCATCTAGATTCAAAATCTGTTTCAATTTTTTCTGGCATTCAACAAAATATTTTGACTAGCTTGTCCTTAAAAGTGTTCGTATACTCTAAACATCACTTAACTATCCGTGAGTGGACTTTAAACTTTCCACTGTACTTATGCAATGTATAGGCCTTTATAAAGTTTAAAATGTACAGTTGTTTTGGGAAGGCTATCTCATTTATGAGTGTTTCAAAGTATAAACAGCATCATGCGTGAAAGTTGAGCTTTTCACTCTCTAGTTGGCTTGCGAACAGCCTACCAGATTATATAACTAACATTTTATTGCAACTATATAAACTCTATGAAAATTGAATACGCCCTTTCTCATGACAATGACATTTTACCCCTTAAGTGAAGTAAGTCCGGTGAGCTTGATTAAGCCTAACATTCAAATCTACAATTGAAGTAGTCTGATGAACTAAAGCATGTTTTCTGTGTGATTAAACAGTTGAGGAGTTTAGTGTGGGCAACGTCAAAGCATGATGTTTACCTCATGCAGAATTATTGTATCATGCATTGGTCCCCCTTGACTCACAAAGAGACAGAAGTGCTTAATGTTGCTGGGCATGTTGTTCCGACTGAGGTAATTGTTTTGATAAACGGAATTTTGATTCTTTTTCAGAGTTTTATTAAAAGAATGGTGTTCAAATGAACTGTTTATTCAAACTGTATTTGTTCTCTATTGTTTGTTCACTCCGACATCTTTGGCTTGCATGTTAACAATTGTAGTTGTATCTGCTTAACAGACACATCCTGGATCTTCGCCACAGCCTCTATCACGAATCCAGATTAGTACAATGTCTGTTAAGGACAATTTAGTTGTTGCTGGTGGTTTTCGGGGAGAACTTATATGCAAGGTGAGTTTTAGGTACAGGCATGCTATGAAGATGAATGAGACTCAAAATTGTTTGCCATTTTTATGCCATAATTCACATATTTACAAATTGGATTGATCCTTACAATTGGCTTCCTCAAAATTCAATGCTGTTTGATGTCAGCGCTTGGATCAATCTGGGGTGAGCTTCTGTACAAAAGTGTCTCACGATGAGAATGCTATAACTAATGCAGTGGAGATCTACAGGAATGCAAGGTAATATGGATAGAGTGTTTGCTACTAACAGTATACTTAATATTTTGCTAGTTCTGATTGGACTTGATTGCTGCAGTGGTTCAACTCGCCTGATGACTGCAAATAATGATTGTATTATACGCGAATTTGATACAGAAAAATTCGTAGTTCTCTCACGCCTCTCTTTTCCGTGGTCTATAAATGTGAGTATCAAGATAGTTTGGGATAATATTGTATTAGACAGACTTGAAATATGCCATGAGAGTTGGAACAAGAGAAATAGTGTATATGTTTTTTCTATGAACTTCAACTATGTTGTTTTGTAACTTGAATTTTATTCTGTTCATGTCTTGAACGATCCAGCATACAGCTATCAGCCCAGACAGTAAACTTGTCGCTGTGCTTGGGGATGATACAGATTGTTTGCTCGCAGATTCGCATACTGGAAAGGTAATTTTTGCTCTGCATTAAGTAAGCTCATCAGTATTATGGGGTGCATTGTTAGGTTACTCAATGGTGAACGTAGCATAGCTGGGTTTGATTTAGTTGGGTTAATCTTTTTGTTCCGTTACATGCTTATTTGACTGTGTTTAATTATTTGGTAAGCTTTCAAATAGCTCTCACGCAGGACATTTAAGATTGGATTGCTTTTTTTTTTTGCAGACTATTGCAACTCTCAAAGGCCATTTAGATTATTGTTTTGCTGGTGCCTGGCACCCAGATGGTCATATATTGGCTACGGGGAATCAAGATACAACGTGTAGACTCTGGGATGTTAGGAACCTTTCTTCTTCTTTTGCCATCTTAAAGGGTCGTATGGGTGCGATAAGGTCAATACGGTTTTCATCAGATGGACGATTTATGGCCATGGCTGAACCAGCCGATTTTGTTCATATATATGATACTTGGCAGGATTATGATAAGAGCCAAGAAATTGATCTGTTTGGGGAGGTTGCTGGTATTTCATTCAGCCCTGATACCGAAGCTTTATTAGTTGGGGTGGCTGATCGCACGTATGGTAGTCTTCTTGAGTATAACCGCAGACGATCAAACTTTTACTTGGATACCATCCTTTGAGCTTTGAAGCGAAGGGTTTGAGCTTCAAAATTGGTGGCAGCATTGTTTTGGTTACATTAATGGTTCTTACTCGTTAATTTTCTCCAAGTAAATACATCAATGTATATAGGCTGTATATAGGGCGAAGCAGGCTTCAAATTGAAATCTCGGGCTGTCCACAGAGAGAATGCCACGTAGAATACACCATTCGTTTATCAATTTTTGGCTTCTCATGGAGCGGAGTTTGAGTGCGGGAATGGCTGAAGCATTACCACCCCTGAATATGATCATTCGCTTTTTGTCTGGTTGTATAGCAGTAATGATAATTTACTCTAGCAGAGTCTTTGCACGGGAAGGTGTTCTTCGAGTCAGAGAAAAAGACATCATACTGGAAGGCTGAATTGAGGGAGCTTAAGTCTGGAACTCTTGTTTGTTATCAACGTATGCAAGCACATGTGAAATAAAATTTTGCTTGGGTATTAATATAAAATTACAAGCTTTAAGAGACACCTAGTGTGAGTTGTTGAGGATGCAGTTTTCCATTTTACGAGGGTTGGGATGATGGATTATTTCCTGCTTCAAGCAGTGATGAATATACCCTGCCAATTGTGAAGGCAATGAAAATATGTCCGTCGTTATCTGTAACTTGCATAACCAATAGCTAATTTCAGATGCGTAACGTTAACGAGGAACTGTGTTTGATTATCTAATTAAATGAAAGCAATTTTGATGTGGAGTCAGGTATAAATACAATATATCATGTTATGCGATTGATGATAATTTAAGCAGAGGGCAAGTCTGGGATTTTGTTTATTAGTTTTGTTGAGACATGATTTGTTTCTTAATGTTGCAACTAATTTTTATTTATTATCTCGAGTAAAATATGGGTCAATTTTGAGAACGCAGTTGGGAGAAAATGAGTCATGGCAGTTCAAAGTAATTAAAGTTGTCAGAGTATAGGACCCTCTTTTTGCATTCAACGATCAATAATTCAATAGCTCATAAGCATGGAATTTCATGAACATCTTCGTATGTGTAGTGTATAATCCATGTAATGGCACATAATATTTGATATACAAAAATATAAATTCAGACATGACATGTAAACAACTAAAGATACAATTTGGAAGTACAATTACATAGTGTATAATCCATGTAATGGCACATAATATTTGATATACAAAAATATAAATTCAGACATGACATGTAAACAACTAGAGATACAATTTGGAAGTACAATTACATATAATGAGACGAAATAATGTGAAGATATATACAATACAATCTTCTATTGTTATCTCTTCAGAGTCATTTGCAAGTCTGTCCAACCACAAAGCTTACGCTTTTTTGAAATTCTATCTAACACAAAGAACTTTGCTTGTGGAGTATCTAGCAATTTGAAAATAAAAAGCAGGAGGGAATCTAATGCTACCTTGATGTATATACACATCTTTCTAACAGAAACATGCAATATGTCAAACATGATATGGCAGAGAAATATATAAATAATTTTGCTAGGTAAATTTCATCTATTACAATGAATACATGGCTTTAGCCAAAACATTATAAATATTTGGTAGATTTTGAAAAGAGGATTAACTCTTTGTTAATTTACATTTGGCACCCTTTCTCGGAAGGTAAACCCAATATACAATAGAAAACAATACATGCATAATGTTCATAAAAATAAATATTTTCTCTATTCTTTCATGCAAATGTTCAATTGTACATCTTTTATTGTTTCAACTTTTCATGCTTAATAACAATAAAATAAGTAATTGATATGCAATTCATTTCTTTACATGTATCTAGATTTAACATGCATTGTCATAATTTATTACACAGTTTTTACTATGATAGGCTTTCTTATTTTTAAATTGGAAAGTTTCGGATTTCGTTTAGGAAAAATAATTTAGCCAATAGGCTTTTATTGTTGTCAGTCCACAAGCCATAGGAATACCTGTCTCACACATGACATACCTTTTGCCAGCCATGTGTTTTACCTTGAGCCATAAACTTGTTAAATAATTTCCTGGAGGTTGGTTGCATTGGCGGAGTGAGTAAATGCAGATCAATCTAGTCTAGATTGCGTGTAAGGTTTATAGATTTCATATATCTTCGCTTTTAATGCCTTCATAGTTATGCTTTGCTGGTAAATCCCGCCGCCTTTCATCACCACCCGAGATGTCCATAAATATGTTGGAGGTGACTTGATGAATCCAATCATTCGGACCCAAGAGACTGCAACAAATTAATAGATCATTAAAACTGTTTGTTTCAACAGACACAGTCACAGAGTATTGTTAACATGAGAAGTGTTATTTCAAAATTGACTTTTAATGTTATGATGACTATGATTATAGAAGAGAGGCATTTTAGAGAGGAATTAGGGATTTTGGTAGATTTAGTCACATCTAATTGAAGAATCATTTATGCTTAATGGAGTAATTGATATTGGGGATTATATTCCTTGGTTGAAAGGGTTTGATTTGCAAGGGTATGAGAAGGCTATGAAGAAGATATATGAGAAATGAGATTCGTATATGCAGAGAATTGTGGAGAAGCATGGGGAGAAAAGATTAAAAGATGTGGGAGAAGCACGGGAATTCAACATTAGAAGTTCACCATTAAAACAATAAAACATTTCTTATCATTTATATAGAAATTAAAAAATTATAACTAACATTTATCATTGGCTTAAGCAACAAGATTAAAGCATTAACATTCATGTGTAGTTGGTTAATTTTATCGCTTTGATTCTTGGCACTTATTCAAAGGAGTTTCAAGGATTGTGGAAATAAAACACCACATTTATAAAGGGGTATATGTCACAAATTTCTACCAACTTGATGTGGTTTGCATGACTGTTTTCTCAAAGTCTAGATTAAGCTCCCATGAAAAATCCTAAATAACGATTTCTCCATATCTAAAATCTTCTAATTACCTCTATTTAATAGTTAAGAATGCTAAATTTAAATATAAATTTGTAATGTTTTTTTAATTGTTTTTTTAAATAAAAGATATAAACCCATAATATATTAAATTTCACAAGTATTTTGCATAATTTAACTTAACAAAAGCACAAATTGTTTGTTGACACCATGCTTTGGCCACACAATAGAATATTTTTCAAAGATGTATAGAAGTCTACCTTTTTTAAATCTACCAAATTTAGAATTTGTAAAACTTTACCCCAAGTTGATAAAAGAGAGATTGCCCACATAAATATGATGCTTTAAAACTAATTGAATTGATTTGTTCAAAAATTAGCAAAACTTATACTTACAAAGGATAAAACATGAGCTTGGGTTTCAGTGAGATTTCATCACTAACTTTTTTAGAACAATCACAATGAAATTAAAATCCTTATTCGTTTTTATATAATTCCTTGCAAAAAGAATTTGAATGTTTATCGTCAACAATTCTAATATATAAAATTCAATGTGTATATAACCAACTATAGCTATATTGACATCATTGTAAGGAATTTTGCCAAACAATATACTTATTTTATTCATGTTCTATACCTACACATTCTCATTTCTTTTTGATTGCATGACATGGTTATGTCTAATTGATTCTAGAATTTAAGAATTTATAGCTTTGTAAAACTTGTCACTATATTGTTCCCTTCTTTAATAGAGAAAAAATATCAAAACTAATCAATTACAAAATGTATCTTTTACAAGTGGACAATCAATGATGAAGAAAAGAAAGAAACAAGATTTACTCGATTTCTTTTTTGTTAAAATTACATATCTAGTTAAGTATTTTCGAATTATGAATGTATCATGTAACAACTTTGTGTTTCACTACATACAAATTGTAGGGCTTAAAGAGAGGACCTTCAAAAAAGAAATAGTGAAGCTCTTATGTTACTTTGAGTGATGCAAACTTGATATTAATTGTTCAAAGCAATTTAATCAACATTGTTCTTCACTACATAGAAATTCCATGGCTTGAAAAGAGGAGCTTCAAATTACAAAATGTATCTTCTACAAGTAGGACAATCAATGATGACGAACAGAAAAAAAACAAGATATACTCTCAATTTTTTTTTTGTTAAATTTACATATCTAGTTAAATATTTTTGAATTATGAATGTATCATGTAACAACTTTGTGTTTCACTACATACAAATTCTAGGGCTTAAAAAGAGGACCTTCAAAAAAGACATAGTGAAGCTCTTATGTTACTTTGAGTGATGCAAACTTGATACTAATTGTTCAAAGCAATTTAATCAACATTGTTCTTCACTACATAGAAATTCCATGGCTTGAAAAGAGGAGCTTTGAAAAATACAAAAAAATGCTCTTATGTAATTGACTAATGTAAATTGGATATAAATTGTTCAAAGGAATCTCACAATTTAAAAAAAAATAATAATCCAACAAAATTATGTACCTACTTATATTATACCATGCCTAATGTATACAACTATAATTTTATATATCCAATTATATATTTATACTTTTCATTTATGTTTTACCTCTAATTTCCTATCGACATCTCCCTTGAACCTCCTATAGGTGCAAGTGCTAGTAATAATATTTCAAAGCAGAGTAAAAGTTGCCGACTTGAGCAAGAGAGATTACAACCTACAGTTTTTTTTTTTCCTTGAACAATTGCCACCCTTAAGAATGTATGTTTTCAATTCCTGAAATGTGCCTCTTTTATTTTTTTCACCTCCTTGTTCTTTGCTATGCTCATGATAATAAATTCTTTCAAATTGTGGTGAATAAAGATGGTCCGCTCCATTCCTTTTATTAGTCTCTTTCCATTTGCATGTCAAAAGTTTGACTTCA
Organism: Sequoia sempervirens; assembly: GCA_007258455.2. Taxonomy (NCBI): domain Eukaryota; kingdom Viridiplantae; phylum Streptophyta; class Pinopsida; order Cupressales; family Cupressaceae; genus Sequoia; species Sequoia sempervirens. The sequence continues at coordinate 773,380,538 of VDFB02058242.1, forward strand.
ATTTATTTTATTTATAGAATTGGCTCTTACTTTTCTACTATAATTGCATGAGCTTTTATGTGATTTCAACTAAAGTTAATTCATTTTCTTTTATTTCACACTTTATGTTTTTTTGGTATATAAAACCTAGTTTTACAGGGTCCAGGAACTCAAAAAAAGGAAGGGGAAAACCCCAACGAGGCAGAGCTCAAAAAATAACAAAAAAAATTGAGAGCTAAAAACATTGACACTAGAGAGTTAGGCTCTAGCAAAATCAGAAGACCACCATCAAGAACATTAAACAGGCCTATCACCCAAAATCAAAATGGAGACCTCTAACGGTATGCAGTCAACCCTGGATTTAGCTGCACAGCTAGTCCTGGAGAAGTGACAAACCCCCTCAATAGCAGCCTAGTTGGCCACATTGTTCCCCTGCCTACCAACGTGTGTAATTCTGGCATCTTCCAAATCTCTCAATAAAAACATAACTACGTCTATAATCACTACAAGTCTCTAGTTGTGAATTAGGCCTCCACTCAAAGCACCAATGATTAGTTTGGAATCACCTTCGATCCATAGCTTTCTCCAACCTTCCTCTCTTGCAATCATAAGACCCCACAAAACAACCTTGGCTTTCGCAAAGTTATTGGTTTCAAAGCCACAATCAATAGCATATAGCGTTAGAGGATTGCCAACCGCATCCTAAAAAGCGCCTCCTCCCCTAGCCACGCTTGGATTCCCCTTTGCAACACTGTCAAAATTGCACTTGATCCATCCCTGCTCTGGAGCGACCCACTTAGGATTCTTACATTCTTTTGGAACCAGGCCATTAGCAAGAGAAAACCACAAAAAGCATGGCCTAGCATTTTCCCATCCCTTCTCAAACTCTTTGAGCTCCCACAAGTCTCATTTATGAGCCTCCCCAATTTTCCCAATGGTCCCATATTCTATTAGTTGACCTCTCTTCCTCGAATAAATGCCTGTTTCTCTCAATCCAAAGAGACCAAATGATAACGACAGGTGCCACATCCCAAATCAAACATAGCCCAATGCTCACAATTTTAAAGTCCCAAGAATCGAGAAGGCCAACAACATCTTTGTGACCCACCTAGGCTAGGCCCCACTTGTCAAGAAATCGGTTCCACATTTGCCAAGCAAACTCACAATGCATTAAAAGATGGCTATTGGACTCTTCTTGCCTCTTGCACATGACACACTTTGAGGGCTCAAGATTGTTCAACCTTTGTAATCTGTCCCAGGTTAAGGTGCAACCTTTCCAAACAATCCAAAGAAAAGCATTCATCTTGGGGATACCAAATTTGCATCAAAATTTCTTGTTCCCTCAGGAGGCTTGATTAGAGAAGTGTAAGAGGAAGGCATTCCTTACCAAAACCTCACCATTGCCTTGGACCTTCCACACAATCTTATCATTGTTGGTCTCCTCGACCAACGACCACTTATCTAATTTGCATTGCAGCTCCTCACATTGAATTTGCAGATCATTAACAGGAGCTTGAAGCCGCTTCCAAGATCTGAGAGGGGCTACACCCTTGATATATTATGACACATGGTCTATTGGATGTTGTGGTTGTGTCACTGATATGTGGTTGTCATTGATGCCAACACTATTAGCATTGATGTATTTTAGGTTGTATATGTCAAGGATATTGAGAAAATTGTTAAAGAAAGAGTTGCAGGTTGACAGTGGAACAATGAAGGTCATGAAGGTGTCTTGCTCAGTACATTGATGATCAGTCGTTGTGGACTAAAGGGTTTATTGCTAAGTATATCTAGTTTATCCACTGAAAGTTTTAGAGGTCCGCGTGAAGATTTAATCGTGTTATGAACAGTTGTGTTCTGATGGTTTTTTTTGTGGCTTCAATTAGTGTTCTTGATTGAAGTTGATGTGATTCTAGTAATTTCAGTTGTTGGGGATGCTTCTTTGATGATTCTTGATGCTTGTGGATGGTTCTAGATCATGCTCTATTTTTGTTGCACGTCTGCGTTGATCGGTGTGCTCATGGTCGGTGATTTTTTCTCTTGTGTGTTCAGGTTTTTATGTTCTTGGCCGACATGGTGGTTGTAACGTGTTGTGGATCCTTGGAGATTAAAATTTGAATGTTTGGCGTGCTTGAGGATATTGTTTTAAGTCTTCATTATGTTGTGGCCGATGGAGTTTTGATTCGCATTGAAAATTTACTTGTAAATTTGGGCCGACATTGTGTATATGTTTTATATTTTATTTTGGCCGACGAAAGTGTCGATGCAATTCCATGTTGCGGATATATAAGAGCGGTTGTTTGTGCAAAGTTATGTAGGGGAAGAAGTGCCAAAGAAAGAGAAAGTGTGCAAATAGTGATTTAATCATTCAATTGCAAAGAAGAGTGTGAAGAAGTTTGAGTGAAGTGTGAAGGAGTGTTCCTGTGCTTAACCAGAACTGTAATCAGGCTTTTGTAGAAGTTGTTTACTTAGTTCATACCATGCATATCTAATCCAAATTGCTGTAAGACAGTGTTTCTTCTTTGGGCAGTGAGCCCTCTTGTATTTGAGTAGTGAACTCTAGGCAATGTGCCTAAATGCATGTGCATTCCCATTATTTTTTATTATACTTTTAACAGGGTATAATATTGTGGACTGACATCCACTGTGGTTTTTCCCCTAATAGGGTTTCCACAAAAATCTTTGTGTTCTTTGTGTTCCTGATGTGTTGATTGTCTGTAGTTTATTGTTCATTCATCAGATCTGAGATTAAGTTAAGTTTGAAAAGTTTAAATATTATATGACAACTGATTCACCCCCCTCTCAGTTGTTTGTCCTTGTTTTGCCAACAATTGGTATCAGAGAAGGTTCCTCTGAAGAAGTTTAAAAGCTTGATGTGATTCGAGATGGCATCATACAAGGACAATCCTAGATTCGATGGAACAAACTACTCTCTATGGAAAGCCAGAATGGAGTGTCATTTGAGGTGTATTGGAAAACCCTTCTAGAAGATTACAAAGAACAGATATGTTATTCCTCAGAATGGTCCTTCCACTCCTGATGAGATTAAAGAGGCTGAGATTAACAGCGGGCTATTGAAGCTTTATTGAGTGCTTTGACGGATTCGGAAATGACAAATGTGATGGATTTGAAGACAACTCATGAGATTTGGAAGAAGCTAGAGACTTTGTATGAAGGAGATGCACTTGTGAAGGTCGCTAAGCTATAGAGTTTGAAAGAAAAGTATGAAACTTTGAAGATGGGTGAAGATGAAAATATCTCTTCTTTTATGCATAAGAGTAAATGAACTTGTGATGGGTATTAGATGTGCCGGTGGTACCCTGGATGAACAAGAAATTGTAGCTAAAGTGCTCAGATCATTGCCTCCCTCTTACAAATCAAAGGCTCATGCTATTGAAGAGCTTAGAACAGTAACAAATGTGACAAGAGATATGTTGATTGGTAAACTTGCTGCCTTTGAGTTGAGTGAATTTGGTGATTCTACCCCCAAGATTGAATCTGCATTTAAGGCCTCTGTATTTGGAAGAAACAAGCAAAGATATGATCCAGGAGAGAGTTATAGAAAGAAATTCAAGTATGAAGAAGAGATGAAACAACTTGAAGATAAAGAAAGAGAGGTAGAAGAGTTGGAAGCACTGATTGTGAAGAAAAAAGGCAGAGGACAAGGTAAGTATAAAGGAAAGTTGCCTATTAAATGTTTCTCTTGTAGTGAAATAGGTCATTTTGCTTCAAGATGTCCTGAAAGAGTTCCTAGGTCTAAGCCTAACAAACCTAGATTTCAAAAGAAATGCTATTATGTTGAAGGTGTGACTAATGAAGAATCTGATAAAGAAAATGGAAATGAACATGAATGGGTTTTCATTGCTATCAAGGAAAATGGTCTAGTGGCTACTGAATATGCTAAAGTTGAGAAAGCTCTTGCAACCCGAATTGAAGAAAAGGATGAGTGGGTTATTGACAACGGATGCTCACATCATATGACTGGTGACAAAAACAAATTTGTAAGTCTAGAGAAATATAACGGTGGGGTTGTAAGATTCAGAGATAACAATGTTTGTTTGATTCGTGATAGAGGATCTATTTGTCTTGGTGGTAAAGATAACACTGATGATGTCCTTTATGTTGAAGGCTTGAAGCATAACCTGTTGATTGTTGGATAGATGGTGGACAAGTTTTACAATCTTCAGTTCAAAGATGGAAGATGCAGGATACTTGGAAGCTCTGGAAATGTAATTGCTTCAGGTACAAAGACAAGAGGTAATATTTTTCACCTAAGTGCTGCTAATGAAAGTTGTTTAATTGCTCAAGTAGATGAAAGCTGGTTATGGCATAGGAGGTTGTGTCATGTGAATTTTGATAACATTATCAAGGTAAGCTCCACTCAAGCAGTAATAGATTTACCTAAGCTAGTGAAGCCTAATAACACAATATGCAAGGAATGTCAGATGGGAAAATAGACTAGAGTTTCTTTTTGGATCAAACATCATTCTAATGGAGTACTAGAGCTAGTGCATACTGATCTGTGCGGTCCCTCCAGAATCAAAAATCTACAAGGAAAAAGGTACTTTATGCTACTTATTGATGATTACTCTAGGATGATATGGGTTGCTTTCTTAAGAGAAAAATGTGAAGTATTAGAGAAATTCAAAAGTTTCAAAGCTATGGTAGAGAATGAGACAAGTCTAAAGATCAAATACCTAAGGTCAAACAGAGGTGGTGAGTTCACCTCCCGGGAGTTCAATTCTTTCTGTGAAGAGCATGGAATCAAAAGACAGTTATCTGCTTCCCAAACCCCTCAACATAATGGAGTTGTAGAGAGAGAACAAAACAATTTTGGATGCTGCTAGAACAATGATGTTGGAAGGAAATGTGCCTCACATCTATTGGAGAGAAGTTGTAAGCACTGTTGTGTACACTCTAAACCAGGGAAATGTTAATGGTATTTCCGGTAAGACTCCTTTTGAGCTATGGTTTGGTTATAAGCCTACTGTTAAATATTTCAAGATCTTTGGAAGCAAGTGTTATATTAAGAGAGATGTGGACATAGGAAAGTTTGATGCAAGGAGTGATGAAGGAATCTTTCTACGTTATTCTACAAAAAGCAAGGCTTGCCGGTGCTATAATAGAAGATTGAGCAAAATAGTTGAAAGTGCAAATGTAAGAGTTGATAAGGACTCTTCTAGATCATCCAGATACTGTGGATATGATTTAGATGACCAGCAAAATAGTACAGACAAAATGAAGAATGCTCAGACACAGAATCAAGTTCAAATTGTTTCAGTAAATCAAGAAAGTCAAGAAGGAGAGACAAGTGGAAGTGCAGAAGAAAGAACAGAAGAACTAGAAGTGCGACAAAATCCTAAAAGTCTGAGGTATGTAAAGCTAAATCATTCTAAAGATCAAATTATAGAAGATAAGAATAAAGGTGTGCAGACTAGAAGAAGGATTGCAGAAGAGTATTGTCTGATTTCCAAGACTGAGCCTAACAATGTCAATGAAGCTTGTAATGATGAATATTGGATGGAAGCTATGAAGGAAGAACTGATGCAGATTGAAAAGAATGATACATGGATTCTTGTTCCCAAACCTAAAGATAAAAATGTGATTGGTACTAAATGGGTCTTTTGGAATAAGCTGAATGAACAAGGTGAAGTGGTTTGGAATAAAGTAAGACTAGTATGTAAAGGGTATTCACAAATGGAAGGTATTGATTTTGAAGAAATCTTTGCCCCTATTTCCAAAATTGAAGCTATAAGATTATTTCTTGCTTATGCCACATATAAGAACTACAAAGTCTATCAAATGGATGTGAAGTCAACCTTTCTGAATGGCGAGTTAGAAGAAGAGGTATATGTTGAACAACTGGATGGCTTTCAACTGACTGATAAGAAAGACATGGTTTGTCGATTGAAGAAAGCTCTGTATGGACTCAAGCAAGCCCCCAGAGCATGGTATGCTAGACTGGATAAATACTTACTAAAACTTGGATTCAATAAAGGTATTGCTGACAACAACTTGTATTTTAAGTTGGATCATGATAAAGAGTTGATTATTGAAGTCTTTGTTGATGACATTATTTTTTGAGGTGATGATGATCTATGTATGAAGTTTGTTGATGAAATGAAAAGTGAATTCGAAATGAGTATGATTGGAGAGATGAAGTTCTTTCTGGGGTTGCAAGTCACTCAGTTAGACAATGAGATTTTCATATCTCAGTCCAAATATGTGAGAATTGTTGAAGAAGTTTAGCATGGAAGACTCAAAGCTTGTTGGTACACCCATGGTAACTAGATGCAAGTTAACATAGAATGATGATTCTCCTAAGGCAAATCAAACAAGATATAGGTCAATGATTGGAGAATTGCTCTACTTAACTCAGACCAGACCAGACATCATGAATGTTGTGTGTATGGTTGCTAGATATCAAGCCGATCTGAAAGAATCTCATGTGACTATTGTAAAGAGAATTTTTAGATACCTGAACCTTGGAATAGTTGATTTTGGGCTTTGGTATCCTAAAGATGATGATCTTACCTTGAGTTCCTATACTAATGCGGATTGGGCAGGAGATGTAGATGATAGGAAAAACACTAGTGGTGTTGCCTTCTTCCTAGGGAATAAGCTAGTGTCTTGGTTGAGTAAAAAGCAGAATTTCACATCCTTATCTACTGTTGAGGCAGAGTATATTGTTGCTGCAAATAATTGTACTCAAGTGTTGTGGATGAAACAAATGCTGAAAGATATCAGAGTAGTATATGATGAGCCTATTGCCATATACTGTGACAACTCAAGTGCAATAAACATATCGAAGAATTTGATGCTACACTCTAAGACCAAGCCTATATCAATCAAGTTTCACGTCTTGAGGGTGAAAGTGAGTGAGAAAGAAGTCAAACTGGAGTATGTACCTACCAAAGAATAGATTGTAGAAATTTTCACCAAGCTGTTGCCAAAGGATACTTTTGAGTATCTCAAAGGGATGCTAGGGGTGATTACCCCCTGATAAGAACTAGAGATGCATTTACTTGCATCAATCTGTGTGCTTCATAGCTATATTATGATCCGAATTGATGTTTCTGTGGTTGCTACTCAAGGGGAGTAGTTACATGTGCAGATATGTGGTTCAAAGCTTGTATGTGGAAAGATAATGCTTATCTTTTCCATTAATTTCAAAGGGGGAGAAGAGCAATGTGAAAAACAACATGAGGAGAAGAGTCAGAATCTAAGGGGGAGTACGTGTTGATTGAGAGTTGTGTTGATGGCGTTTTTCACATCATGTGTTGCCATCGATGTCGAAGGGGGAGATTGTTGGATGTTGTGGTTGTGTTGCTGATATGTGGTTGTCATTGATGTCAACACTATTAGCATTGATGTATTTTAGGCTGTATATGTCGAGGATATTGAGAAAATTGTTAAAGAAAGAGTTGCAGGTTGACAAGGGAACAATGAAGGTCATGAAGGTGTCTTGCTTAGTACATTGATGATCAGTCATTGTGGACTAAAGGGTTTATTGCTGAGTATATCTAGTTCATCCATCGAAAGTTTCAGAGGTCCGCGTGAAGATTTAATCCTGTTATGAACAATTGTGTTCTAACAGTTTTTATGTGGCTTTAGTTAGTGTTCCTGATTGAAATTGATGTGATTCTAGTAATTTCAGTTGCTTTGGATGCTTCTCTAATGATTCTTGATGCTTGTGGATGGTTCTAGATCATGCTCTATCTTTGTTGCACGTCTGTGTTGATTGGTGTGCTTGTGGTCAGTGATTTTTTCTCTTGTGTGTTCGGGTTTTTATGTTCTTGGCCAACATGGTGGTTGTAACGTGTTGTGGATCCTTGGAGATTAAAATTTGAATGTTTATCGTGCTCAAGGATATTGTTTTAAGTCTTTATTATGTTGTGGCCAATGGTGTTTTGATTTGCATTGAAAATTTACTTGTAAATTTGGCCTGACATTGTGTATATGTTTTATTTTATTTTGGCCGATGAAATTGTTGATGTAATTCCATGTTGCAGATATATAAGAGCAGTTGTTTGTGCAAAGTTATGTAGGGGAAGAAGTACCAAAGAAAGAGCAAGTGTGTGAATAGTGATTTAATCATTCGATTGCAGAGCAGAGTGTGAAGAAGTTTGAGCAAAGTGTGAATGAGTGTTTCTATGCTTAAGCGAAATTGTAATCAGGATTTTGTAGAAGCTATTTTTTCAGTTCATACCCTGCGGATCTAATCCAAATTGTTGTAAGACAGTGTGTCTTCTTTGGGCAGTGAGCCCTCTTGTATTTGAGTAGTGAGCTCTAGGCAGTGTACCTGAATGCATGTTTATTCTCATTATTCTTCATTATACATTTAATAGGGTATAATATTGTGGACTGACGTTCACCGTGGTTTTTCCCCTAACAAAGTTTCCACATAAAAATATTTGTGTTCTCTATGCTTCTGATGTGCTAATTGTCTATGGTTTATTGTTCATTCATCAGATCTGAGATTAAGTTAAGTCTAAAAAGTTTAAATATTTTGTGACAACTGATTCAGCCCCCTCTCTCAGTTGTTTGTCCTTTTTTTTTCCAACATGGTCCCCCATAACCACTTCAAAATGAGATATCAGGGCAAAGTAGGAAGGGAGAGTACGTAAAGCACTATCTTCTAGCCACTCGTCCCTCTAAAATTAGATCTTATCTCCCTTGCCCAACTTCCAAACCATATCTGACCTCAAGAGGGAACAACAAGCCTTGAGGAAATTCCAATGCATGAGCCATTAGGCAAATAACAGAAAAACAAGTTATCAACATTATTGTTGAGGTATTTACCTTGAAGGATCCTACTCCAAAGCCTCCCTCTCTAATTATAAATTCTCCAAACCAATTTAGTTCCAAGAGCTAGATTCATGCCCTTACTTTTCTAATGCCTAACCCCCTTGTGCATCCAGTATGTATACCTCATCCCATTTAACCAAATTGTATTTAAACTGCGCTTACTACCCCTCCACAAATAGCTTCTCTTTGCCCCTTCCAAATACTTAGCCACTTTGCTTGGGATTTGAAAGACAAACATAGTATAAATCAAAACAGACATAAGTAAGGCTTTGATGAGAGTGATTCTCCCAGCCAAACACAACCACTTCCCTTTCTAGGAAGCCATCATAGTCTGCATGATTGGTAATGCTACTCCATTCTCTATCAAAAGTATGCCTACTGATCATAGGCATCCCCAAGTACTCACTAGGAAGAACATCAATGTCATAACCTAGAGTCCTTTGAATCACAAGCCTATCAATGTTGCCACCCTTTAAGAAGAAGAGCTTGGACTTTGAAATGTTTACCTTTTTCCCAATAGCCTCCTCATATTTTCTTAGGACACTCTTGAAAGCACAGGCTTCTTTGGCTTTAACAGCCCCAAAAATAAGAGTATCATAAATGTGAGATATTCTCTCTGCCACCCAAAATTTGAAGCCCTTCCAAATTTCCAACCTACATTTCCTTCTTCAAATACCTTCCCAAGACCTCAACGACCAAAAGAAAAAGGAAGAGGGACAAAGGGTTGCCTTGGCATAGCCCTCTATTCACATTGAAGAAGCCTATAGGGACACCATTCACCAAAATAACATATGAAGGTGTAGGAATACACCTGAAGATCCATCCACCATGAATTGTAGAAGCCAAATTTCCTCATGACGTTGATCAGAAAGTCCCACGGGACTCTATCTTAGGCCTTGTTCATATCCAGTTTAATTATCATCCCTTCTTTCTTTTTTAGGTGGATCAAATGTATAGCCTCATGAGTAGTGATGATGCCATCCAAGATTTGTCTATCTTTGAGGAAGCCACTCTATTCCTCAGAAATAATACTATTTAGACACTCCCTTAGCCTAGAAGCCAAGGCCTTTGAGACAATCTTATATATCACATTACACAATGTAATAGGCTTATACTAATCAAAGGACAACGAGTCTTTGACCTTGGGGATCAAAGCCAAGAAATTCGTATTCCAAGACTTTAAAACAACTCTACGGACCTTGCATTCCTTCATTGCCCTCCACACATCATCACCAACCAAATTCTAATATCTCTGAAAAAATTCCGCTTGGAAGCTGTTTGGTCCTGGTGCCTTCCTAGTGCTAAGAGAAAAGCTGCTTTTTTAATCTCCTCAATGGTGAAGGGGGCAAGAAGGTGGACATTCTGATCATTCGTAATGAGATTAGGGATGCATCCGAGCAACTCATCCTGAGCTTGGGGGCGGGATCTACATTAGTGCACAAAAGATTTCTGAAGTAACTCAGACCTTCCCCTCTAATTGCTTCTATGTCTTCAAGGATAACATTGTTCAAATTTTTGATTTGCATGATCTTGTTACGTTACCTCCTGATTTTAGCTGATAGTTGAAAGAAACTAGTATTTTTGACACTTCTTTAATTAATTAATTATTTTTAACTTTTAATCATAATTATTATATTTAAAGCTTTATAAATTAATAAAATCATGCAACTTATTTAATTATAATTTAGACAAATAATTATTATTTTTCTTTAATAATAGCCATATATATACATTTACATATTTATATATATCAATAATAATACTTTTATTATATTGTTATTAATTTATATAATTTATAATTTATTATACTATAAAATCAATTAATTTCAAATTTTAAAACAAATATTTGAAAACATTCTTTTAAATTTCCACTTAATATTATTTTCACAAACAATTGATAAAAATCATAAGGCAATAAATTAATTGTCCAATAATTTAACTTTCAAACATAAATTAATGTACTCATTATGCACAACAATATCACAACCAATATTAACATAATATAATCATACAATGTTAGGGAATGCAACTATGTGAGTGTGTGAACGTCTCAAGATTCCATCCTACCATTCATTTATCAAATGACAAGAATACCCCTACCTCAACCATGTTCTCGCCTTCGACAATTACCCCTTCATATTCCTATGCTAAATCACACATTAATAGGTTAGTCCCCAAAAACCATAGTCAAAGCAATACAAGAAATTAAGCTCATAATCACAACACGATAATTATTTTCATTTCATTTTAAATGCATCTAGATTAACCATCAAATTTAGCAATCACGCCTATATAAATACTAGATAATCGAGCAATAATAAATGATGTCCAATAGTCTCATCAGTATAAAAAATAAATAAATGTAGCATAGGATCAAGATGTGATAGAAAACCATTTTATCTGGTCAAAAAACAACACAGGATTACAACTGATCTTTATTGGACTAGTTATTTAATGGGTATTTATAGTCAACTTGTGCTTCTCTCATGTTAATGTAGAATATGCCAAAAGAATGAATTAGCATTTTAAAGCATATGTGGAGTTCAATTTTCCACTATTTTTCAGAGATTTTTACATGCAGGTTACAAAAATATTCTAACTACTACCACAACTATATACATCTGGCTGATAAAAAATGGATTTGAATCCCCATTCATTGAGAATAAAAAATTCCTAGCTTGCAACTACTTTTTTCCTTTGAGATGGCTGCGTGAGAACATTGAACATCCAAACTTCAAGATGAATTTCTTCTCTAAGGGGTCTATGCTACGATGTGGAACACTCGCTTCATCTGGTGGGAACATGAGAAATAAGAAGCTAAATTAATGGTAAATCAGCCAAAGATTAGTATATTTTCCTCTTTCCTAGAGCTGCTGCTTTGTGGGTGTGATTTTTTCCAAAGTGAATGTTAAAAAGCTTGGCAAATCAGTTATCATTCAGAGTATTTTTTTAAAAAACTATATATCATGTGCTCTACCATTAGCATTTAACCGCATAAAATCATATATATAGAGGCTCAAGTATCTAAATAAAAGGCTGACCTGAAAATTGCATCAAGAGAATTTAGATGTTGCAAGTGAATGGAGTGCATTGAGATATATATGTGCGATGCAAGTTGGAATGGAAAACATACAAATGAGGGGAGTGTGAGACCCAATGTCGATCTAGAAGAATTAAGCAGAAATCAGTGGGTGTTTTGAGAATTTTTGGAATATTTTTAAAGTTGGGGTTGATGAATTTAGTAGTGTAGTTCAATTTAAAGTTTAAGTTCTAAAATTTAAGGAAGTTGGTGGTCTCATGAATTTTTCAATGTAAAGATAGAAATAAATAATTAAAGATCATTTTTTCTCCAATTTTTTTTTCGGGTGGGAATCTAAATTTCATATGATTGATAAGTGGTAACTTTTTTCAGCTGGTGGGGCAATTTCTAGTTCACTCCTCTTTCACCCACTAAAAGATACAACCCTAATAGGTAGGGGCTACTATTATTTAAGGGAAGATTTCAATCAATCATGTTGCATATGCTAAAATTCAATCCTAGAAAATAGGGGTTGTTATTATTGTTTGAAATTTCTTCTTATTTTAATAGAGTAGTTATTATTAGGAATTGAAAATAATCCCATGTCTTTATAATGTGTGTTTTTTTTGTATTAGTAATAGTTGATACACAGATTATACATATCTTTTAGACCATTTGGTACATTTGAGCATCAGTTGTAGTTACAACATATACAAAATGTATGCTTATTGTTGTTTTTACTATATACAAAAAAATTAGCATATACACAGTTTGATTACATTGCTTGACATATACAAAATACAACTAGTTCTTATGCATTTCCTGCTAACACTGAACACATTATATATATATAACAGACCAAGTTTAGCATTTCAAGTTAAAAGCTATTGCTTTGGTTGCCAGCTTCTAGATCATCTCATCCTGGCTCTCTTTTAGATAACACCTCATTGGATCTGACTTCCTCAATCACGGGATTTTCACCCTCATTTACATGAAGTCTAGTACCATGAGCTTATTTTGCCTTCTTTGGTTTCTCAGCGGCCACCTCATTGAATATCCTTTGAAATTATTTGAGAGTGTTCAAAAAGGTTTCAGAGTCCTCATGGTTATGGTGCCAAGTTTGTCCGTACTTAACCTCTTCCTTGTTTACCTTGATTGTTCCACCTTCCATTAGTTTCATAAATTTGAACATTGATATCTATATTGTCATGACCACCTGCATAGCAACATTGAGAAAGGTGAGTCTTTTTTAAGACTCAATAAGCGTTCTCCTACATCCCTTGAATTTATCTTTATTCCTTGTCTTCCAAATTTACCAAAAAAAAATTAGTTGACAAGTAGTCCCACACTAATACATTTGACTGCAAAATCCGACGAAACTGTCTGACGAAATATGTAAAATTCGATGTTCGTCGGGTGCTTGTAAAATTTGATGTGTAATTTCCAATTTTTTGAAAGTTTATCCCCGAGGATCGTCGAAATGTCGGCTATCATTTTCGTCGAATTTTCGACAAACATGAAAAATTAAAAAAAATCAAATTGTGGCCGACATAAAGAAAAGTGAGTTGACGCCTGAATTATTGCGACAATGTTTTGCTCTACTTGAGACAGTTTGTGGAGAACTAAGGATGATTTTCTTGGGAAAAACCATAAAAAATTCAAGAAGATATCTCCAGGTTGAGGGTAGTCATTGTCTTTTTGCATAATTCAGTTGTGAAGTCAAATTTGTAGTTCCAGGTTTGAAAATCACATTTTAAAGCAACATCTCATCAGATTTCATTTTTAGAGGTTAAGGGTTTTGAGAATTTCATGTCCAGATTTTGTTGTGTGGAATCACCATAAGATCACAACCAACAAACAGATTCTTGTGACTGTAATTATGTGATCCATAACTCTATTGGTCATGTGGCATAATTGTGCTATATCAAATACATGATGCATTCACGTGTAACCCAAGTTTAATGCCGCTATGTTGTGATAGAAATGGAGGCACTCATATAATGTAGTTAATTCAGGTTGTATCATATAGGTGTCAATCATCATTGGGTGCATTCAGGTTGTCTCAAGTTTAACAGGTTAAGATGTAATTATAGCATGATCGAAGAGTGATTACCTCTTGCTGCAATAAAGAGCCTATAACTCTGGTTGATATGTAGAGTGGTTGTGTTATATCAATTATGTAGTGCATTCAAGCACAACCCATGTTTAATGGGCTATTCTAGAGAGTGATCAAGATTTTCTAAACCTTATGAATGTTACTTGACATATATTTGCATAATCTCAAATTCCTTGAGGCTTTTGAAGTATCAATGTATCATATATAGGGTTTAGAATGATTTCTTTTAATTAAAAAATAAATAAATGATGTATTTCCCTGTAATTAGATAATGTGGAGATCTCCTAAATCTGCCCCAGCACACTATCCTCTTTGCACTGTATTCATTACTCTACTAGGGTTTTGCATGTGACATCTCTAATATCTTCATGACCGTGGCTTTTAAATAGATCTCAGTCTTTGCTTTAATCCTTTTCATGGTAACCCTTGAGTTCCATAATCCACCTTCAATCTCTTCTAAGAACGTTGTCTTAAGCTAGACTGCATAGTATGCATATAAAGCAAGTCCTTCATACCTGCCATTGTTCCAAACCACCACTCACTGCTTTGCTTAAAATGTTGCCTCCATAAGCACAATAGCATGTTTTAAAATCATGGTTACCAGTGATTGACCATTAAGGTCACCACTTTCATCATGAAGATACAATGAGATTTTTGTCTTCAAACTCAAAGCATTATGGAAGATAACACTGTGAATTATTTGTTGTGTACGATTCAATTTTCTTGCACATTTACTGCTTTGCTAACTTCCTTTAAGACTAGGTATTGCACCGTCAGTTGCAATCTCAAACAACTCACTCACTATCACTTGAAGATTCATTTCATGAGCATCCTTCTATAAAATCAAACTATGCCCTATAGACTGCCTACTTGTAGTTCTTAAGATCCTTCAACCTTATTGACACTACTTCACAGTCCACAAGGTATTATTCACTATTCTCCCATCTTGATGAGTCTCAAAACACTGCTCAAACATACAATCCATTACCTCCATTATACATTAATGGCTAAGAAGAAACATTGAACCTATGATTACCACCGTTACTTCATTTGGACAGTCATTCTCTGATTGCATTTGCCTTGTCTAACACTACCAAAAGCATTTGAAAAACCCTTAAGGTCAGCAAAGGGGTAAGGAAACTCACTATTAAAATCTTCACTTTACTATGCAAGGTTTGAGCTTTATTATCTTGTCACTGCTCAGCCTGTTTTTGATTGTCACATTTCAAGTGACTGTCATTTTTCTTACCGTAGATTGCATTTACAAATGCCACTAAGCTACATAGTCTGCTTGTTATTAGCTACAATCTTTAGATTGCAATATTTTGTTATTACCTACAATGTCTCAATCTTTCTGGTATTGCAACCTCACTAATCTGTTATAGTTATTGTTTATGTTTCTAAGGAGGCCCAGGGTTTGTACCCTAATCATACTCTTACCAATGCTTCTGTTGTTTTTTATTAGGGCTCTCTCAATGTTGAGGGCCCTAGGGATAAGCTCGCCATAAGAAGTGACACATTGCATCTTTAACTAAAAGGATAAATCCGTATTGACATTAGCAATGATGATTCTGACTTGTTGCTCCTTAGGAATGGGTCACTTGCTCTTACTAGCTCACTACCTCCATTGTTGTAGGAATTTGTGATCAAGTTCAATATTCTGATTTTAGGAGTCTTAATGGTTGGAAATCATAGTAAAATCAGAATTTAATAAGTTTTGGAATTAGCATTTTAAAGTGTTTTTTTGGGTCACTAACTTCAGACTATCTTCTCTTTTACAGGGGTGGTTGCATGCCAATTTTTTTGGGTGTAAAATATCAGAATTATTAGATTATGTTACTTGTCTATGAATAAAAATTATTGGAGTGTGAGTTTGATATTTTTTTAAGATCTAAATAGTCAAGTTTGGTAAAGAAAAATCATGTCAGATAATATTGGTCAAGAACAAAATGAAGAGACACTTGATAGATTGTGGGCTAGATTGAAAAGAAAAGGGTGATGGGAAATGTTATTGTTCTTGCAATAATTGCAAGGGCTTAAAGTCGAGACGACTTTTAATTACAACAGCTGAGAAACATTGTAGGCAGCATGGTTACGTTGAAGGGGGGCATGATTATCGTCCATTGGTAAGTTGTTCATTATATTTGTTTATATTGATTGAATTTGTAAATGTTTATATTGTTTTAACATTATATATATAATCTCTTGATCATGATCATGGTTTATTTGTGTCTATCATTATTATAAAGGTGGGGCACCCTAGGGCAGATGATATGGATTATCACGGCCCTGAGAATGTGGTTTTGCAAGCGGACGGACATGGAGTTGTGAATATCGAAGATGAAGTTAATGATCCTATGGAAGAAGATGATCATGCGCCATAAAATACAGTTGAAGATGATGGTACGAATACATTGATCTATGACACATTTAGTGGCAAAGCTGATCATGATGATCAAGATGACTTTGATGATGTTCATGATTTACCTGTACTTGAGAAGGCATACAAGCCCCTTTATGAAGGCTCTGAAACAACTCTTCTCTCTGTTGTATTGTTGTTGTTGAACTTGAAGGTTATGAATGGTTTATCAAACATAGCTCTCGGATGTTAAGGTATGTCATATATGTCATTTTTTTCATCTATTTTAATTGTTGTTAGTTCATCACTAGTAAATAAATGATGAAATATGTACCATTAATATTCTTTATATGAACAAATTATTTTTTGTTGTAGATTGATTGGTGAATTTTTGTTACCACCATCAAATATTTTACCTCACTCATACCGAGATTTATGTGCCATTATGAAAGATATCGGAATGAAGTATCAAGCAATAGATGCATGTCCCAATGATCATAATATATATCATAAACAGGAATTTGCAACAGAATGCCCCGAATGTCATATCAGTAGATATCGAACAGATTAACTAACAAAAAAGGTGTCTTGCAAGGTTCTTCGTTATATTCCCATTATTCCATGTATGCAACAATTATTTAGGTGCGAAAACTTAGTGCAATTGATAGATTACCATGCATAGAATAGAAATGGAGATGACATTCTTCGAATGCCTGCGGATGGTTCTACATTTAGGAACATGGAGAAAAATGGCCACACTTTAAAGAAGAACCTCATAATCTCAGGCTTTTATTGGAAGCGGACAGTGTCAATCCATTTGGAGAGCTGCTATCTATTTACTCAGTATGGCCTGTTTTTGTTATCAACAATAACATTCATCCATGGATGTTAATAAAAAGGGAGCACATAATGTTGTCAATGATTGTTCCAGGTATTTGTTTACATCAATTTTCTTTAACGTAGTAGCATCTCATTTGTCTTATTTGTTGCATAATGACATTTTTTTCATTCAATAGTCATGTACATTAATTTATATATATTGCAATAAAATGGTTATAATAATTATGTAATATTTATGTTCATTCAACTAGGTAAGTACCAAGTTAAAGATATGAATGTATATATCGGCCTCTTATCGACAAATTACTAAAGTTATGGAATGGCGTCACTATGTATGACGTCTCCATACCAATAGAACAAAACAATTTCAATTCCATGCAATGCTTGTATGAAAATTCATGATGCCCCAGGGCTAACACATTTTTGTAGTATGTTATAACGTTCGACTGCACTTTAACAATATTTAATTTGATGAAGTAGATATCATGCATGTTTTTAAAATAATCTATTTATTATATATAATTATAAAAATTGACATATTTAATCCAATTATATATCATCTTGCAGGTCTTCAAACAAAGAGAAAATTTGCATGTCCAATTTGTGGTCCAAAGATGAAATCTTGTTATTCAACAAGTTTAGGAAAGCAGGTGTTTGATGAGTATAGGAACTTCCTCCATAGATATCATAAGTATTGAACTACTGAAAAACATCTTTTCAATGGGAAAAAGGAGACTACATCAAAACCATGAAGAATGTCACCTTGCCTATGGAAGTTGGAATATAATAGAATTAATCGTCAAGGTTATATATTGGATCAAATTGTTTATCTATCATATATGATATGTTTTGAATTTATATTTTTATATTGTGTTGTGTTTACTCATGTTGTAATTGACAATGATTGTCGTTAATTTGTTTAACTTATATGCTTCATGAAGGTCGTCAAGGCATTAATGGTCGGCTTCTCAGAGACTGAAAAGTTATCCTAGACAATTTAGTAGGTTGCCCTACTATGAGCAGCTACAAATTGTGTATTTGTTTGATACAATGCATATCAGAAAGAATATAAACATTATGAAAAATATTGGATGGAAGGCATGACAAAGAAAACATTGTCAAAATTTGTAGTGACATTCAGGAAGCCACTCATGCAATGAAAAATGTCATTCAATTAAATAGTGATGAAGACCAAATTAATATAAGTGCCCTTCCTTGGTTATTAATAGAGCA
This sequence comes from Sequoia sempervirens, assembly GCA_007258455.2. Lineage (NCBI taxonomy): Eukaryota > Viridiplantae > Streptophyta > Pinopsida > Cupressales > Cupressaceae > Sequoia > Sequoia sempervirens. Next base: position 773,398,892 of record VDFB02058242.1, read on the forward strand.
GCAAAGCAATGCTATAAAAGAAGTCATACAAAAAATTTGATTTCCCACAGATTTGCTACGAACATAAACAATATAATAACAAAGAAAGGTGAATTTGGGTCAGGGATGAAAGCATGATTGGCATACTTTCATTAAGGTAATTATTCTGGTATATTATATACACTTGTATAATGCATGTACTTTTAGTGTATTGTGTTTACTACTTTTGAAAAATAATGAAAAGATCATTTTATAATTGTTGCAGTATGTTCTACCTCTATCTCTCCCAGACAACTTTGACAAAAAATGTCAAGCAAGTTATATATGATCTTGGAAAATACATGAGGTAAGTAGCGAGATTTGTTTAATTCTGTATACATCTTATAATTGCCATTTTCTTACTTGTTATGTAATATCTGTATATTTTTGTTAAATCTCGTTAATATATTTGAGCCTTGAATCACTTGTAGATGGCTATCATCTAAAGAAATCCATAAAGAAGAAAAATTCCTCGTCTAATGTGTGAAATGCAAAAGTGTCTACCTTCAACATTTTTCAATGCACAAGAACACTACCTCATACACCAAGTTGAGGAGATTGAATTGTGTGGACCTGTACATACAAGGTCAATGTGGATGGTTGAGAGGCACTTGAAATTTTTAAAGGCTTTCGTTAGACAAAGAGCACATCCTGAGGGTTCTATGGTGAAGGGATATATGGTATACCAGACCATGGTGTACATCAGTGAATATCTTCCTAAGTTTGCAGCAAAGATCCATGTAGATCGCATTTGGGATCCCAACTCCATTAACAAATTCGAAGGGGAGTACCTGTTGGGGAAAGGTAGATTGACGAAAGTGATAGGTAATTATAAGAAGGTCATAGAGATTAATTGGAATGCATTTTACATATGGTTTTTATGTATATTGTATTTATTTAATTTTTAATCTTTAATATACATCAATTATAAATTAAGGTTGTATATTGTGGTATTTAACTAATTATACGTTGTTTGTGAATTTCAATTTTTTTGGTATAGTTGGTCGAGAGTGGGATGCACTACATTTGTACGTCGCCAACAATCTTGATTGGATGACGGTATGGATTGAACGATGTCAACAATCTGGTCGCGCATTAACATGGGAAGGTGTGGCTTTATTGGTTAAAGAAGCTCATCGTAATGGAGATTCCAATGTTACACAAAGGGAAATTGATTTAGCATATAGTTTAAGAGATAAATAGGTACGTATAAATATAGTAATCACCCATATTATTTAATTATTTTCAAGTATATTGATGTATATATATCTTGAGATTGTTTTCTTTGCATACATTTGGCTAAGAATAAATATGTTTATCAACTGACAATATTGCAATAATTTTTACACGTTTGATATATTGCAGGTGAAACACCACAAGGCTATGTGGTGCAATGGTTGTAAATTTTAAATCAAAATGTTGGATGACATGAAGAAAACTTGTGATTTTGGTATAACTGCAGTTTTTTAGGTGACTTATGTTTCATCTAGAAGTGACATACATCCAGAAGTCTCAGAAAATCGATACTATGGGATTTTGGATGATATACTTGAGTGTGATTTTAAGTCCTTTAGATTAATTTTGTTCGTCGTCCTATGGTACAGGCTACGATTGAATGAAAATGATCCTGAGAGAACTGTTATTGAATATGATAATGGATTTACCATGGTTAATACAAGGTTGATCGAGCAAGCTGGAAATGAGCCCTATGTTCTTCCAAGCCAATGTGAGCAGGTATTTTACTCAGAGGTTCCAGGTAAATTGGGTTGGTCATTTGTTGTTAGACATGGTCCAAGAGGAAGGCCGGTAAAGTATAATGTGGTGGAAGAAGAAGATACTGAAGAACTAGAAGATGATGTAGATGATGATCAGGATCAATGGTTAGTTGATGATGTCCCTGACGAAGATGTCGAAGAGGAGGAACTAGATGATGATGATGATGTAGGAGTTAATGTTCATGAAGATGACATCCGTGTGGATGATGACATTCAAACCGATATCGATGACGATGATGATGATATGACCAATCCTTACAATGTCGTATCTAGATCGGATGATACAGACAAAGAGTTGGATGAAGAAGAAGATCAATGACATTGAAATGTATAAGTTATGCGAATATATTTTCTATTTGATATTAATTTTCTTGATAGAATTATATTTGACTTATGTGGTTACATAATTAATTCATGATGTTTTTAATTTTTATGCCATTACATAATTAATTTAATGATGTACTTTTTAATGTTTGAAAGCTCAAAAAATTAAAACATTTCAATAGTGATGTTAACAACCTTGAAATTAGTGTGTTTTATGTTTCATGTGATTATAAAATATTAAAAATTCAGTTGTAGAGGTGGTTGTTCAGTGGTTGACGTGTATGTTGGTTCTTTTTACAATGTAACCAGGTTTGTCTTCTAATATACCTATGGAATTGCCAATTCCAATCGAAGGCAGCTCGAAGGACTTGGACCAACTGATGAGGACTTTAAAAGTCTCCTACACTTCAGGCTCTACAAGACCCAGGAGGGTGATCCCTTAATGTGTTTACAACCTCTGCACCATTATTATAAACACCATTAATAATAGCATATGATCTCACTTAATAGCTCAACATGATAAGATAATATCAACTAGAATTGGCTTTTCATAGACAATATCAACTATTTGGAGCATGAGATAACTAAACACAATCTATTGTATAAGATAGTCAATGATTTGCAATTTGTAGCAAGCTCTAGGCAGAGACAAACAAATATTGAACTACACTAATAATTACAACTTAGATCAGTGCCATATATCCATTGTAGGAGTCAAATTCATAAGCATCTAGAGGTTTATAACAAATTTAATACATCACATATAAGATCCCTGACAATATTGCATTACAATTTCATTAGTATGCATTCTAACCCGCGACTACTTATCAAATCCTTATATAGAACATATCCGCCTATAATCCCATTCAAGCATTTTGATTAATTCTTTGAATTAAAGCTAAAATAGAATCATACACACCACAACAGCGAGATGGATAAAACAACCCTTGGTTATTTCATTCAAAGTTCAGATATGCATGTACAATGGAGAGACATGAGCTCAAATTTTCATTTCAACTCAAATGCTAGTACTGTTATACAACATTGAATCTCTATGAACTCAAAACCCGTTACATAATGACTCAAAACCTAAATTGCATTTCTCTAAAACCATCGGATATGCAGAACATATCTGCTTATAATCCCATTCAAGCATTTTAATTAATTCCTTGAATTAAAGCTAAAAGAGAATCATACACACTACAACAGTGAGCTGAATGAAACAACCCTTAGTTATTTTATTCAAAGTTCAGATATGCACATATAATGGAGAGAGATGAGCTTGAAATTATCATTTCGATTCAAATGCTAATATTGTTATGCAACATTAAATCCTCATGAACTTAAAACCTATCATAGAGTGACTGAGAACCTAAATTGCATTTCTCTCTAAAACCATTGATCTTTACAATTAGCTCTGCAACTTTGCCTAGACTCGATCAAAATTATCTAACTTGCTAACCTGTACTTTTGGCCTTGAAATCCTTCTTATAGAAAAATGAAGGAGCAAACAAGCTTTGAGCCAGAAAGTACACACGTCACCAGACGATTAGAGCACCTGATGATATTCTAAAAATCATTACAACAACAATAATCCTGGAGCATATTCTCGTTCATCATGTCGACAGAGGAAGGTTGATGCAATAACAAAAAACCATGCGAAACCCACGCCAAGAAATCCATCAACACAAAATTGGAATCGTTGTAACTGCAACATTTGATTTTCCACCTGTTGGTAACCCACTCTTTTTACTCATCATCATTCAAATACTTAGCCACCCACCTCTGGTATTCTTCATTAGTTGGCCAGTCAAAATTAATCACCTCACTTACCTTAGTACTATAAGGCATATACTTTACCGCTACCTGATTAGCATCTCTTTCAAAAGATTCCAAAAATGAGCCTGTACCAATAATCTTATCCATACAATTCACCAACAAATCATAATCTGAGCCATCACAAATTACTTTAATTTGATTATTTATGACCTTACTCGCTTGATCCTGCCATTGTTGGAGTGTTCTGATTTCTCCCTTCTCATCAATTATATCAGGTAACAGTGTGTTACCCCAATTTTTGAAATTCTTTATCAACTCCCTAATCTTCCTACTTAAATCATCTGGTAAGGTCTGAAAACCTTGCAATGATTTCACTAATATATAAGTAGGCTTCAATAATTGAGGCATGTTATTTACATCAAATCTTGAGGCTTTATTCATAATATCTAGATCATTTTCCCTAGGGATCCAATTTTCAATTATTAGAATCACTATCCCCTGATTCCTATCAATATTCTTTATTGCTTGAAATAGCAAAGAATACAAAGAATGTATAGAGGGAAATTTATTATCTACCCTTTCATTTAAATGCTCAAAAACAGTAGTAACAATTTATTTTTCTTTTGAAAGAAAACCCTCCTCTTTTACCCTTAATGATTTCTGTAATTCATCAATTTTTTGTATGAGATGCCTCTTTGTTGGATCAATAGAGCACTCTGTTTCTTCATCAATTTGTTCTAGAGGAGGGGTGAGAGCAGGATTTTGAATAGGAGACCTTGGTGTAGAAACATTTGGAGAAGCAGGAGGCATTGGCCCTACTGTGGGAGGTAATGTGCTGGTTTCTGGAGCACTAGATGTTTCCCCAATATGTCTATACTTGAACCTTTCCACTTCAGTTTGTAGCTCAACATTCCTCTGTTGCATTTTACTATATTCTTCAATTAAAATGGTATACTTCTCCATTAGGCTCTTTCTTTCAGCCTCCTCCCTTTCAGCAGTCTTTTGGGCCAACTTGGCCACATTCATAGTTAAATTAGTGGCTTCGGTGGTTGAAGTATCTAAAACCCTCTTTATTATTAATCCTCCTGTGAAATTTGGATTAATATCAACAATTTCTAGCTTTCTTCCTTATGGAGCCAATGCCCAAATTGCTAATGTCTCATATTCTTCACTGAAGGAAGAGTTTTGCAATGCTGCCTTAACTTCTTCTTCAGAATCCTAAAATGGATTCTTGGACTTCATAATGGCATTGAAAGCCACTGCATCTGTGATGTCCCATTCAAGAAAAAACAAAACACCAACCTAACTCACAAGTTGTCTCCCTTCTTCAGGAGTGATGTTTTTGAACTTGTTGACGCGTCCGATGGCACAACAACATGCAAACAAAATATTGCTACTCTGTTTCTCCTGAAAGAGAAAGATAATCACATGGATATCTTAGCTCCCAAGGTCTTTGTAGTTGGTTCTCAACTATGCTGATGTTGCTTAGTGGTCAATGTAACAGTAATGTTTAAGGGGCCTGCTGGTGTTGAGCTTCTGGATTGTTCTAAGATCAAACATGAATTTAAACCTACTTTAACTAAATTTTTTAAAGAAACATAAAAAGATAGATCAAGGTTTTCATACTGAAAAGAATGATAATTCATCTAACTTAACCAGACTTGTTACCTCTCAAGGAATTGCTAACTAAAACTGAAGAACAAAATTAACTTATGATTAACACCAGTTGCATTCATTCACAGTGCAGATTTCAATAACTAATTATAAGTTACCATTTAAACAAAACCAAAATAAGATTTCATTCCTTGAAAGCTTTCAAAATCAGATGATTAACTTAAGATAAATACCATTTTGGAACACAATATGAAGTAGATTCGAATCTAGTTGCTTCTACTGTTAGTGAGACAGATAAGCAACATTTATAAATTTGGCACAATCACCAGTGTACAGAAAACCCGTGTCTTCAGACTGCTTCTATTTATACTAAGAAAATTGGAATGATACATTACTTTCTATGTTGAATCTAACTCCTAACTAAGAAGACCAAAGCTCCCTTTACTAAAAAACAAGATGCAGTTCTATCTCCTCTATCCTTCAGAAAATCTGACTAGAACTATCTACTCTATTCCTTCTCTATTTCTTCTCTCTAACTCCTAACTTTCAACCTCTAACCTCTAATACTTTACAAAGAGGCAAGAATGCCATATATACACTACCTCCCGAAAAGAATGTTGGCCCCTATTTTTAGGGTTTACAAAATATCTCCCGACGGTTGCAAGAGGGTCGGCGTCCATATATTTTGAAGAAAGTCAGTTCTGCATTAAATGCGAATCCTTGTTGTCCATGTCAGTGAAAGATTATCCCCTTGAATGATCTCAGATCTTTTGCAGCTTATAGCATTAACTCCAATGCCTCCGTGTCCATCTTTGAACTCCAGCGGAGCCGCTTTGAATGCCCTGAAATATCACCATTAATGTCGAGCTAGCCCTGTCAGCAGACACCAACTGGCATTATGACTCACGGCTTCCTTCTTCTTCCTTGGCTCTCTTCCCGCTCCAGATCCGTCCTTCTGCAAGTTGTCAGCGAGACCAACCTCCTTCGCCGAGACACTACACTGAAGTCGCGCCCTTTCATTGAGAACCCATTTCACTTTGGGGAGACTTTTCTTGGTCGACGAGACATTACACTACTCTCAACATGTTACACCAAGGGCACAAAATATGTCGGCGGGACCTTATCAGGTCGGCAAGACCTTTCGCCGAAGTCACCTTCCTTTGTCGGGATTCTTCGAGTTGGCAAGACTTTATTCATTCGGCCAGGCATCACGCCGAACTTAGATCCTTTGGTGAAACTTCCTCGAGAGACATCTTCAGATAAATAACTTGATCCTTCAAAACAGATGCCTCCATTAGTTCTCAAAGGCAAATAAAATATATCATTATTTATCATGTCTTTAATTTTATCAAAAAGAAACACAACTCCGGTGGAAGCGGAAGCGGGACCAAGATAGAACCGGAAACAACACCTACCTTCAAAACTGGCGGGGGTGGAACTAAAACCGAACCAGGAACACAGGCAAAATGGACGAATCCCAGCAGAATCAGGATCGGGACAAAAAATGACCCAAAAACTACATCCCTCGCCTTTAAAACTGGCGGGGGCGGGGCCCAAAAGAAGTTGGAACCGGGACCAGAGTCGAGATGGGAACTAACCATGGAAATAATCAACATTTCCAAGTTTAGCTCTCGTTCCGGCTCCGTGTCCGCAAAGGAAACCAAAACGCGAAGGACAGGGAAACAAACACCGGTGGGGTCGAAGCGAGAACTGATCCCGGGCGAAGCACAATGTAAGGAAATCTAGTGGAGCGCATCTCATAAAAACTCCAAATAGTAGTGCCTTCGGTAACTTTAATTCAATTAGGTTACCTCAAAGACACTTACAACTATGTCTTAAAGTGGAAACAAACACAGTTTATTTCCCACATTAATCCTTCTGAGAGAAACACATGTAAATTCAACAGCAAGTAATTACAGATTCTAGAAACAGAATCAACACAGATAAAATAAAGACAACACAGAAATCAGAACACAAAGATTTACGTGGGGAAAATCCTCTCAGATAAAAAACCCCACACTCCAAAGATCGAACCATTGTATTATTCAGCAATAGAAAGTTACAATACAGTTTCAGGCTCTTAGCCTTTCAGAGATTACACCTTGTTCATTTTGGATACAACTGGTAGCAAACTATTCTTGAGAGATCAACTAAACCAATTAGGATCATGAGAGATTCCAACAGCTTGACTCTGCCTCTCAGTCCTCTGCTTCGACCTTTCGGCCAGCCACTCGGTCCTTACTCGATAGTTCTCTCTCTCTTTCTTTCGGCTCTTCAACTTTCTGGCTTATCAGCTTCTTTCTCTCTCACACCATCCAGAACATCCAATGCATACATATATGCATTCGTTCTCAACAGTCAGAAAAGCAATCACCGACTCAACATCATCATCGTAATGAAGATGTTTCCACTCTGGTGTAGATTTTTCCTTCCACACATAAACGGTTGCAATGGTTCACGTTCTTCCTTCTTGGGTTGGTCCACATCGCACCATGTCGGACAGTCTTCACTCGGTCAACCGCGATCAACTTGTGTCACATGTCAGTGAGACACAAGAAGTGTCTCCCCGATGCCACAAGACCCGTTTACACGTTCATCGCCAAGAGTCTTCATTATCAGCAAGAGGTTCTACCAATATCCACAAGTCATACTAAAACCACTGACATCCAATGCATTCCTGTCGGCAAGATATTTCTCATTGGCAAGACTCATAATGATGTTCACAAGTCACATTGATTTCAACATTCTCATCGGCGATACAATTGCCATTCGATGAGACATCACACTAAGCTCACAAGTCATTCCGAAACCCATTATATTCCTATCGGCATCCGTCTGTCGGCAAGAGTCTCCTCATCAGCATGATTGGCAAGACCTCTCACCGACCTCCAGTTGAACTCATCCACCAACGCTATCGCTAGGACATCCAACTGTCGCCAAGAGGTTATACCGAGGGCTTCAAGTCATACTGAGCACCAAATAATAGTCGGCAAGACTTACTGCTATCGCCGAGAGGTCATAGCAAACTCAACATGTCACATAGACAAGAGTATTCCCATTGGCAAGACTATCATCTTTCGCCAGGAGATCATACCGATGCCTTCATGTTATACCAAACAATGAGCAGTTGCCAAGAGTCATAGCGACAACAGGATTCCCATCGGCAAGACAAATCACTATCACCAAGAGGTTACAGTGATTTTCTTATTTCACCCCGAAGACTTTTGTTCGCCAAGAGTCACACTGAAGACATCCCACTTGGTAGAAGTTACAACGAAGGCCATAAGTCACAGCGATAGGCTCCTTCGGCAAGACAAAAACATTGTCTTGGCGACATGAGCAAAACACAAGGTAAACTGTCAGTCGGCCAAACAACATGAATGTCACAGCGACTATGCTTTCTTAGAGGTTTCAGCCTGTGAGATTGAGGCATATTTTCCAACACACAATGGGGGCGGGGGCGGAACCAAATCCGAAATTGAAACTTCTTCAAAGTTTCAGTTTCGGATTTCATCCTGGCCTTGCCTCCGACAAACATACAAAGACAAAAAAGAAAAGGGGGAAAGGAAGAAAAACACCCCGCGTCCAAACGATCGGAACTGGGGCAGAACAAAATAACAAAGTGGGATCGGGACCAAACCCGATCTAGAAACTTTTCAAAGTTTTGGGTTCGAATTCCGTTCCGGATCCACCTCCGACAACATACAAAAAGACGTGCAAGGTAAAAGAAACAAAAGACATGGAACCGGGACCGGAGGAAGGAAAAGAAAACAGAGCTTGGAAGGAATTCCAAGTTCTGTTTCGGTTCCAGTTCTGGGTCCGCCAAAACAAACCAAAACGCGAAGGGAAAACCCAACGACGAAGAGAGAAAAAGGGAACCATCGGAACCGAAACCGGGGATGAAACACGACCAAAACTTGGAAGGAATTTCAAGTCCAGTATTGGTCCCGGTTCTACTTCCGACATAACTTAAAAGAAAAATGCCTAAGGCAAAAAACCAAAGGCCAAAGGGAAAAGAAAAAGGGGGACCCATTTTGTTCCAAAATAAAATGGGTTGGTTATGCAAGGCATAACAGAACTCTTCCATTAGTTCAGCTTTTACTTCATCATTCTCCTGATCTGACCTGTCAGGCCTTAGTTCTCTTCTCTCCTTGCATTTATTTTGATATTCCTCAAATTTCATCCTCCATGCCAATTACAAAAATACATGAGTCTTTACAAATGCATTGTTATCTAAGAACTCCTTGCAAGCCTTCATTCTTGCATCCTGCACACTCTTACCCTTCATATCCAAATCGAATAGAACCAATTCAGCTGACCTAGGAGGGGAAGGCATACCAACCTACATGTCCTGATCAATAACAATAATTTCATCTGTTAGATCCTCAAGTGGGTGATCAGTTCTTTGCCTCTTAGGACATGGCTCAGATGGTGGTGATGGGGGACTGCGCTCTGGTGAAGACTGTAATTCAATGATCTTGACTACCCCGGGTACTTTGAATTTTGGACCTGGTTGTGGAGGCGCCTTCATTATTTACTTCCCCTTTCTGTCTACTTCTTCCTCATCACTGCTAGTATCCCTTTTCCTCCTATAGATGGGCCGCCTTTTTGTAGGCTGATATACTGACCTTATTTCAATTGGCCTATCACTTTGTCCTTGCATATCTAGACTTATCATTAAATTTATCCTTTTGGTTGTCAAGGTGTCCATAATCTCCTTGAAGTTTTTCATCAGAAAATCAATTTTCTTATGGTATGGAGTGAATTCCATCAGTGGATCATAATTCAGATCCATTTCATGCACAATATCTAGTAGCTTACTATAAGCTATCCATTTCTCCTTGTTCAATTCCTGCCTATTTAAATCAAATTCATTTCTGATCAAGTCCTCAAGGAAATTGAACTCATGTGTAAACTTGCCACCTTTTATTCTTTGTTTGAAAAGAGCAAAGAAACCTTCAGGATCATGTTGTCGCCTTGGACCAAATCTCAAATGGTAATCAACAAAGAATTTATCAAAATGTGTCCAACCTCCCTTTGAAAATGTAAAGTCAGACACTACTGTATAATCAAGGAATAATGTTCCCTTCCCCTTTCCAGTAAGGTTGTCTTCATGAATACAACCCATCTGCCACATAACTTCTGCAAACCCCAGTCTTGGTGGCACATTGTATTGCAGTATGTGAGGGGTTCCTTGAAATCCATATATTCTCAGGACAGTGCTGATTGGATATGGGATAATGTCACCCCAGTTATGTAAAACCCTCTCTGTGTGTGAAATATTGGATCAATTTAAATAAAAATCAAACACATATTAATAAAATATTAAATCAAGAAAGCTAAAAAGAAACAGAATATGCAAACCATTATCGCAGCTTTCTCGAAATCGTTTTATCTTCCTCTAACTTCAGCGTTTTGTTGCATCAATATTGCTCTCAGATCAACAGACCAATTCTCAACAAAATGACAGCTAAAGAACGAGATTTAAAATGCAAACTATGCTAAAATGAGAAGATTGTTGTGATATTGAAACTGATATGAATGCATAAGCTGATTGTCTGTATGAACATAGATATGTGTGGGTGTGCAAAAGTGAGTGCGTGTGTGAGTATATGAAGTGTAACCAAAGCTTGGATTTGCGCCAGAATTTATAGAGTTTTCGAATGGATTTGATTGGCTGAATCGATCGACGGTCCGGATTGAGCTTGTTCGAACGGACGGCGGGAGATCTTCGAAAGTGGAAGAGAAGGATGGAAGGTTTCCTTTTCTTTCATTTTTGTTATTGAGATTTGAAGGGAAACTTCCATTTCGAAAGATGAGTCAAGAATTTGGAAGGGTGAGTTAGCATGAGTTAGAAATTTAATAATTTGGAAATGGAGATGAAAATGGAAATCCACATAATTAAATAACTCATATTTAATTATGTTTTAGAAAATAAAATTAGGGTGAGGAAATATTAAATAAAATATTTAATATTTAAATCGATTATGGGATGGAGAATATTCCATTATTCAAATATTCAAAAATATTTAAACTTTAGAATAGAATGATAATCAAATATAAATAAATTATGAAAATTTATTTAATTTAATCAAGCGGAAGATGGAAATGTTAGTAATTAAATAAAATATTTATTTAATTGAGGTAGAAGAATTAGAAAATGAACGATATAAATAAATAATTAAATTTATTTATATGTAGATGATATTAGAGGAATTAATTAAATAAATCATATTTAATTAATTAACAAGCTTAATCATGACCATTTTTAAACGTATACATTTTGCCCCTCTGTGAAGTGATGTGTAAAACACATTGCTTCAAAGAAAAATAAGATTTTTGCCCCTGATGTGCTTTTGATATTTCTGCTGATGATGCCCCCTCGAGAGGTAAATTACGAATGAGAGAGAGAGTGATTTAGCTCGCGACAGATAATGAAAAAGAAATTTCTCATTTTGAAAATAAAGTCAATTTTACGCTTGGTTGATCTTTAAAAGGTAAAAAGGTTGAAAAAGACAAGTCATTTGCACTTTTGACTTTGGTGAAAACTGTAGCTCTAAGAGTGACATCGCGACATGGAGATTTCGTATTATCGCCACCGATTCGAGAGATCTCGCAGATACCAAAGGCTAGATGCGTATGGACCACCAGTGAGTCGATCTAACCACCTATGCTTTCGAATTTTTTGATTTGAATCAAAAAATTTCATTTTTCCGCAGTTTTGCATTTTGAAAATGACGTTTGCGCGCATATAGAATAGTTTAGGCACTTTCAAAAAGAATAGGCGCGCTTAGAGTAGAAACAAACGCGCATAGAGCATAAATGTTAAACAACCAGGGTAAAACCAGTTTGGCGCATCCCATAAAAACTAGCGCGCATACAGGGTAGGATAGAAAATTTTAGGGGTAGAGCGCTTTTAGGGTAAATAGGCGTGCATATAGGAAAAAAGCACATCAGGCAAAAATAATGGCGCTTAGGTGGAGTAAAGTTGCGCATATAGGAAAACGCGCATAGGGAGTCTATTTGAGCACATCCAGTGAAAACAAGGGCGCATACGGGTTTTAGCGCATCCCATGAAAAGAATGACGCATATGGTAAAATAGGCAGAATTGATGTTTTGATGATAGGAATGTGAAAAAGATGATTTATATTGCTTCTTTGGTCAATAGATAGGTAAATTGTCGTGTCATCATGCTGATATGGATAGAAATGATAGAATAATCTGATGATTGATTGATAACTTTGCTTCGTAGATTTAAAACACAAAGAGTAAATGATTGATAACTTTGCTTTCCATGAATGAAAAACAAAGAGTAATTAATTGATATGAGTTATGATAAATTTGCTTTCTGCGATAGAAAACAAATAGTGATTGATTGTAGAATAGATTTGATATGAGATCCAGATAGATAGATTTGAGTTGATTTGATTGATAGGATTGATTATGTGATATGGGTCATTGATTTGATGCATTGATATGAGTCATTGATAAGGGTCACTTGATAGATCACTGATATAGATCATTGATATAGATCACTGATAGATATGAGTCTAATTTGATGTTGCTTGAATGATTGAATGATTGGTATGATTTTGATGAATTATCCTTGTGATGAAAATAGGAGGTTTTCAAAAACTTCCAGATTAGAGAGCGACACTCAACAGGATGGGATAGGATCCCTGAGTTGACACCTGCTGACATAGCATTGATTGACACTTGCGGTTTGAGATCCTTGTTGGTGATGCCACCGATTAGGGTCAACAGAGGATTGTTGACAACACTTGCAGAGTGATGGCACTCAAAGCACAACACCTTCCACATGCCGACCGGTGAGGTGACAGTGACTCCTGAGGATGTGTACAGGATCCTAGGTATCCCCATGGTTGGAGCCCTTGTGTATTACGATCACAAGGCGCTGGGGGACACAGATGCGTTGAGGAGGGTGTATGGAGATGCACAGATCGCAGGGTACTGGGTACCGTGGGCTGATTTTCAAGGATATCCAGCCTTGCCGGCAGTTTTGGGTGCATTCATTGGAGGTCTCCTTTGTCCGGATCGCCGGGCAAAGGGATTGTCAGTGGGATGGGGCAGGATTCTAGAGCAGATGTTGCTACAGCCGCAGCGATATGCATGGGGGAGTTGCATGTTAGCTCATCTTTATCATGATTTGCACCAGGTGGTGTACAGAGGTTCATCCAGTTTGTCGTGTGGGGTTACATTGTTACAGATCTGGACATGAGAGAATTTTGCAGTGACGAGACCGGCGTGCCCCAGAGTTAGGCCACCAGGTAGGCCGTATATATATATATATATATATATATATATATATATATGTATGCGATGTTCCTTACCCAGCCCAAGCTAGGCAAGGTAGATTACTGGAGGCGTCTATTGGATGATATGGATACAATTGTATGGCGACCATATCTGGATTGTGAGCCATGGGCGACAGATGATATAGAGATGTCATATGTATGCATCCCTCGGTTCCTGATAGGGAGGACTCCTTTCATTTTGGAGAGATTTTTGGCATTGCGGGTGCAGAGGTAGTTCGAATTCACGCAGGGGATGTCGCAGGGGGTTGCACATTATGCCCGGAGTAGAGATGAGGCCAGATGGGGGCCATGTATTTCCTACTAGATAGCATATACAAAGTTCTAGACCTTAGCACCTGAGGATTGGGATGACAGGCGAGATATTATTGATGCTGGGATGTCTGATGAGTATTCGGCATATTTCCACACACATCCCTTTCCTCGGTTCACCAGTCTTGATGAGCCAGCACTGATTTTGGTAGCACCACAGCCAGGTGCAGTGAGACAGGAGGATGTGGCCGGCGGCGAGCAGGGAGCGGTTGGAGGAGAGGAGGTGGAGAGCGGGGATGAGGAGGGTTTAGATGATGATGATGATGGAGATGATGGAGATGATGGCGGGGAGGGGGGACATGTGCTGGGGAGGTCGGGGCTGGATATTCTGAGGGGTGTCCAGATTATGCAGCGGCCGAGGATAGGGATCGGGAGACGGACAATGATCTGTATGGCATCCTCATCATAGCAGGGACAGATAGCCACACTTCAGGCTCAGGTGCAGACGTTGCAGGGACAGCAGGGGCAGTTACAGAGTCAACTAGGGCAGGCACATGCTTTTATTGTACAGCTTCAGGCGCAGCTGGCACAGGCACAGGCATAGGCACAGGCACAGGCACATGCACCTGCACAGGCACCTGCCCCAGGCCCACAGTTAGCCTAGGTGATAGCAGAGAGGGATGCATTTAGACAGAGGTCCGTAGAGGCTGAGGGCGTTGCACAAAGGCTGATGGGCACTGTAGAGAGTGCGTCACTGCGAGATACCATTGCTGAGGGCATGGAGATGGCTAGGGAGGCTGAGTACTACAGAGTGAGATATGAGGAGTTGTGTCCTCCAGAGCGCAGAGAGCCATACCTGTGATCCCATAGTAGGAAAAGGAGCAGATCACAGTGACACACACAGAGCAGAAGAGTGACAGGACCTCGGCAGGACCCAGATGCAGGCACCAGTGGCAAACCACCTCCCTCTAGACCAGCACCATCAGGAGCATCTACCAGCTAGGCTTTATGATGTATATTACTTTTGGAGCATGTATATGCCATTTTTTTATCATATCTGATGTATTTTGCTTTGGAAATTTTAGTTTTATTGGATAGTTGGACATTTGTATCATTTTTTATGAGAAATGATATGCAACGGCGATGATTATTTTGATGATGATTTGATGTGCATTTATGATGTGATGATGTGATATGTGATATGCATTTATTTCTGTGTTTATGGAGATTTGATGACTAACATGATATGCAGGATGATTTGATTATGATGTTTTATTATGATGATGATTTGATGATGTATACCAATGATGTCATGCAGGTGGATGACTTATGATGTGTATATGGAAATGTATATTTTTTTGTTGATTTTTCAATGCAGATAAAAGATGAAAAATGAATGTTGTGTTTATGATATGCGTTATGATATGATGTGATGTGAAATGATATGAGTAGATAGCGTATGATAAAATGTTATGACATGAGATGATAGGAATACTGATATGAAATTGAGATGAATAAATAGTGATGTATGATAAAATTATATGTGATGAAATATAATGATTTGTAATAAAATGACATGATAAATGGATTGGATGTGTAATGATAATGAAATGATAATGATATGATATGATGAAATGATGATACTGAGATGAAATAAATGATGATAATAATAATAAAATGAGATGATATGAATGAAATGAATGATAATGATAGTGAAATGATATGCTTTGATAACGATAATGAAATGAATGATAATGATGTAATGAATAATGAGTGAAATGAGATGATAATGAGATAGTAATGACATGAATGAAATGATGAAATATATGTTATAAATGAAATGAATGATGATGCAATAAATGATAATGATAATGATAATGAAATAATGAAAGGATGACAATATAATAATAATAAATGGAATGATAATGAGAATGAATGATAAATGAATGAAATGATTATAATATAATGATAATGAATGAAATGATAATGGGAAATGAATGATAAATGAATGAAATGATTATAATATAATGATAATGAATTAAATGATTATAAAATAATGATAATGATAATATAATAATAATGAATGAAATGATAATGGGCATGAATGATAAATGAATGAAATGATTATAATATGGTAGTGTAATGATTTAAATGATAATGATAAGGAAAATAAAATGAAATGAATGAAATGACTATAATGGTAATGTGATGATAAGATGACAATAATGAAATGATGAAATGATAATGATAATGATATGAAGCGGAATTGTTAAATGATAATGATGATGAAATAATAATGAATGGCTAATGAAATAAAATGATAAACGATATGAAATGATAACGAAATGATAAATGCAAATGGAATATTGATGAAATGATAATGGAAATGCAACTAATATGAAATGATGAAATGATAATGTTAAATGATAATGAATGCCATAATGAAATGGTATGAAACTAATATGAAATGATGAAATGATAATGTTAAATGATAATGAATGCCATAATGAAATGGTATGAAACTAATATGAAATGATAATGAAAATGAAATGATGATGAAATGATATGAAACTAAAATAAAATGATAATGAATGATAATAATAATGATAATTCCATGATAAGATGATAATGCAATGGAAATGCAATGATGAGATGATAATGCTACAAATGTTTGCATTGTCCTCCACAAATAGTCCAAAGAAATATGACAGCCATTGACCTTTCAAAAACCCTTGATACAAATCCAATAGGCAGTTATATAAAATGACCTAAAATGAAATGCAACTAAATGAAACCGACCATTTTGTTGAGCCTTTTAGTGAGCCTGCTTAAATCATCATAGAGCGTTTGAAAATGTTGGAAGTGTGTACAAGCATCAGAGGGGAAATTAGCACCAATGATGACCTGATTACAACTTTCATGATTTTTGATATAGCAAGTGAACACAAGCATCTAGGTATAATTGAACCGAGATGACTTGAGCATTTCTTACATAAACAGACAAAGACTAACCACCATCTGATGCAAATTTGGAACTGTCATCAATGATAAACTTTGGAAATCATGTCTCGCGACATATTTGCAACAAATAAATGATTAACCTCAATACAACATACAAAGAAAAATCATCCCCTTTCCTTGCCACTCTAGTTCAGTACATCATCGAGTGTGCTCCAGAGAAATGATATCAAAAAATTAAACAACCGTTGTTCAAAAATGAAATACTGTGGTTCCAAACATTAGTCAGATTAGAGATCATCCAGATATGAGTCATAATAAGGTGCGCAGCTGAAAGCTATTGTGATACGGATAAATGATTGGATGTTTGATTTGGTTGTTTTGTTTGCGTGATTGGTTTCAACGTCTTTGTCTCACTGAAATGTGAAAGTTGATTGCCCCCAGTATGTCTATGTTTACCCTTGGTATCAACACCACTTGCTGAAAAGGAATATGTACAATAATCAAGCCATGGTAAGACGTTATCGCTCGAAGTAGATGATGACAGCATGGTGCTGGTGTGGTCCTAAGATGATGGAAAAGATGCATGAGAATGAAGGCTAAAGAGTTAAATGCAAAACATGAACTAATAGATGGAGAGCCCCAAATAGCGTCTGTTTGCCAAATTTTCACTATTTGTTTTTATTACATTTTTCTTGTCAATAGACTGCCTGTTTGCCAGGTTTTCAGCCTATGACTTTTCTTTTTCTTTTTTTCTTTTTTGGATTTTTTCAGGGTTTTTTCTGATTTTTTTGAATTTTTTCAGGACTTTTTCTTTTTCTTTTTTTTTGGATTTTTTCTGATTTTTTGGATTTTTTCTGATGATGATAACCTCCTTAGACATAATAATTTTTCAAGTGCATGCTGTTGATAGGTTTGTCAAACAGGTCCCCTTCTGGCGTTGATAGCTTGTATGCTCCTAAACCATAGACTGCAATAACCACATAAGGACCTAGCCAATTTGGTTCGAACTTTCATTTCTTCTCTCTGTCTTGCTGATTGCGTGGGTTCTCTTTCAGAACAAGATCACCCACCTGAAAGGTACGTGGCTTTACTTTGTGGTTATAGTTGCGAGACATCATTTATTGATATGCTTTTAGATGATCAGCTGCTCTTTGTCTCTTTTCATCTAGGAGTTCCAATTCTTGGAGTCGGGAGACTCTGTATTCATCATCTGTTGTAAGGCCTTTCAATGATACTCTGAGTGAGGGAATCTCAAATTCTAAGGGAAATATGGCCTCTACTACATAGATGAGCAAATGGTGTTGCTCCTGTTGGCGTGTAGATGCTGGTTCTATAAGCCCATAAGGCGGGATTGAGTTGAACATGCCAATCCTTCCCTGAAGCATTCACAGTCTTTTAAAATATTTTCAATATTGTTTTATTTGAGGCCTCTGCTTGGCTATTCCCCTGTGGATAGTAAGGTGTTGAATATCTATGCTGAATGTGAAATCTCTCACAAAGTTCATCAACATCCTAATTTTTGAATGGACGTCCATTATCTGTAATAATGGAGTTGGGAATGTCGTACCGACAAATGATATAGTTGAGTATAAAGGATGATATTTGTTTGCCAGTAACTTTAGTAAGAGGGACCGCCTCAATCCACTTGGTAAAATATTCAGTAGCTGTGATGATGAACTTATGCCCATTTGATGAGGAAGGATGAATCTTGCCCACTAGATCTAACCCCCATTGAGAAAATGGTCAGGTTGGTGTGAATGGTTGAAGTTCCTATGCAGGAGCATGAATGAAATTCCCATGAATCTGACATTTTGAGCATGTTTTCACAAAAATGAATGATTCTCTCTCCATTGTAGGCCAGTAGTAACCCATTCTAATCAATTTCTTAGATAAGGTCAATCCACTCGAATGAGTACCACAGATGCCACCATGAACTTCTTATAAAGCTTTGTCAGATTCCTCATGTTCAAGACATTAGAGTAAAGTACCATCAAGACCATGGCGGTAAAGGGTGTCAGCGATAAGGGTATAACAAGCGGATTGGCGGATAAAATTGTGTTTTTGGTTATGGGATAAATCGGGTGGTAAGATGTCATCTTTGAGGTAGGCATACATTTTTCTGTACCCAGGTGAATTAGATCCTACCAAGTGGAAAATGATTTGGCTTTCAGGTGTATCATAAGCAGGTGTAAATGATTGTTCCACCATAAATTCATAACAATTTTGAGTTTCTGGAAGTTGTAACAATGATGCAATTGTAGCCATGGCGTCAGCTACTTTATTATCAAGCCTTGAAATTTGTGTGAATTTGATGTCCACAAAATATCTCTTGAAATCATCAACCATCTTTTTATATGGTAATAGTTTCTCATCTTTGGTTTGATAATCATTATTGATCTGATAAATGACCAGCTGTGAGTCGCCATACACCTGTAATTCTGTAATTCTCCATTCCAGTGCTATTTTGAGTTCGGTGATTAATGCTTCATATTCGGCTATGTTGTTGGTGCATGGAAACATTAGCCTATATGATCGAGGATTGGTATGTCCTTGAGGGGTGTCAAAAAGTATGCTAGCCCCTGATCCATGTTGAGTGAAAGAACCATCAAAATATAGGGACCATGGTTGTTTAGATTCTGCAATGAAGACATCAGCATCTGGAAATTCAATGTGTAGGGGGTGATCTGCTTGTAGTGGTGCTTCAGCTAATTGATCAGCAATAACTTGTCCTTTGATTGCCTTTCGATCAACATAATGTATGCCAAACTCACTCAGAATCATTACCCACTTTGCTAACCTTCCTGTTAATGAAGCTTTGCTTAACAAATACTTGAGTGGATCAATCTTTGAAACTAGATTGATTGTATGGGTTAGCATGTAATGCTGAAACTTCTGTGAAGCAAAAACTACTGCCAGACAAGCCTTCTCAATAGAAGTGTAATTGAGCTCATGACTTGTTAATGTTCTACTAATGTAGTAGATTGCACGTTCCTTTCATGTAGAGTCTTCTTGCACTAGCAGTGCCCCTAGAGATGTTTCTGTTGTGGCAATGTATAAGATTAAGGGTTTGTCTGGATTTGGTGGTACGAGAACTGGTGGAGTCATTAAATATTGTTTGATTTGTTGAAACGCCAATTCACATTTGTCATCCCACTTGAAAGGAACATTTTTATGCAGTGGATGTGTGAAAGGTAAACTTTTGTCGGCCAATTGTGCAATGAACCTCCGTATAGATTGAAGTCATCCTTGCAATGATCTCAACTAACTAATGTTCTTGGGTGGAGGCATTTCCATAATTGCTTGTACTTTTTTCAGATCTACTTCAATTCCTTTTTCTGAAACAATGTACCCCAAGAGTTTTCTAGATTTGACCCCAAAAACACATTTCTTAGGGTTGAGACGAACTTTGAATTTCTCTAGTCTTGCAAATATTTTGGACAATATTTCAAAATGTCCTTCTCTGGTGTATGATTTTTCCAATATGTCATCCACATAATCTTCCATGAAGACATGCATCATGTCATGAAAGATTGCAGTCATGGCTCTTTGGTAGGTAGCCCCAACATTCTTTAGACCAAAAGGCATGACGTTCCAACAATAAGTTCCCCATGGACATGTGAAAGTTGTTTTCTCCTGGTCTTCAGGTGCAATGTTGATTTGGTTATAGTCAGAAAAACCATCCATTAATGAATACATGGCATGGCCAGTTGTCAGATCAAATATGGTGTCAATATTTGGCAGTGGGAAGTCATCCTTAGGACATGCTTTGTTAAGATCTCTGAAATTTGTGCATATTATCATAGTTTTATCTAGCTTAGATATAGGAACAATGTTGGAAATCCATTCTGCATAGTCGATTGGTCATATGAAGCCCCACATCAAGGAGTTTTCTTAGTTCTTCCTTAACCAATAATGCAACATGAGGGTGCATCTTTCTGAGTTTTTGTTTCACCGGCTTGGCCCCTGGTTTGATAGACAAGTGATGCATGATAAGATCAGGATCAAGACCAGGCATGTTAGCGTAAGACCACGCAAAATTGACTTGATTTGCTTTCAGGAATTCCATGAACTTTGGTATTTCTTTCTCTGTCATTGATGCAGCTAACTGTAAAATTCTTGGTCTGTCTGAAGTCTCAAGATCGACAGCATTTGTAGGCTCAATCAAAATAGGAGACCGCTCATGGTAGTGCTCTGGGAGAGTGTCAAGATTCCCATCATCTAGTGCCTGAAAGAGGTTTTCACCATTGGATACGCTCTTTATTTTATCTTTTGTTTGATCTAATACTGCTAGATTCTGGTTTTCACCATTAGATCTTTCTTTTTTGTTTTTACTTTTGCAGCTAGGAGACTTGACACTCTCCTGATCAAAAACTCTATGTCGAAAATTGTTGGTGGAACAATCATTTGTATCCTCTGCGGAAAGGATATTTACGATAGCTTCATCACTTGGAAACATGGGTATGTCAATAGGTTCAGATGAATCCCAATCAATGAGATCAGGATAAATCAAAGGTATTGGATCGTCAGGTTGTGTGAAATCGGCTATGGTTATGGTCATAACAAAGTGGTCCGTAGGATCTGAGGTATGAGGTGGGTCAATGATGATACTGTCCTCGTGATAGTCTTGTTCATTTAAATCTGAATCAATATCACTAAAATCATAGTCGATTTGTGGTTCAGATTCTTGTGGTTGGGACCCTGAACCTTGACCTTCAATTAGAGTTGGGGCGTACTGGTGTATTACATCAACCTCTTTGTCCTTCCAGAACTCATCATTGTAAATGGTGTCCCATTCATATTCAGCAGAGTCTGTGTCAAAATTGTTTTCGAAGAAGTTCTGAACTATTGTCAAACATGCTTCTTGTGAATCTGAGCCTTCTTGCAATGCGAAGACAGTGCCATGCAGTTGTTTTTCTTTGGAGTGAGTATCATAACCCAATCCAATTTTCTCTTTTGCAGCAAGTCCGCGGAGGTGAATGGGTTCAACTACTCCTTCCTTTTTCCGATAGGTCCTTCATCATAACCCATCTTCTGCATGATTGAATATCTTTTTCCATATTTGTCTATGGGTAATTTGATATTAGAGACTGCTTCATCTTCATATTTATAGAGCCAATTTAGAATCTCTGTATCCTCAGGATTTTCCATGGGAAATTTTTCTTCGATGAATTGTCCATTAAATTTTGTGATTGGCTCTATTGGTGTTTGCTTTGATGTTGATGCTACTGATATTTGATGTTCCCTGATAGACGGTTGTCCATGTGATCGAGGTGATGTAGGTAAATTGGCAAGACAAAGAGAGTATTCTCCAACCCCATGATCTTTAAATTTCATTTTTTTGTCAAAACTATTGGCCAATTGACTGATTTGTGTGTCAATCTTTAGAGAAGTCCTAGCATGAGCTTCTCGATTGTTAGGGACCAAAGTATCTTGACTGGCTTTTATGTTGGCACAAGTTTGGATATTGGAATTATCAGCTGGTATCGTGATTTCCTGTCCATCATAAGGAAACTTGAGACATTGATGATAGGTTGATGGGACAGCTTGCATTTCGTGGATCCAAGGATGACCCAACAAGATGTTATATGCAAGATCACAGTCCAGTACTTGAAAGAAAATATTCTTTATAACAGGGCCCACTCTGATTGGCAGCATGATTAGACCCTTGGATGCTCTTTCTTCATCATCATAAGCTTTTATGGTAATCTTTCTTCTGAAATCAATGGAGTCCTCAGAAAATCCTAAGGCTTTAACTAACTTCATGGTATAGATGTTTAAACCAGCACCTCCATCTATTAGAACTCGTTTGATACAAAACTTGTGAACCATGACTTCTAAGTACAATGATGAATTATGGGGGTGAGTTATGGAAACGTCATCTTTGTCAGAAAATGAAAGGCAAGTGGGTGAGGACAAATGTCCTATCATGGCTTGAAATTGATTCACATTGAGGTCAGTGGATACATTAGTTTCAACGAGGGATTTTTTGAGAATTTCTTTATGGGCTGGAGAAATCTTCAATAGTTCTAGAATAGAAATTTGAGCGGGGGTTTTCCAAAGTTGGTTGACCAAATCATATTGATGTTGAGGTGGAGGTTCAGTGGTTTTTGAAGAGGCGCCTTTTAAAACAACTTTAGCTTGCGCTCTTGTTGTTGCATTGACTTCTCTATATTCCACCTTCTTGTTGACTTTAATGGCATTGACCCGCTCGTCGTCTGAGTAGAGATGGTTGATTATATGATCATCATTGAAATGATTCACATTTTTTTCATAAGACTCACCCTTTTGATAATTGGGCAATGGATTACGAAATGCTTGGTGGTCTGCGCTGGTTTGTTGATTTCCTTCTACTATAATGATTTCATTGTCAATTAAGTCTTGAATTGCATTCTTCAAGGCTTGCAAGTTGTTTGTGCAATGACCTTTACACCGATGATAATCACAATAGTATGCCTCATTCCATGATGGAGGTTTTACACTGGGTTCATAATTTCGTTGAGGCGGCAAAGTAATGACATTTTTGGCCATCAACTCTTTGAATGTTGATTCTAAAGATTGTCCCAATGAAGTGAAAGTTCTTCTATTCAACAAGAATGAAAATATTTGCGGATTTGAATTCGAGGTGTTCCCTAAGGAATTGTGATTGTTATTGGTTCCTCGGTAACCCTGGTTGTTGGAAGTCCCTTGATGGGGAGTAGAGTTTTGATTTGTATTGTTCCTCGGAGGAGGAGGATTATTTCTGTGATTTGCAATTGAGTTGACATTGTTGTTGCGATTTTTTGGAGTACTGAGGACAAATGGTTTGGTCGAGGCATGATTCACATCAACAACACCATCATTCACCATATTTTTGTTGCAAGTCCAGAATTTGGACTTGTCCTAATTATTGTGATGGTTAGATGAGCTAGGATTTTCTTTGTCATGTTTGATTATTCCTCTTTTGACCAAAGCATTTTCGATGGTTATGGCATCTTCAATCATTTTCTCAAAAGAAGGAGGACAATGTAAGTTCAAGTGATAGCTCATTTCTGAATTTAAACTGTTGATAAAAGTAACCATCTTTTCCTTTTCAGGAACAGGACATGGATATCTAGCAAACATTCTTCTCCATCTCTAAAGAAATGTAATGAAAGATTCACCAGTTTTCTGTGCAACCTTGCAAAGATCTATCATGGTGATCTGGTGTTGTATGTTGTAGGTATATTGTGATATGAATAGGTTGATCAATTCTTCAAATGTCCTGACGGGAGGTGTGATCTTAGATAACCATTCCATAGAGTGTACTCCAAAGCTCCTAGGAAATAGTCGCATCAAGTATCTTCATGGGCAAACTCTAATGTCATATTCCTGAAGTCTCTAACGTGATCAATTGGATATGTTTTCCCATTATAGCGATCAAATTTTGGCATTTCACAATGCTTGGGAAAAGGAATCATGTTAAGACTTCTATCGAAAGGATAAGGACAAATGTCCTCAAGAGTGTATTTCTTTGCGGTTGTTCCCCCTTGTAATTCTTTAACTTGTCCTTGAAGTGCCTTGATTTGTTGGGTCAAAGCACTAAGATCAGAAAGGGGTGTCTCTTCAGGTTTATTTTTCAAGTTTTCAGTGTCAAAGTCGTGAGGCAATTTAGCCCCTTGTTCGGCTAGATAGCGAAAATACTTTTCCTTATCTCGCTGCAAGATCTTTTCAATGGCTTTATGGAATTTTGGATCTTGTTCAGCCTCTCTAAGATGTTCCTCATCTTCTTCCTCATCACTATCCACCTAGTTTTTATCTCTGTAATTATGAAAAGGATTTTCTTCTCTATTGTCCATGTTGTTGTTGAAAAGTGGATTTTGATTTATGCTGAAAAGGGGATTACTACTTTCTCCTTCTTCTTGAGTGTTTTGAATATGACTTTCTTTTTGGATTGTATCCTTCAGTTTATTGTGTTGAGATCTTGTGGAGATAGGCATATGAATTTGAAAATTTCCTCTAGACTTAGATCACGATTTCTGACAAGTGCGATGATGATGATCTGATAAGATGCTGGATCTTATGATAAGATCAAGGATGATCCTAAATTATTGATTGTGGCTTCCAAATGATGAAAGATTTCAGAATCCTGTTGGGGAAGTTGAACCAAAAATTAGAAAGTTGTTTTGAAAGTTGCACTCTAAAAGATTTTGATCTTCGTTTTTAAAGAAATTCTCTCAAGATCTTTGAAGAATATGGCTGGGGTGTGAAGGATATTCTATAGAAGGTTGGGGTATGTTGTCAAACTCAAGAGGTTGGTTATGATTATGTCGTTGTGATAGAGTTAATCTCTGATAATGAGCTCGAGAATTTAAGGGATCTACATCATATTCATCAGTGAATCCTCTAACAAAATCCTGATATCTGTGAAGAAATCCTCGATAGTGAAGCAAGACTTGTCGACTTTTGTACAAGAATTTTCTCTTTTGCAGTGTTTTCTTGTATCCTAACGGTTTCTTAGGTTTTCTAATTCTTTTAGACAATGATTTCTTGGGAAACTTTGTTGACTTCCAATCTCTAAGCATGGGAATGTTATTGGGAATTTTGTTGAACCAATGGTATAAAAAAAAAAAACTCTTAAGTGGCTTTCAGTTGTTGTTCTTCATGTTCTTTTTGGATGATCTCTTTATCTGAATTAATGTAATGGAAGACACAACAAACATTTTTGAAAACAGTTGTTCTTAAAGCCCTATACTAACATGAAGTGTTTGATCAAGAAAAGTTTTTTATAAAATGTTTTCACGGGTTTTGCACATGAAAGACAATTTTAGACAGACTCACTCTTAAATGCTCAAGTAGGTCATTCTAGTAATCAACAGCCCACATCTTAGAACTGCATCGACTCACACAGCCGTGTCACCCCCGAAGGGGCGCCCGTGTTTTTGTCTTTTCCAGGCGCGTACTCAGAGTTACGGAAGTGGATACCAGATCCCCTGAGCAAACGGTCCTTGGCAGTTATATGGTGAGTATCTTGGGGGAAGATTCTTCCCTCCCCTTGCACTGTGATTATTAGAATGTTTGGAAACTGACTCGGCTGGCCACTACACTATGTTCGTAGTAAGGATTTCTGTTCGGTGTGGCAATAATAAACTCCCTCAGGAGACCTCCCAACCTTTAGAACAAAGGATTTGGGGATGGTTATCTTGCACACTACCGAAAAAAGAGGGTTTCCCCAAATCTGTTTTAAATTTTATAGTGGGGCGGAATAGCCTGGCTTTGGCTTGAACCCACTTGAGTCGTTCCCGTAGGGTGAGTACTTTTTCCCACTATGGCAGGCTCTCTAAAGGATGTAATTGAAACAATAACATTGCATGAAAACTAAAAAGGAAAGTCTGGTATTCTGATCACCCAGTTAAGGGGAGAGCATAGACCTATTGCCACATTCAAAACAAGTAGATGTTCTTTTTAAGTTCCAAATCATAATGATCTAACCTAAGTGAAGATATTGCTTCACCAAAAAAAGATTCTTCAATTTTAACTGCAAGATCACTGTTTGGTGACTATCCTAGATTGCTTCATTTTAATCCAGATGTGACTACCCTAGGATTGCTTCATTTTAAAATTCAGAAAAAGAAAAAGAATTATGTCTACGGAAGGCATCAGACTCAGAATTCTGTGTTTTTGTTACAGTCTATATGCGCCCGAACAGAAGCTGTATGCGCCCAAAGATATATGCGTCGGAACAGAGGTTAAATGCACCGGAACAGAAACTATATGCACCTAAATAGTCACTGTATGTGCCGGAACATATGTTATATGCACCTAAACAGAAACTAAATGTGCCGCAAGAAAGATTTAAGTGCTTTAAAAATAGTTACTGTGTATGTCGAAAGCAAGATTCTATATGCGCGTAAACAGTCACGAGATGCGCCTAAATAGTCACGGGATGCACCTAAACAGTTACGGGATGCGCCTAAACAGTCACGGGATGCACCTAAACAGTCAAGGGATGTGCTCCAAAAACCTGCAAAATAAAAAGTTTAAAACCCCGTATGTGTGTCAGAAAATTTTGAATGCGCCTAAACGCCAGATTTTTTTCCGAAAATCAACTCCAGAACGCTGAAACTGTCAAAACAAACTTACAAATAATGTTAAATTTTTGGGTTCGAGCCCCATGGTGGGCGCCATTTTATGTGTGTGTGAAATATTGGATCAATTTAAATAAAAATCAAACACATATTAATAAAACATTAAATCAAGAAAGCTGAAAAGAAACAGAATATGCAAACCGTTATTGCAGCTTTCCCGAAATCGTTTTATCTTCCTCTAACTTCAGCGTTTTGTTGCATCAATATTGCTCTCATATCAGCAGACCAATGCTCAACAAAATGACAACTAAAGAACGAGATTTAAAATGCAAACTATGCTAAAATGAGAAGATTGTTGTGATATTGAAACTGATATGAATGCATAAGCTGATTGTCTGTATGAACATAGATATGCGTGGGTGTGCAAAAGTGAGTGCATGCGTGAGTATATGAAGTGTAACCAAAGCTTGGATTTGCTCCGAAATTTATAGAGTTTTTGAATGGATTTGATTGGCTAAATCGATCGACGGTCCGGATTGAGCTTGTTCGAACGGACGGCGGGAGATCTTCGAAAGTGGAAGAGAAGGATGGAAGGTTTCCTTTTCTTTCCTTTTCGTCATTGAGATTCAAAGGGAAACTTCCATTTCGAAAGATGAGTCAAGAATTTGGAAGGGTGAGTTAGCACGAGTTAGAAATTAAATAAATTAAATTTATTTAATTTGGAAGTGGAGATGAAAATGGAAATCCACATAATTAAATAACTCATATTTAATTATGTTTTAGAAAATAAAATTAGGGTGAGGAAATATTAAATAAAATATTTAATATTTAAATCGATTATGGGATGGAGAATATTCCATTATTCAAATATTCAAAAATATTTAAACTTTAGAATAGAATGATAATCAAATATAAATAAATTATGAAAATTTATTTAATTTAATCAAGCGGAAGATGGAAATGTTAGTAATTAAATAAAATATTTATTTAATTGAGGTAGAAGAATTAGAAAATGAACGATATAAATAAATAATTAAATTTATTTATATGTAGATGACATTAGAGGAATTAATTAAATAAATCATATTTAATTAATTAACAAGCTTAATCATGACCATTTTTAGATGTATACACCCTCAATTTTGGTTTCCTCTCATTTGGCCTAAGAAAATCATGCACTTCCTCAGGGATCCTAGGTACATTTACCATCAATCTAGCCCTTAATCTTGAAGCAAAACAATTATCAAATTGCACATAACTGGTGTTTTCCTTATTACAGGATAGATCTGCAGCCCATATCTATACAGGAAATCTTTCTCCATCAACGGATTGCCTTAAGTTCATCTTCTCAACAAAGAAATCAGCATTCCTAAATAGGAACATATGCATCAACATGGAATACCAAAAGAATTGAGTACTAGTATCACCTTTCTGCAGCTTCGATAGCCCTTCATCTATCCTCTCCGCCAAAAAAGAAGCAAAGTCATATGTTACAGAGAAGTTAGGATGTTGTATTTGCACCCCCATGAACATGTATGCAATTGGCATTACTGCACCAGGACTGAAACCCAAAATCTGACATAGTGAATAGAAAGTAGTCAGGAAAGGCTTTGCAAAACAATTCAATCTGAAGGGTTCTTGGTCACTAGGGCTTATGTGAAATTGTGAACTTCCTACCTTAACCAGATGAGGTGGAAGTAGCTTAACCCTAAAAAGAGATTTCAGTTTTGTATACTCCTACTTCATTTCCTCAAAATTAATAGGAACCAAGTCATCACTCGGCTCACTCAAATCAAAAGTTTGTTGGATAACATCTCTGTCAATTTCTAATAGAACCCCTCCATCATTATCTCTAATTACCTGTGTGATGGGGTCATATCTCATGGCCACTGCCCTAAGTAAGTCCACATCAGGGAACACATTTGGTACAACCAGCTTATCCATGTCATACATCCATCCATTTGAGAAAGGGTGAGGAAAATTCCTCTGTCCATACCATAATTTGAACATCTATAAGCCAGTGAGTGGAACCCTAGCATCAACAATGTTGAAACTATTATACACCAACCCCTCCCCTAGGATTTTCCCTTGCAATAATAGTACACCCTTCCTTCTATCATTTGTTGACAACGGAAACTGATCTAGGAAATCATCGTACAAGTTTCTTTTCAAATAATCAATGTGGCCAGAGTGTTGCTTGGGTGGCACCATTTTAGACAAACTAAGGCTTCACTACAATGTTACACTTCAAGTGGCTATGACTAAGCAGAGATAGGAAATTAAAAAGTAAAAATACTGTAATTCCTCACAATTTATTATCAAACCATAGCCCCAAAAAAAGATTTTAATGAGCTTAGTGACATGCATAGAAGACCCCCCTTCCCAAATTTAGGTGCAAAATGACTGGGAAATAGAGAAAATAAACTCACGGCTTTTTTCGCACAAACTCCAATTTCTGGCTGCAGCTGCTCGCAATTTCACCTTTGGCTCTTAAACTATTTTTTACGAAATGCTTGGATGCCTTGTGATACAAATGAAGAAATTAAATTGATTTTATGTCAATCAAATCTTTCCAATAGATGTCTCATCCGCCATTAAAGCTCACTCGCAGGCTACACGAACGACTCCAACCACATTTGATACAGATTTAAATTTGAACCGTTGATCCTCTAGTTTGATCAAATCATCGACGACCACCTTCAAAATAGGCTGACATAATCGCCAACATGACAATAAGGGGCCCACCATGCCATAAGCCGCAAATGAAAACCATGTGGCAGTTTCTTGCGATACCACAATCCCTCGATTTACTATCGCGGGATGGCAGGCAACCGTTGATCCTTCTCATCAGAGATCTTGTTCCTTCAAAAATGGTCGCCGTCCTTTATGTTAACTGTCGAGTAGCTTTTCCCTCAAAATTATAACATCCGCGTTGAAATAAAGCATGTGCATCTCACAAGCACTTTAGTAATCTTCCCCTTAACACATTTAGAACTGGCTAATGCTTCCTTCACTCTTTAGACCTCATTGGATGAGACACGTGGCAAGCGCTCGTGATATCGCAATCCTATAATTCCTAATCGTGGGATGGTGGGCACCATTGATCTACAGGAAATAGATCAACGACAGCGCTAATTCAACCCTCTATAAAATAAAATCATCGACGGCCACCTTCAAAACAAGCTAACACAATTGCCAACACGGTGATAAGGGGCCCACCTTACCATACACTACGAAGGAAGTCCACATGGTGGTTGCCCGCGATATTGCAATCCTGAAACTTCTAATCGAGCGATGGTGGACAACCGTTGATCCTGAGCATCAATGATCTTGTTCCTTTAACACACTCACCAGCCATGTCGTTAACCTTCGAGCAGCTTTTCCAGCGAGATTATAATAAAACCGTCGATTTAGAACATGTGCGTCTTGAGAACACTTTAGTAATCTACCCCTTAATACATTTAAAGTTGGCTAGTGTTTCATTTACTCTTTAGGCTTCATCGGATGAGACACGTGGCGCATGCCCGTGATTTCACAATCAACCCAAGCACCATCGCGAGATGGCGAGGAACGGCTCAAATCAAATGGTAGTTGGTCAGCGATAGCGCAAATTTGATCCCCCAGATAGGACATGTGGCGCCCACCCGTGATTTCGCAATCCTTCAATTCTCGATCACGGGATGGAGGGCACCATTGATATCTGTAGGAAATAGATCAATGGAAACACTAAATCAACCCTTGCAAAATAAAACATTCATTAAAAGGAGAAGTGGGCATTACTAGGTGGACGACAAATAAAAAATTATATTTATAGAAGAAAAATAAAATAAATTTACAATTTGTTTTATAATTTCACTTTTAACTTTAAATGTATGTTCACTCATTAAGTTAAATTTTTTTTACAATCACATTTTTATTTTAGATGTTTGTTTATAAAATATAAAGATGCATTAAAAATATATTAGAAATATTTTTCTTTATATTATATAGCATTCATAACATTAAATTAACATAGAATAATTTCACAATATCACTTAACCAATCAAGAAAAATTTAATCATTACTATGCAACATTATTCTCACATCAAACTAACAAATAAACATTGAAAACAATTTTTTTTTTTTTATTATAACATTCATAACTTAAACCTTTTATACACAATATCAACATTATTGGCATACCTTTTAAACTGACAAATAAACATTGAAAACACATTTATTTTTTATATTATAATAACTTAAACCTTTTTATACACAATGTCAACTATAAATGGTATAGAGTTTAGATTTGATATATCTCTCATATATCAACATAGGTAAATTTGAAAATATTTTAAATTATATAATTTCAAAAAAAAATTGAATGAATTTATAGAAGATTATTTTTATTAAAGTGATAGAATCTAATCCTAATACTAACATTAATTATAAGTCTAACCATAACCCCAACCCTAAAACTAACACTAATTAACTTCAAACCTAACTCTAATTTTATATCCAACCCTAAACATAACTATGATTCTAAAACTAACATTAATGAAACCCTAATTGAACCATAACCCTAACCCTAACCCTAATACTAACCCTTGCCCCAATTGAACCCTAACACTAACCCCAAGCTCTATCATAGAACATTAATCTTTACCCCAACCCCAACCCTAATCATAATTGAATCCTATACCTAATTTTAATTAAAGTCTAACCCTATTTGAACCTTAAACTTAATTGAACTCATGTTTAGGGTTAGGGTTCAATTAAGTTTAGGGTTGAATTATGGTTATGATTAGGGTCAAAATTCAAATAGGATTATGGTTGGAGTCTAATTAAGGTTGCTATTCACTTAGGGTTAAGGTTCAATTAGTATTCAATTTGGGTTAGGGATCAATTAGGTTATAATTCAATAAGGGTTTAATTAAGGCCAGGGTTAAGGTTAGTCTTAAATTAGGGCTAGGATTGGACTTAGGGTTCAATTAAGTTAAGGGTTATTGTCTATTTTAGGGTTAGGGTTCAATTAGAGTTCTCTAGGGTTTTGATACAATTAGGGTTAGGTTTCAACAATACCTAGGGTTACGATTACAGTTGAATTAGTGTTAGAGTTAGGGTTATAATACGAGTTCAATCAGGTTAGGGTGAAGGTTTAATTAGTGTTAGAGTTAGGGTTGCAATAATAAAATTTTTCATAATGATATGGAAAGGCATTCAATTGGATTCATATACAAATGCACAAATAAGAATTGGTAATTAAGAATTCTCTAGAACTAAAGTTATAACAAAAAATAAAATCCTTAGCTTAATCATTTGTTCTTTGTTAGGGTTGGGATAAGAATTTAACGGGACCAACCGAAACTTAGGAAATAAAACCCTGCGAAAGAAATAAAGTATTAAAATCAAAGTTGGGGTTTAATTTTAATCCGGTGACGTAAGACTAAGCCATTAACTCTAGTGGTCATGTCGTTGACAGCTTAGCCAAAGCCTTTCATTAAATACTAACCGTGCAATGTGTAGGTTTTCTAGATTCGAAGATATGGGAGAAAATCTCGATCGTACCCCACCAACTCGCAAACCTAAGGTGTCGCCCTGTTATTTGGCGCAAGGTCAACAAAAGGCAGATGTGTGTCCTATATGGAATGTGGGGCCCAATCTCCACTATTGAGCTCATAACCCGTGGTTTTAGATCGACAACCAAGATCAAAAGCTAATGTAAATCTCTGTTGTTCCCTGCTAACTCGCAGGAGGAAGATGAAGGTTGGTTAAAAGCTGCGAGGTCAATGAGATTGTGATGTTCATTTTGCAAAGTGCATAGGACCTGCCAACATGGTAGTTGGTTTCTGAGATGGATTAATGTTATTGGTCATGAGGAAGGTGAACGATGCTTTGTTGGATGTCAAACCGAGTTAGCTTGAGATAAACCGCTTGATCTGCCAACTCTTCAAGAGATCAGCGGGCAGTATTCAAAGTTGGAAAACGGCACATGGTAGTCATTTTATCGTACAACTGGTGAAGCATTAATGAATTATTCCTTGCTTGTGTAGTCACGTCGATCTCAATTTGTGTGAAGATTTTGTTGTTGGCAATCATGAAGGGTGATCTTTGGATTCTCATGCAGCTCTAGTTAAACGGTGACAGTACATACGCCGCCAAATTGCCATGTTTGCACATGTATTTTTACTAAGCATTGATGAAGGTTGCCATTACCTCGCACAATAAATACAAGAGGAGTTAACTACTAATAGTGTCATTCTTGTAGCAGTTAGAGCACTTTGTGGGCTGAGTCTAATCAAGTTTGAGCGCTTGTCTAAGAAGAGAAAATGAGTAAGTCAGTAAGGAGGTCTATTTGTTTGAGCTCACAAAAGCTCGGTCCTGCTATTCAGGAAGGTGCTTTGGTTGACAAGCCCAGGCTCGCACCCACTAGATGCATAGAAGGTTGCAATTCCAAGACGTTGTTTCTCAACTAGTAGATGACAAAAGCAAGCAATCGGCATGCTCTATTACTAGTGTTGGTAGGAAAATAAGGTATGGGCATGGCTCCTTTGGTTGCCAACACTCACCCATTGACCTTACGAGCAACACTTATGATGATGTAACCGAGACCGACTCCGACTACTGTCGGTATTTACATTGCTTCAATCGCGGTCTGCCCTTTGATGAGGAAGTGATATCTATGGTGCCATTGGTTGTTAAAACCCCAAGCGGACGGACTAGAACTGTATTGGGCAAGGACAAGAAAGAAGAGGAGGCTGAGGATCTACCCTATTGGGAAACAACTAGAAGCGGGTGTGTATACCAGGGTTTGAGTGTTGGTAAGGGCAGGGTGTATAAGGAAACTTTGCAGTCATAGAATGATAATTTCCACATAACCCATAAAGAAATCTATGCATCTAAGTATTCAGAATCCACATGCAAGAGAATAGACAACATACCCATCAAAGATGACACAAGATATACCCTGGGAAAACCCTCAAAAGGGAAAAAACCCAGCCTCCAAAAGCATCCACACTCCATGTATTATTCAGCAATGAAAACCCATTACAATACATCTACAGAGACTCCATGAACACTTCTGAAGCACAAGCTATCCATGCATTCCATGTGACCAGGAATGAATCCACACATCACATGCCATGCTTCAAACCCTCACACATGCACAAGCTCAACCTGCTAACCTACAACAAATTGTCCAACCCTTAACAACTACCCTTGTGGTTGCTTTTATAGAAAACAAGCTCCCACAAAACCACCAAGTGGTATTACATAAACCATGTGCCCAAAACCATGAACTTACAATCATGTGACCCCACATTTAATATTGGGTACTTTATTATATTTTATTATTCTCCAATATTAAATAATTACATTTTACAATTATGTCCCAATGATACATACAACAAAGTGGCCCCAACATTATAACTCCTTGTGATGCACGTCCATCTAGGAACCCCTAGGTGCACCACACACATAATAATAAATAAAACATTACAAACATTATGCAAGGTGTACAACACCTAATTCTAACAATCTCCCACTTGTTGTATACATTGCATAAGGGGGTAACAAGTAAGCTCAAACATCAAGATAACAAACTCCATAGGCAACATGTACCATCCTGTAATCCAAGT
Organism: Sequoia sempervirens; assembly: GCA_007258455.2. Lineage (NCBI taxonomy): Eukaryota > Viridiplantae > Streptophyta > Pinopsida > Cupressales > Cupressaceae > Sequoia > Sequoia sempervirens. The sequence goes on from VDFB02058242.1 coordinate 773,433,608, forward strand.
GCTCCATGTGCTCCATCAAGATACCTGTAGCAAGAACCAAGGTGGCCACCATCTCATCCATGAATGCTCTCGTCCTCCACCATGCCAATGCACTAAGATAAGAACACATCCAAAGAGATGTCACATTAACTGTCACAAAGAAGCATAAACCTGCCTCAAACCTGATATCTCAAAAACACAAACACTGAATCCAATATGCACCAGCAGCTGTCAAGAATCAATCACCATAGCTGAAATGACACCCACATCAAGTGCCAACACATCCAACTATCCATACCTCCAAGGCATACATAACATAGTAAACTTATGCCAACAACATATCCACCCATAAACCACAATAACAAACTCCATGTGCAAACCTGTCAAAAAATGACATACACATCCAGGAGCTCCCACTGCATGGGCAGTGTCCTGATGAATGTAAACCTGGAATGAGTGCATTCAACACGTCACTTCGTTAACATCCCAAAAAGAAGGCACCATCATAAGTGATCAAGGTATACCAAGTCTACTACCAGCATCACATAGAAGTAAACATGTAGTACCAAGGAACATCCACAATGATATGCAAAACCTGCAAACCAAACACCTGTAGCATGTCCTCCTACACACACCTCTAAATGCCAACTGTGTCAAGTATGATCTCCTCCACAACACCCCATAACAAAATCCATAATGTTCAACATCCAACTGTCTAATCACCAAGATCAAACATAACATATGTATCATGTAACAAATCATGGATGTAAGCATCTCAAAAACAAGAAGATCAAACTCAAAGTAACCATTCCCAAACCAAGGAAATCGGCCCAATAAACCATCTCCTAAACTCAACATCATTGAATGTAATCACAATGCATAAGGAGATAAACATGCCAACACTCCTCAAATGAACCCTCCAGAAACCAAATATCCATGGCTCAAGATCCATATCCATGAGAATACAAAACCATAAATATAATGCACCTAAAAGAAAATGGGCAATACCTCTCAAGTGAACCACCGAGTAGACCAAGAGTGGGGAATGAGAATGCTCCTCCAAGATATCCAAGTCATCATGACTCAACCAAGAACACTATCCTCATCGGTCCATGTTGAACTCACGTCCAACCAAGGTGTAGGCTCCCTCGGACTTCCTGCTGAAACCTCATCAAGAGTAACCATCTCAAGCAAATGTCTCTAATCACAAGAGAACACCAAGCCTCACCTATGTCTCCAAGTATCCATGAGCACCTGCAACTAATCAATCCATGCTAAACTCCAAGAAAATGATCAATGTACTCAAATACAAAGAGAACCAACCAAGATCAAAATCATAGCTCCAATTGCAGAATCAGGAGCATAAACATGACATCATGATCTCACATCCTCTCAAAAGAAGATCACATGCTCAAATCATCATAACATGTACCATGCCACAACTCTAAACTAGTAATCAAGAGTATACCATGACATAATAACAAAACCATCCTACAACCAAGGATCACCTGTCAAAAACCAACAAGTCATAAACGATACCTCAACATCTCCAACACCTGATGTCAAAGAACTCTCACTGTAGCACACAGAATCTAAGAGCTCCTTCATGACACCAAAGATCACCTGCTGAAGACAACCATCCATAATCAACAATGGATCCACATTATTTCCAAATGCTCCCATTGAACTGTGATACCGATCAATCCCATGGCACCATGATGCACACAATCAACACCACATCACTGTCATAAGCTCACACAAAACCTGTGAATCCAAGCTCTCAATGAAAACATGATAACCATCCTCTAAAGCAAGAAGATACACCGCCAAACCATCATATCCATCACCGCCAAACCATCACTGTCACAAGCTCCCACTGAACCATGTAACCAAGCTATCCATGACATCATGATACTAATCTCCTAAACCCAAGAAGATACACCGCCACAACCATAATCAGGAACCAATCCAATACTACCAATCAATGCACCTGCATAAACCATCATGACATGCCAAAGTCTCTAAAGCACAAGAAACATCCATGACACCATGATCACCACCAAATGTACCAACAACTCAACCCAACCGTGTCCACATATCTGCATAATCATAGTCAACCACATATATCTCATATCATGATTGTCCCTGGTAATACCATCTCATGTCCTTAACATGACAATAAAACCAACAAAGCAAGTGACTAAACCAAGCCACCAAAACTGAACATGCATCAACACTGAAATATCAATGGGCAAAGACAACCCATATCCAAGTCATAAATGCAACATGTAAGTATAGACCACCTACAACATTGCACAACTTGTAGATACAACAATGCAACATACAAATCCAACCATGTACTGATAACCATGTCAAAAAGAGAATAATCTGACATGTACAACTGAGCATACAATGAATCCAACATCAAATCTCCAAGATCCGATCATCCATAAACTCACAGTATCACCAAAGTCAAAGAAACTCATAAACAGCTCAAATAAAGAAAACATCAAATAAACCATGCCAAAATATCTCCAAACCTAATCCACTATAAAGTGTTTTGAACAAGCTTTCCGTTGACTATTCGAAGTCCAAAATCCGACTCGGTATGCACCCGATATCACCTCTCAAAACTCAAAATAAACATCTGACTTTGAACAAGAAAAACATAGTCAAAACTACATAATCTGGAAAAATATCTATCACCACAGCGTAGATCTCTGAGTCAGCTTTCCAACGAGTCCAAGAAGTTGAAAAATGGACAACTTGGATGAAAGTTATGCTCGTTTTAAAAAAAATAGCTATAAAAGACCTGCTGGTGGCTCAATGGTGGCTGCCCGGTGGCGCTCAGGCGGCGGATTTCAAACCCACATTAAAACTGGTTTAATTTTTCTCATTTAAAAAAAAATTTCCTCCTCCCTCCCACACCAGACCCGACCAGATCTTTCATTCTGCCTTATAAAAATTTTGAAGTCCGATGGGGAAAAAAAATATTGCATCGACGGAATTTATTTCATGGCGGATTTTTGAAAATTTTCAAATTTAGTTTAAAAACTTTAACCCCATAAGGGGGTGGGCGGAGCCCGCCTAGCAAGGCCTGCTGGCGGTAGCCTGCCGGCCCCGCCGGACTCTGCCGATGGTACCGACTGTACTGTCAGCCGCTGCAGAGGTGGAGGTACGGGAGTGGGGTGGGCCGGTCTGCGGACCCCCCCTTCCCCCCACATAAATTTTTTTAATTATTTTTTATTTTTATAAATTTTTGCAGGTACAAATTTTAAAGGCGATGGGAATTTTTTTTTTTGGATTTTAATTTTCGGACGACTGTACCGTTGACGTCCGTACGGCCAAATAGGGGCTTTTTACAAAAAATGCATTTTTTTCCAGTAATCAAAATAGGGCAATTATATGTCAAAATTTCTCTCTCGGCCAACCTAAATCCAACCATGAGGTCTATTTTGGACCAGGAGATCATCTGTGAAAGCTCACCCCCAAAACCCTCATTTGAATACATAACCAAGAAACCCTATTTTGCCAAAAGTTTTCACACCCCAAATCTGCAAACTACCCATCAAATCAGCAAACCCAAAACCTTCAGATCTGCAATGAACAACCTGCAAAACCCTCATATCTTGCCATTGTCTTTCATTCTCTCATGCAATACATAGATTCAAACTTAAACAAGATTTTTCTCATCCAAGGGTTATACCACCACAACCAATGCTCTGATACCACTTGTAAGGAAACTTTGCAGTCATAGAATGACAATTTCCACATAACCCATAAAGAAATCTATGCATCTAAGTATTCAGAATCCACATGCAAGAGAATAGACAACATACCCATCAAAGATGACACAAGATATACCCTAGGAAAACCCTCAAAAGGGAAAAAACCCAGCCTCCAAAAGCATCCACACTCCATGTATTATTCAGCAATGAAAACCCATTACAATACATCTGCAGAGACTCCATGAACACTTCTGAAGCACAAGCTATCCATGCATTCCATGTGACCAAGAATGAATCCACACATTACATGCCATGCTTCAAACCCTCACACATGCACAAGCTCAACCTGCTAACTTGCAACAAACTGTCCAACCCTTAACAACTACCCTTGTGGTTGCTTTTATAGAAAACAAGCTCCCACAAAACCACCAAGTGGTATTACATAAATCATGTGCCCAAAACTATGAACTTACAATCATGTGACCCCACATTTAATATTGGGTACTTTATTATATTTTATTATTCCCCAATATTAAATAATTACATTTTACAATTATGTCCCAATGATACATACGACAAAGTGGCCCCAACATTATAACTCCTTGTGATGCACGTCCATCTAGGAACCCCTAGGTGCACCACACACATAATAATAAATAAAACATTACAAACATTATGCAAGGTGTACAACACCTAATTCTAACAGGGTGGTGGGTAAATAAAAAGTTATTGTGGTGCCTTCGTGGCAATTTGGTTGCCTGGTTTTTTTGCATGGATAGCGACAAGGGGATTTTGATGACAATTTGTGTTCCCTTTTCTTTTAGATTTCCCCAGTTCGTGTGCCACTATGTTTTGCAGATTCAACGTGTGGGAAGTTTTGAAATGAAAGTCAAATGCAATGGAGATTTTGTTCAAATGAAAATTTGTGGTGAAATTACATTTGAGCCCGAAGCTTGTTGCTCCCTTGTCATATAAAAGGGAATTCAAGGCTCATTTGTAGGGAGAAAACTGATGAAAGCTCTAGCTAGGTTTTGAGTTGAATATATGGGTATAAAGATATATGTCCTCTGATGAGGAAGTGATATCTGTGGTGCCATTGGCTGTTAAAACCCCAAGCGGACGGAATAGAATAGATAGCCTGTTTTGAGTTTTGGATGAATATATGCAAATTATCTTAAATTGTATGCATATATGACTTATAAGCATGAATAAATGTATAATTCTAATATATTTTCTCTCCTTATGTGGATTTGAGTAAATTTTGAATGAAATGTTAATGATGTTGTCATTCTTCTTTTGAGAATTTGTTCAATTGTGTGTCTATGTTTTGGGTAGAATTCAATTTTAAAATTTTGAGGTTTCATATTTATGTGTGAGATTGATCTAATATTCCATAAAATGAATGTTAAAATATCATGAAAAAAATGGGCATAGAATGAATGTAGAAGTAAAATTATATTTGCATATATTCATAAAATAAGATCTAATAAACAAAAAATATATGCAATTAAAAATAAAGGAAAAATAATTCAACCCAAATTTAGATAAGAGAGATAATTGGATTATATGATAACTTTAAGGCTAGGGTTAGGGTTTGATTAGGATTAGTGTTCGCTTAGGGTTATGATTAGAGTTATGAATCTACAATTAGGGTTCAATTAATGTTCACTTAGGGTTTCTTTCTTGGGAGAAGTTTATTGAATGGTAAGTGTATTTTATAAAATTAATATGTCAAGAATTAATTTTAGATAATACTACATGTGGTTTTTCATATGGTATCAAATTGTAGATTAAAATTGATAATAGATTTCCTTCCTTCTTTTGCATTGTAAGCTACCATAATATATGGCCTTAAAATCCTATTCATATTTTGAGCTTTTCTAAACTATACAACACGACATCCAACAAAAAAATTTGTTATGCATTTTTTCCAAGCACAAATCCTTAGAATTCTTAATGTGTTACTTAGGTTAATTCTTTATTGCAATAAATAAATACACACTAATATATATATTATGGATTTGAGGGAAAATATTAAAATATTTATATATATAGAAAAATTTAAATGCAAGGGATTCAAGTACATACCTTTGCTTTTGTTAATGTTGATGAAGATACAAATCTTGATGAAGTGCCAAATTTGTTGACATGATATAAAAAACTGGAATATCTTTGCTTTATGTGGCACTTGAAATTTTCTACAAAACTATAACTAACTCTACATCAAATTTGTGACTTTGGACCTATTTTGCATCAATAAATATGAGCTTTGACACATGCCTCCTAATCTAGCATAAAATATGTACTTAAATGCTCAAAATAGTTGGGAGTAGTGTTGAGATTGGTGGATCTTTGGGAAGGTCCAATGCTTCACCTTTGTATCTCTCCCTATAGATAGAGGTAGAGATGAATATAGAATGAGAGAGGCAAAGGGATAAAAATAGATAGAGACATAGAGAGAGATAGATGGAGAAATAAATATATAGAGAGATAGGGAGATAGAGGGGGGATATATATATATATAGAGAGAGAGAGAGATGGCAAATGATAGAGATGGAGGGGGAGATAGAAATAGGGGGAGATAGAGAGAAAGAGAGGGGAGAGATAGATAAATGGGAAGATAAAAGATGGCAGATATAGAGATATGGAAGATGGGGGGAAAGAAAGGAAGATAGATAGGGGCATAGAAAGGGAGCAAGAGATCAGGGAGAGATGGGGAGAGATAGAGAGGGAGGGAGAAAGGGAGAGAGATATGTAGAGGAGGGAGAGATAGAAGATGGGGAAGAGGGAGATATATGTTGAGAGGGGGAGAGAGGGAGAGCGAGAGGGGGAGGCTAATTTTTTAGTTTAAATTCTATAAAATATTCAATAAATAATAATATAAATATTATAAGAATTATATAATTTGTATTTTAAATTACACACTATATTTTATTTTTTAAAAATATAATTTTAACCATTTTCCTATATATTTAGTATTAAGATTTTACATCTTTAACAATTCAATAAATAATACAAATAAAATATAGTTAATAATTTAATTAACTAGCATACCTATATTAATTAATAATATATGTAAAACACGCCAAGAGTTATCTTTATCAAGATGCCTATTAACTTGAAAAAATGCTTACATTTTCATGAATATGAATTTGGAAAGCAATCAATTTGATTTCATTATTGTTTGTGTCATTGTTTATCTCAATTCCCATATATAAGGGTACACATTAAAATTTGAAATCATACCAACTTGTCTATAACAACAATCAACCAAGAACAATAAATTTAAAAGTAGAAATGTTCATCAATCATTAGATTTAGTATTGACAGCATCAAAGAAGTATATCATGACAAAATGGCATTAACTAACTTAGATATATCCACTATTTTTTTCCAAATGTTTGAATACATTGTTAACATTATATACATTCAAGCATTTGAATGTTATGAAACCTATAGCTTTGCAATTGAGTCTAATAAAGCTTTGCTCTCAGATGAATAATCAAACTTTGTTGTTTTTATGACTGTACAATTAATCCTTTGTTCAAGTATATAAGTCTTTTTTTTCACTTGAAGTTTAAATATGTATCTGTTGAAAAAGACCTTTTGTATAATATGTGAAAACTTAACATCATCTTGTTTTTCATGCTTCAAAATGTTCAATTCTTTTGTTGTTACACCCATAATTTCTTCTACCACTTCTTCAAAAGTTGTAATCCAAGTGAATGAAGTATGGTCTTGTACTTTGCATTGAAGTATATATGTATAATCACATTTAGGGAAAGTTTTATCACATCTTCCACAATACCACTGACCATTTTCATTAGTGTTTACCTTCTTTTTGCAGTGCCTATCTCCAATTTTCAAGGGGCATGTTGTATAACAAAAATTTTCTACCTTAATAAAAGATAAGGTAGCTTT